>SJXQ01005096.1:131818-287872 GCA_006408695.1 Aepyceros melampus
AGGCCGCGGTACTGCTGGCTGCCGGTGTGGCTGGCGTGGCTGTCGGGCAGCCCCAGTGGGTCAAAGTCCCCGGGTACACTCCCCAAGCCGTGGGGCACTTTGCTGTCATCAGAGAAGGTGCCTGGGAAGTGCTGCTCGTAGCCGGCTGGGTTCTGGGAATTTAAATACTGCACCACGTCATCGGGCAGGAGGTCCTCATCGTTCAGGCTCACGTCGGCGTCCATGGTCAGGGACTCCAGGGTGACATTCTCAGTGATGCTCGGGGGACAGGGAGAGGAGTGGAAATGGCGGGCCTGGCCCCCATCGGGCCGCGTGTAGTTCTGAAGCACGAGGTTGCGCTTTTCCAGGGACAGAGGCAACACCGGAGGGTTGAAGCTGTTAAGGCTGTTGAACCGCTGTACCCGGGGCAGAGAGAGGCTCTCCGAAACCGTCCTCACCGGGTCGCTGGCTCTTCTCACGCCGTTGCCCAGCGCATCCTGGGGCAGCAGGGGGCGCCGGCCGTAACCGTGGGCCCCGCCGTCGCTGCATCTCCGGGGAGGAGGCACGGGAGGCAGGGCTCCCGCCGGCTCCCTGCCGTCTCCGAGCAGGGCCATCCGGGTCTTGAGACTCATCCTCTCCATGTTGGGCAGCGGCGTGGGCGGGGGGCCGCCCGTGGCGGCAGCGTACTTGGCTTTCAGGCGGTACTGCTGGGCGGGAGTGAGGCTGAGCAGGCTGGGCAGACCGTCGCCCTGGCTGGCCTCGCTGGACCTGCGAGAGGCGTCGGTGGAGATAGGGTCGTAAGAGTCGGCCACGCTCGCGTTTCCGTCGCTGCATCTCCGGGGAGGAGGCACGGGAGGCAGGGCTCCCGCCGGCTCCCTGCCGTCTCCGAGCAGGGCCATCCGGGTCTTGAGACTCATCCTCTCCATGTTGGGCAGCGGCGTGGGCGGGGGGCCGCCCGTGGCGGCAGCGTACTTGGCTTTCAGGCGGTACTGCTGGGCGGGAGTGAGGCTGAGCAGGCTGGGCAGACCGTCGCCCTGGCTGGCCTCGCTGGACCTGCGAGAGGCGTCGGTGGAGATAGGGTCGTAAGAGTCGGCCACGCTCGCGTTCTGGGGCCGCCCCTCGGCCTGGGACGCCTCGCTGGACCTGCGGCTGGAGAAGCAGGGCGAGATTCCGGAGGAGCGGCGGCTGCTCAGGTAGGCGGAGCTGACGGTGCTGGCGCTGCTGTCCCTCCGGTTGAGCATGTTCAACATGGTGATGTCCACCCCAGACAGGTCGCTTCTGTTCGGGAGGAGGGGCGTGGGCCCGCCCAGACTGCAGCTGGTACTGGGCTGCGTGCCTGCAGAGACAGCGTGGGAGACACGGGTTCACCTCGGGATGACAACAGGTTCTGGGGCCAGAAACCAAACCAAACCAAACCCATGACGGGTCTGGTCACGGTAACCCACCCCTGCCCTGCAACGCTGAAGGGCCAGTGACGAAGTAAGGGGGTGGGCGAGCAGGTGGCAGGCTGCAGTGGTAGATTCCCTGGCTTAAACAAAGCAGTAACAACTCCCTGGATGAGTTAAGCGCCTTCACAGGTGGAGTGCAAGGGCCAAGTGAAGA
Source organism: Aepyceros melampus (assembly GCA_006408695.1). Taxonomy (NCBI): domain Eukaryota; kingdom Metazoa; phylum Chordata; class Mammalia; order Artiodactyla; family Bovidae; genus Aepyceros; species Aepyceros melampus. The sequence continues at coordinate 133,400 of SJXQ01005096.1, forward strand.
ACCACAGCGTGCAGATACAGTGCTCGAGTTACAGGAAGCCCAAGGGCAGAAGGCATTCTGAGGGTCTCATACTCATTCTCAGGGCTTCCTCCAACATCCTATGCAGGTGTAAGGCACCCGAGTTGGTGGGGTGGGGGAGTTCACACCGCTCTGCTCCAGGTACTGAGTGTAATCTGAGAAACACAGAGTGACTAGGGTCCGACAGTCCCCCTGAGAAAGGGGCAGAAGTGGCTTCCCTTTCTCTGAATTGGGCCAACACTGGTCAAAGTGACTCGTTTACCTGCCGGCTGTAGACTGTGGAAACAGAGGCAGGGGCTAACTCTGGATGCCTCTGCAGCTAAGATTTCTTTACTCTGATCTAAAAGTGATGATTTCACCATCAGAATATGAGTCACGCGCAGTTTTACTTTTCATTCCAGTATTATCCTCTTACTGTTCGCTTTTATTGGGTTGGCCAAAAAAGCTCATTGGTTTTTTCCCCCCTATATTATCTTACAGAAAAATTTGAACGAACTTTTTGGCTAACCCAATAAAAATATGGGTTCTCCAGAAAGGTAACACTAATATGCATAGTTCCAGCATTATTTTAGGGCTGGTGGGGAAACCAGCAAACAGAAAACCCAAGGACCTGGGTCTGCACAGTGCTCTGGCTGCCTCCGCAGGAACAGAAAACCCTGAGCAGACATGAGGTCTGGCTGGCACTCACCGTTTCCTATGAGAGGAGAGACTGCAGGGGCTTTAGGGGGTAGAATGGGGTTCAATCGTGGAAGCATTCCATTCACTTGTTTGAGCCTTTCTAGTTTGATGTGCTCCATCCATTTGGTCCCTGCTGGGTTCCTCCGGGCTTGCAAAGCGAGGGCTGTGGTTGCAGTGGAAATGGTCGAGTCCATGATTGGGGTTTCATCAATGGCACTGAGGTCGCCCACACCACCTCCATCGGTCAGAGGAAGCTCGAGCCCACTGTTGGAATAGTTGCTGATGGGGGACTGTTGGCTGCTGCATGAAGACTGACCACCAGGGCTTGGCTGAGATGTCTGTGGGGTCAAGAAGAAAAGGAAATAAATGTTACCTAGATGATCAAGGCCAGGGGGCAGACAATGAGCAATCCTGCAGATCAAGTCCTGCGGGATTCTCAGTGGGAGAAGAACTATTTTCTAGTGAATGGAGGTGGCCTCCCCTGAGCTCAGTGATGATGGATGGGCCAGCAGGCAGATGTACCGTGGAGGGCAATGGACAGCAGGGGGAGCCAGGTGTGATGTAGCAGCCATGGAATCCCTCCCCCGATGCCAACTCTGAGTCACATTTCCTCAGTTCCCACCCCACCTCATGACTTGAGCCTTTGGGCAAATTACTTAGCCACTCTAAACCTCAGTTTCCTTATCCGGAAAGTGGGGACAATTTATTTATCATAAGGATTGCTGTGGAAATTAGGAGTGTAGCCCTGAAAACACACAAAGTTCAAAAAGACCTGGATAATAGGTAGTAATTAATTGGCTTGGAGAGTATTAGTGGTTATTAGTATAAATGCTTTAGTCCTCAGGATATATATGCCAGGAACACATGTTACCTCCTCTCCAACCAGTCCCTCTTTACGGTTCAGGGTTGGTTCCTCAAGCTCTATAATCTCTGTCCATTCCTTCTAAATTTTCTTGCTTTGTAAAACTCCAAGTAGGGGGATATATGTAAAAGCAGTTGTAGGAGGGAAGCCTTCAGTCACTTAGTTTCTGCCGTAGACAGAAAGGAGTCTCTGAGGAAGTCACAGGCGTCTTCCAGTCCCCAGTGTGCATCTGGCTTGCACTAGGAGAATCAAGCCAGGTTTCCCTAACCCCAACCAAGTGGACTTGGCAAGCCAACTCTGCAACTCTTGGGAACTTAATCTAGTCCACTAGGTTCTCAGGGAAAGACCCCTCCTCCAGGGGCCCCTGACCATGGGGACAGCTCATTGTGTCTACGTTTGGGAGCACTCTGGCTTGCATTGAGCGGTCTGCACAACCTGGACCTGGCCCATCTGAAATTCCAGTGCTGCCCCAGTGGACAAACAGTTGCATCCTTTTCGTAGAGATAAGAAAAGTGAAGTTCAGAGAAGTTCAGTGACTGCCCAAAGTTACAAAGCGAACAGTGTGATGACCTAGACTCCTGGCCTGGCCTCACTTCTGTTCCTCTGTAGCACTCTGGAGTTACCTAGCAACTAGAGTCTGACAGCAGCCCATGAGCAAGGATAGATAACTACCCACACTCTGGTACACACGGCTATGGTCTCAGGTGGAACCACAGTGCTGTCACAAGGGGCTCTGAACACAGGTCATTTCCGTGGAACCTGTCACACTTTTCCTGAGATCACAGTAACCACACCCAAGGAAATGAACACTTTCTAAGTGAGCGCCACATGGTACACTAAGTGTGTCCTGGGCAACCAAGCAGAGAAAATAAGATGCACAAATGTGATCATGAATGCATGAAGCCTGGCTTAGTTTTGCTTCTGCAGAGCACTGAAGGGCCAGACCACCTGCTCCTTTGCAGAGAACTTAGATCATCCAGGGGTTTGAATGACTTTTCCTCTCGGACTGTCAAATCAGTATGTGTGTGTATGAATCTGTGTGTATGTACACACACTTCCCTGTGGAAGAGTGCAGACTCACGTTTCCACAGGGCCTGGAAGAAGGCTCTCATGCATCTACAATTAGAAAACCCTTAAAGGACCCCGAGAGTTCAATACGGGTTAGATTGCCAACAAGTATATCCAGTTCTTGCTCTAAGAAGGTGGTGCACGTCTGGTCCAAGAATAAATTTACACTAGTCAACATGGCAGTTAAATGGTCTTTGAGAACATCTGCTTGGTCGGCCCCAGTGTGATTTATCATGGAATCCTAGACAAATAGAACGATGAATTTCAACATCTAACTCCACATTTTCACATGCTGAATGTTCAAAACACATTGCTTCTATGTTGGAAACATATCTGGGCAATGTTCACTACCAAAGATATCACAAAGGACAAAGACTAAAGAAAATGAAATAAATAAAAAGCTATATGTTAAAATGAAAACAAAACAAAGAGAGCAGAGAAGCCAAAATTCCCTCACCTTATTACCCACTGTCCTTAGGAAGTGAGAACAAGACATTTAGGAGCATTACACAGAAGAGATGTTGGAGTAATCAGAAAAAAAGAAGAAAGAATTTAATTTATAGCGTGATGAACAAATCAAAGACAAGTTTTTAAAGAAAGAATATTAGAAATGTATATCTCACATGCTTCAATAACTATGTCTATGAAGATACCTACTCATTTACATGTGAGCATATATACATAAAAAAAGTCTCCTGTGGAAATTTGATTAATTTATTAACCTCACTGAGCCTCTGTTTCTACACCTGTAAAATATGGGGCCTAGTCTCAATATCCTGAAATCTCCTTCCAGCAGTTTGTTTCTATATCAATATATCTATATCTCATAAAATATTTCATATCTTGGAGCACCTCAGATGTCACTGAGCAAAATTGCTGTATGTTTTTTTATTTCTACCAATTTTTTTTTAAATAATGAGTGTTTGGAGAAGTGATAACTTTTCTTTCTTTCCTTCTTTTTTGCTAAGGATGTACATAAAAGGTACCAGGGACTCTGAGCTCACAGGATGTCCTAAAATATCATTGTCTTTCAATGGCATTATCTAGGAGACAACAGATTCACTTTCTTTGTTTCAGTAAACACTAAGGATAAACGGTTAAACCTCTTGCATAATTTTTATACAGGTGGACTTTATTTTAGGAAATTGATAAATACTCCTCCCCCAAAAGTATATAAAACACAGTTTATAAACTGATTAATTTAAACATACAGGGATCAGTTATAACACATATATAAACTTCTTAGTAAGGTGTTTTTTAAAAGCAAAGTACAGCTATCCACAGGGAAATAACGGTAAGATAGCTTATTTGCACGATTTTTGGCTAGACCTAATGTCACTTGCTAAGACTCTTAAGAGTTTAAAGACAAACTCAGTTAGTCACTAAAATGCAATTAAATCATATGCGTATTAGTTCCTGCCCATACATACTGGCTACACATGATATCAGTCAGGAATTCATAGGATGTCGATCCAATTCCTGGACTTCTCTAATTTTATGTAAATGATTCCTTACACTGAGTAGAAATCTGCCTGCCTGATCATTCCCATGCATGTGGAAGTCTAAGCATGTGACTTATCTAGTATCTTTCACATCCAAAGAGTGGACAGACTAGAACCCAAAACACAGAGCTGACTCCATTATACATATGCCAAATACAGATGAACTAAATCTTCTCTGATTGCTACTCTTTTCATTTTGTCTTTGGGAAAATTTTGGCTGTTTTATTCTGGTCCATGCATAAGGCAAAAATCACCAAGTGAAGTCTGAAAGAAGCCACAGCAATAGCTTAATCCATGTGTCCTATTTGTCATCAAACTCTTAAGATTTTTGTTGATGACAATTTTCAAATCCCTCCCTTGCTTTCTACCTCCTTATTTCAGGAATCATTTTAGATATGGTCTCAAGTCTTATCAACTAATCTCTAGATTGGCACAGGAGTTGTCGTTTCTAAAAATTCAGAAAAAAATTTAAAAATCCCTTTATATCTTCCCCTCTTTTTACTCCGGCACATTCCCCTGGGGCCCCATGACTTGTGTTTGGCTGTGCCAGGTCCTGGGCCCCTGCACACATTCCTCCCCCACTCTGAGTGTTGCACTTGGTGGCCACTTGCCCCTGCCCCTCCCATGGCATTGCCAAGTGCACCCTGTTAGCTCCGCTCTGAATGCTCGCACCCAGACTTGTCTTAGAGCCCTATTACCCAAGCTTTCTTGGTCTGCCTATCCCACTGGACTGCAGACCCCTAAGGACAGGGACCATGGCTTATTTCAGATGGTGCTAGTAGTAAAGAAAGTGCCTACCAACGCAGAAGACCTAAGAGACACGGGTTTGATCCCCAAGTCCGGGAGATCCCTTGGAGGAGGGCATGGCAACCCACTCCAGTATTCTCGCCTGGAGAATCCCATGGACAGAGAAGCCTGGTGGGCTACAGTCCATGGGGTCACAAAGAGTTGGACACAAGTGATGCGACTCAGCACTTGTGCATGGCTTATTTCTCCTGAGGTCACCAAGGCAAAGAAGTCAGAAAACTTGTTTACAGAGGGACCCACTGAATAATTCTGTGTTAGAGGCCTCCGGAAAATGTGGATAGTGGTGTGCGTCTACCTGCCACAACTTCCAGATCGATTTAAAAAAAGCAGTTAGGAAACCTCAAACCTCTTTTCTGAGCTCGGGTAAGCAATTGAGATCAATGAGCTCTGATCTCCTTAAATCAAACAGTGGGTTCCAGTGAGGACAAGGGTGATGTGGTCCTCCCTTAACTCAGCACCCTACCTGGTCCCTTTACAAACCTGGGACAATCAGAAGGAAAGCGAATGACATACCATGGGCTTCTCCGCCTTGACCGTTTTCACTTGGAGGCATTCTTCCCGCTTTGAGGTAGTGTTGCTGAGGTCCTTCTGCTCCCCGAGGGCTCCCTGAGTCTGCCGGCCAGGTGACCTAGACTGTGAGTGGCCGCCGGGATCTCGCGGGGGCGGGGGCCGGGGGTGCACGTCCCCTCGCTGCTTCTTGGTGACATGAGCCTCTGGGCCGTGCACAGTCTTCACGTGTTTCCGGAGGGAGCTGGGGTCTGTGTAGCGCTTGGTGCAGCCGGGGATTTTGCACACATATGGTTTCTGTCAAATGCCCCAACAATGAAAAATAGATTGTTATCAAAGTGATTATCCGGCCCAACAGTCTCTTGTGGCTCTTCATTATATTTTTAATTCTTTCAAAGCATGATCACAAGGTTTTGAGGTATTAAAAACCCCTAAATGGTGCAGTGGGTTTAATAAAGACTATTTGGACACAGTTTGGGGTCCATGGAATCTAGCTTGAACACATGACTATTTTAGAGAGTGCTCAGGGAGAGCTTGGGAATCCTAGGTCGCACAGTGATAAAGAATCCATCCTCCTACTAATACAGGTGATACAAGAGACATGGGTTTGATCCCTGGGTCAGGAAGATCCCCTGGAGTAGGAAATGGCAACCCACTCCAGAATTCTTGCCTGGAAAATTCCATGGACAGAGGAGCCTGGTGGGCTGCAATCCATGGGGTTGCAAAGAATAGTACACAACTGAGTGTATCTGTGCATGCGCACACACACATACACACACAGGGAGAGCTTAGAACATGTAAATTGTGTTTGTGCTCCTGGAAAAATTTATTCTGTGAGTAGGAAGAAGTGTCATGGGGTCACATGGTGTCCAAGATAATCTGATGATGGTGGTGATGCTGATGGTGATGATAAAAGAAGGCAGCTTAAAAGACATCCATTCTTTCATGAGAAGAATGCTACACATCTTTGGGGGGAGCTTGTGTGAAGACATTTCTTACAAAGTCCTGTTTCCCAGACCTAAAACCACTCTTCCACCTTTTAAAATGTGCTCTTTACACATGGACATAGTAGAAAATAATAATGACAATAATAATTGCCTGGAACTTCCCTGGTGGTCCAGTGGCTAAGACTCTGTGCTCCCAATGCAGGGGGTTCTAGCTAGAGCCCACATGTCTGATCAGGGAACTAGAGCCCATATGCTACAACAAAGACTGAAGATCCTGCATGCTGCAACTAAGACCCGATGCAGACAAATAAATCGTAAATGAATAAATATTTTTAAAAATTGCTGTAGCCTCTCCTAGGTTAGATATCACTAAAGTATGATCCTTTGGGTTGTATTCAACTGTGTGGGGGTGTTCAGGGCTCAGAATATCCAGAACCTTTCTGATCTTCAAAGTCCTAAGCCCTGTTGGAGTATCCGCAAATGTTCACCCATAAGCCGATGAGGGCTGGTAGATGTCATTCTGGAGATGAGTATTTCTGGGTGAGGCTCTGCTCCTGAGTACTAAGGTCTAGAAATTGCTTCATGCTAATTTCATTTTCTGTGTGGGTCAGTAGTCAAACCTATAGTCATCAAAAATGATACAGACCCTTGTAGTTGAATATTTACTCATATCACAGAGCTGCTAGCATTATATTCATAACCAACATCAGAATTGTGATTCTGTTTACTTCATTTGAAATATAATATATTCATGGATGCTTATATGAGTCTACATTTACATCTGTGTGTATCAGGTGAGCTTTTAGATAAACAATATTCATGAAAGACATGATTAATATAATGTATCCATTGGCTTAAAAAAGAGTCCCTGTCTTATAGAATGATGCTTTTCCACTAAAAGCCCAAGAACAGACTGAGTGCTGCCTAAAATTATGGCATGCCCTAATGGAGTGAGGCAAAGATTCCAGAATGCTGAGAGACTCACCTCCAAATTTGAGATAATTTGGGGTTGAATTGATTCCCATTAACTACAAATTACTTCTCTTCAGGAGCTTGTGTGATTTGCAGCATATATGTGTATACTGAAATGAGCACATCAAATTCTATGCATTAGGGACAGAAGAATGGCTCTGACGATGAGTGCTATTACTGTGTAGTGTCTGACCTTGGCCCGCTGCTGGCTCACTGCACTGCTACGACAGGCAGACAGCAACGCCTGGGGCGGGGAGAGGGAGCACAAAGCCAGGCCAGCACTCCAGGTCTGAAGAACTATTCTTCCCATAGATGTCTGCACGTGTGTATCATGGGTTAATTTGAAAATGAGGACACAGCTAGGGATGGAATGAATCTACTAATATTCATCAGCTCTTGCATTTCCAGGACCAACAAGCACATGTGTGCCCACGTGCCCTTGTATTGCACATAAACAATAGCTGCCTACAAAAATCTCCAAGCACACAAGGTCAGAAAACAACACTTCACAACAAACACTAACTACATGATGTAGATTGGATCCCAAATTCTGTTCTGATTAATGACTGAAATGCAATCTAAGTGTAGGTAAAGATAAATGTTGTCAGGGTTCTAATTTACCCATGTTTCCTGTCCTGGACATTTAAATTTTGGCATGATTGCCTTTTTGACTCCCTGAACTGAAAGATACTTTGTGAACACTTTCATTCTACTTGACTTTGTAGAATTTATCCAAATAAAGTTTTAGATAAACATTTAATGATCCCTACTAGATACAAGACTCTGTGAGCACAGTTTTATAAATGACAGGATTAAATCTCAAAGAATGGAAAACATGAAAAGTGTGGATGCTAAGAAGGATATGGACTGAGGGGAACCATTCTTTCATTGGGAAGATGGTGGAAGGCATCAATCATCAAATTTCTGTATCTGGGTATAATGCCCAGCTCACGGGGTCAGGGTATGAACTAAATCTGACCATGTATACATAGTACTTACCATGATGTGATATGGGAGACATAGTAAGTGCTCAATAAATAGAGCTTTGATTAAGAAAAGGTGTTGTTGTTGGGTCCTGAAAGATGAACAAGATGCTGAAGGATAAAAATGAGGGCAAGAGTATCCAGAGCAAAGGTCCAGTAGTAGGACCACTCCAGGCAGGTGAGCATGCTATCTGGAAAGTTGTGTTCATGTTCACCATGGTGAGAGGTCAAGGGATTGCGGAAAAGGAAGATTGGGGTTGAGCACGTGAAAGTAGATATGGGGTTGGCCAAAAAGTTCACAAAGTATCTTATAGAAAAATATTTTCTTGACCAATCCAATACAGGCATAAGATGTCTAAATTTTTTTTTAGGAAAGATGGAGTCTCTGGAACTTTCTGTATAGGGAGATACAACCAAATCAGAGCTCAAGGAAACTGGCTTCATCTGGTTTGGGGTGGAATAGGAGCTCCATGTTCTGGAGTAGGAGCCTGGTCAGAGGCCTCTGCGATGGTTCAGTGGCCCTACATGGGCAGAACAGTCACAGGGGTGAGAGCTAGATTAGCTTTCCCGAATGGGAATTGCTGCCTATCCTGTTCCACGCCATCTGCCTCATCCAGAATAGCAACCTGCTTGCCAGATAACCACCTATCAATATTTGTTCAGAGAAAGGATGAAGATACAAATAAGAGGACAAATAAATGAAAGAAGACATCTGGATTTGTCTATGGTTGATTGATGATACAACTCTGGATTTCCTGGACACACTTAATTTTGATATATCTGAAACTATCATTCATAGGCAAAGCTGAGGGATTTCTCTATCCATGGAACAGAGAAAAATGATATATGTGATTGTGAATAAAATTTTACTTATGTGTTTATGGTCAATGTTAATCATTTATTTTAGGTAAATCGCTCCATTTTGGTGAAAGATATTGTTGACCAAGATACATTTTAACCTCATGATGGATATTCAACTCTAATACAACATTGCATTTTCTAATGCACAGAAGAATTCAAGCTCTACTATAATGCATTTCATTAAAGCAAACAGATGTGGGCACACATTTGAAGCTCATAAAAAGATAAAAACCCAGTAAGCATGTTTATATCAATTCATTGCTGAAGTTCTAACATTCTCAGTGCCCAATTGGCTCCACAATAACAGGAGAGAACCTATAGGAATGTATGCCTTCTAAGTTTCTGGTCATAATTGTACCTAAGTATATAAAATATAAATAGATTAATTAAATTCTAGGTTAAGTTAATCAAATCCCCCGAAATATTTTAAATTGAGATATTTGATTGCCCAAAAATTTGTATGGAAATTCCATATAGAAAAACTCAAATGAACATTTTGGCCAGCCCAACATAATTCACATACTATAAAGAACACCCTTTTAAACGGCACAGTCCAGGGGCATTTAGCACATTCACAATCTTGGGCAATCGTTACCACTATCATGTTGCAGAATATTTTTATCTTCCCAAGAAGAAACTCTGTACCATTTTCAGTCACCCCTATTCCTCCTCCCCCCAGCTTGTGGCAGCTACCAGTCTTTCTGTCTCTATGGATCTGCCCATTTTCAGATCCCTTAAAACTGTGTACAAAACAAGTACATTGGATTACAATGTGTGGCTCAGCTGGTAAAGAATCCATCTGTGATGTGGGAGACTTGGGTTCAATCCCTGGGTTGGGAAGATCCCCTGGAGAAGGGAAGGGCTACCCACTCCAGTATTCTGGCCTGGAGAATTTCATGGACTGTATAGTCCATGGGGTCGCAAAGAGTCGGACACAACTGAGCGACTTTCACCTTCACCACACATTGTAAAAGCATTTTTGACATAAAAAAAAAAATGGAGATGCGGCATCTTGTCTAAAATATCTGCAAACACTGGATCAATATTATAGATCCCAAAGGACTCAGGTTTCTTTATTCCACTAGGGTCTGTAAAGGTGAACTCATGTGTGTGAGTTTATGTGCGTGAGTGCTTTTGTAGAGTGTGGCGAAACTCCTTTGATATACTTTTTCTTCGTCAGTTCAGCTGGAAGGAAACTTGTGAGGGCCATCTCTGCCACCTTCAAGCCAGTGGCCAGTGAACGGAATGTCGCACTTTTACGAATTTCCTCTTCCAGCTCTTCTCTGGAAGATCATGAAGGGCCTGGCTAGCACCTTGTATGGTCAGATAGAGAGTCACACCAAGGTCAAAATGTTCCCTCTCTCACATGATTTCAAGCAAACAGATGACCGACTCTGTGGGGCAGAACTACGTCTCGTGAACAAATTCTGGTTAGCTAGCTTATTTCCACCACAGATGTGGGAAGCCTTTATGCTAATCTCTGAATTCATTCAAGAGAAGGTTTCACAGAGAGAGGCAGAATCTGAGCTAGACCTTCAAGGAGAAGCTGGAGATCTGCAGGCAAAAGCGAGTTAAAATGTAAGAAAAGTGAATTAGAAACCATTTTCATTTATTCTTACACTTCTCTGAAACGTGTGGCGAATAAATACCTCAAACTAACAACAACACACAGGAAACCCTTGAAGCTTTACTCAATATATTATCTTAAATAACTGACTAGAAACCATTCTGGGTTTCTGAGAATAAGCTTCCAAGACCCTTTGGAATTTAGACTGTCTGGAAATCCTATTTAGCCAAGTCAGGTTGCTCTGCAGAAGTCTTTTCTGATATAAATGCATTTGAAGATACCACCTGGAGAAAGCAAATAAAAGTGGCTGTCTTAGCAGTAAGCTGTCAGCTGTCAACACCTCTCTTCTCAGTCTCTCCTTAGTGCTTACAGGGTCATCGTCCTTCAAATGCATTCCTGCTATTCCAGGCAGAGCGAGTGGGTGAATTCCAAGCTAAATGCTCCTACTGTTTGACCAGTAGGTGGCAGTACTGAACAACAGGAAACTCGTTCCCCCTTCCTCAGCTTGTCTCTCCCATCCAAGACCAGGGTTCAGCCCTTCCTCTGAGGCCCCCCAAGCCTTCACCTGCAGCATCAACATCCACTCATGCTGGGAGTGGCCAGAGGAAACTACAGTGGGGGCTTGTGTCTCCCCAGAGGATTCTTTATTTCCGCCCTCTGGGCTCTGGACCCAACAGGCGTCTCCCAGAGGAGCCTTACCTCATTGGAATGTGTTCTGTTCTGGTGCTTGGCGCGATCGGAGGCATTAGAGAAAGCCTTGTTGCATCCTTCGTGCTCACAGACGTATGGTTTCTCTCCAGTGTGAGATCTCAAGTGTGTTTTCAAGTTTTCGAGTCTCGAGTAGGCCTTTGTGCAACCTTCAAACTGAGGACGACAGGTAAATCTGGATGACCCCACACAATGACAACTTCTGCCTCTCACTTGCTCCAAGTGAATGAAAGACAGACGTTTGGAGGGTCGGCAGCTTTTCAAAACCAAGGAACAAAAGTCCACTAAACTCTGCCTTTATTGGGATTCAGATGGTGGGCTCAGGGCAATTCTAGAGAAAGCATTTTCAGTGCTAGTAAAAATCCCGGGACTTTTTTTTTTTTTAATAGGCCACTCAATGTGGACAATGGGTTTCTTATCTGCTCAGGGATCTCCTTGAATTCCCACTGATTTCAGATTCAGCACAAAGTTCATTAATATGGCTTTGTGTCCCTACAAAGACAAGGAATTTGATCCTGTTTGTAAAGGCCCTTTAACATGTAAAGTACCAAGGCTCAGTCCTGAGTGTGCCTGGCGGGCACCTTAGTGAATGAAAGCTTAGCCTCCTGCTCTTAGGTCTGTACTGGGCCACGGTGACAGACTGGCAGGCAGGGGGGCGCTGGGGGGAGGGCTGAGGAAAAACTCTAAAGCCATACAGGTTATATTTGTGAAAAGTCAACTGAAGTTTTTCAAGTTGAAGCTGGCCTTTCCCTGTGCCTTCCACAGCTCTGGTGTGACAGACCCTGGTGTGAAAGCAAGCCCAGTGGCCCCGTGGTCATTCCCGGTGCTAGATGGCCGGCCCCTGCTGCGACCTGCCCACCAGCTACTCTGCAGAGCTGGGCTGACTCAGTTGCTGTTAGCCAAGTGTTTCATTAAATAAAATTGAAAAAAATCAGCTCCTTGATTGGCCAGTCACATCTCCAAAGCACGTGGTCTTGAGGCCACCAGGCTGGACAGTTCCTAGGACACTAGGACACTTCCTTCCAATATCTCTCACAGCTCAGCTGTCAGCATTCTTTCTCTAATTCTTCCCTCCTCTCCCCTCTCCCAGACTCAGGAGTTTATCACACACAGCGCTCCAACCCTCTTCACCCACCACTCATCAGCTGGCACAGTTCTGGTTCTTGGAGTAGGAGGAAGGACCCACGGGTGCAAGAGGCCCTCTCGGTGGACATCCCGTCCCCTCCCCCCCGGCCCCAGGACTCACAGTGCATTTGTGAGGCTTCTCCCCCGTATGCCTGCGCATGTGGACCACCAACATATACTGGGCTTTGAAGGGTTTCTGTTCTCTCGAGCAATCGAGCCACCGGCACACAAACTCCTTCTTCTCTCCATGGATGTGGTCATTATTTATATGCTGGGTTTTGGAAAAAAAAAATAGAGAAATCAAATGGAAATTATAACTCTTTTCTGCAGGCAGCATAACAGAGGGCCCCAAACCCCCTAACCTTAAGTCCTAAAGGCTCCACGGTTCCTTCCCCATATGGCAGACGATTCTGTTCTGGTTAGTAAATTTCTTAAGTCAATTTGCTCTTACCAACTGTAGAGAGACACTTTTTTTAACTAGCAGGAGTGACAGGATTTGGAAGAAGCTTGGAGTCCTGGAAAAGGTACTACAAGGGCAACGGAAGACAGGAGTTGTGAAATGGAGTGAGACACACACGTCCTCTCTGGGCCTCTGCTATCTTTCACCTGCCAAGTTGGGGTCAAGGTGAAGTGACCACAAAGGGGACCTCTAGCTCTCACCCTCTTCAGGCCTTGGGTAGCACCTGGGCTAGTGATGTGGCTCAAGACTGCAGGAAGGGCGCACACACACACACACACACACACACACTGACACACATGTCTGTAACAAGAACTGGGAAAAACCAAAGCACTTTTTCAAATGGCACTTTAGTTCCAGTTAGGGAGATAATTCTTTTGATAAGAATCACAGAGAAATGAACTTGACTAAAAATGAAGGCCAGGTGATCGTCAACAAAACAGTCTCTGAGGGTCTCTGCTATCCTCCTGCACAAAATAAAGGAACAAATCCCCTAGTTTCTAAGGTTCTTTCCAGCTGTAGAATTCTGTGAATTTGGTTTTCAAAATGAAGTTGAATGTCCCTGAAATTTCTCTGAATTCCGATTCAAAATTTTAGAATCCCATTGTATATTAACAGAATTCCTTGGATTCATACATCAAATGTCCTACAACTGGGAGACAGGTGCAACCTACAGACACACCAGAAGACCTGGTTCTTAATGTGGATCAACCTTAGGTCTGCTCCAGTAAGATAATGTTCAGTCACGGATGATGGGGGAAATTTGTGCCCTAGGTCAATCCTCTCAGTTTATTCTCTGGTTGCCCCATACTTTATCTGCCTTAATTCAAGGCATTTGTGAACCCTTGCCCACACAGACATAGAAACACCACCAAAAATCTATGCAATGACAGAAACCTCCCCTGGGTTTCCTGGGCCATGTAGCAGTGACACGATGTTTAATTACTTTCTTGATGAGGTTCTGGGTCCCAACTGAGTGGTCTCTGGGGATAAAATTCCACCATCACTCAGCCTTGCCCAGGTACTCCACTAGGCAGCCAGCTGCATTAAAAAAAAAAAAGAAAGAAAGAAAGAAAGAAAGCAGTCTGTTGTGTTGTGTTTGTAGTTTAAAACTGGATGAAGGCAGAGAAAAGCAAACATGGTGTACTCTCCTGGAACAGCTCTCAGAAAGCCGGAGAGACAGGAGAGAGCAGGTGCCATGGCACAGGGTGCAGGCAGACTACCAAGACCCTTTCAGAAGCGCTGCACATGAAGAAGAACCCACATAGAATCACTCTGGTTCATCATGGCATCACAACCCCCGATAGACAGTTGCGTGTTTTCTGCAAAAAGCTACCTGTCCTCAGTATGAGTCTCTCAAAAGTGATGCTGGGAACAAGTTCACCTGTATCGTTTTCCTAGATTCCATACATAAGTGGTATTATACAATAGTTTTTTCTTTTTGACTTCACTCTGGATGGTAGTCTAGCGACACAGACGTAGAGAACACATACATGGACACCAAGGGGGACAGGGGGTGGGATGGACTGGGAGATTGGAGCTGACATGTATACACTGCTATGCGTGAAACAGGTAACTAATGAGACCCGATCTGTGGAGCACAGGGAACTCTACTCAGTGCTCTGTGGTGACCTGAAGGAGAAGGGCATCCAAAAAAGAGGGGATGGGCTTCCGTGGTGGCTCAGCTGTTAAAGAATCTGCCTGCAATGCGGGAGACCTGGGTTTGATCCCTGGGTGGGGAAGATCCCCTGGAGAAGGGAACGGCTACTCACTCCAAGATTCTGGCCTGGAGAATTCCATGGACTGTATAGCCCACAGGGTCGCAAAGAGCCAGACACGACTGAGTGACTTTCACTTTCTTTTTTAAAATTAATTAATTAATTAATTTTACTTTACAATTTGTACTGGTTTTGCCATACTTAACGTAGCTTCCTAGGTGGCGCCAGTGGTAAAGAACCCACCTACCATTGCAGGAGACATAAGAGACTCAGGTTCGATCTCTGTGCTGGGAAGATCCCCTAGAGAAGGGCATGGCAACCCACTCCAGTATTCTTGCCTGGAGGATCTCAAGGACAGAGAAGCCTGGCAGGCTATAGTCCATAGGCTTTCACAGAGTTGGAAATGACTAAAGCAACTGAGCATGCATGCATACTCATAGCTGATTCATTTTGCTGTACAGAGGAGACTAACACAACATTGTAAAGCAACTATACTACAATAATATATATTCTTTAAAGTGATACAGGGGCACAAACATGGATGAAGAGAACAGATCTGTTGGCCAGGGGTCAATATGCCATCTTTAAATGTATGCTTCAAGAACATGTCTGTGGTCCTTTCACATCGCCTAAGACTGTCCCAGATATGTACAGAAGCCCAATCATTAAGCCCACATGATATGGAGGTGTTATACAAAGTCTCCTTTCTAGGGAAAACAATTAATGGTCACACAAATCCCCTCCATAAAGACTGCTCTTGGCTCAGCTATTTTCCATGTTATTAGACATTAAGCTCCTTGGATGAAGACAAGAAAGAAAAAGAAGGAAGGATGAGAGGAAGGGAAGAAAGAAAGGAGGGAGGAAAAAGACAGGGAAAGTTAAAATTGGAATATGACCTGAGAATTTGGGTTTAGTTAACTCCTTGAGTCAGGACCCAAGGTCCTTTTGGTTTCGTATTCTCAGCCACTGAGAGGTGGCACTGGTACTTGGCAAGTCCTCCATAAATATCTGTTGGTTTGATTGGCTTAGGCCAGACACTAAACTTTCTCTGAAGCCAAGAATTAATATTTGATGCTTTTGCCTGACTTACTTCAACTGCATTTTACCCAGTATCCATACAGTAAGATTTTAATGTAGATACTGTATTACTTTAAAATAATATAGTATCGAGAATTCAAAAGAACTTGAATGATTGGAATGATACCAAATGTGAATCCCATCTTGCCAGAGGGAATAAAAGAAATACTCAGTGATCACATTTCATCTATCCCCACATACTGACATGTATGTACCGAGTACTGCTGCACATCAGGTCCCATGCTGTAGACTCAGACAGACCTGAGTCTTTTCCTGAGGAAATTACAGTCTGCTGGAGGGACATGGATAATGGCTTAAATGACTGTACAATTATAGTTATGACCAGTGTTAGGAAGGGAAATAAGAGGGCTTTAGAAAAACAATTAACAGAGGGTCCCAAATCTGTAAGGAGCACGAAAGACCAGGGTCAGCTTCTCCAGTGAGTGGCATTTAAAGTGGGACTGAAGGATGAGTGGAGACCTGGTGGGCGTGCAGGTGAGGATGGGAGTGGAGAAAAAGATGGGTGGAAGCCCCCAGAGAAGGTCAGATCTTGGTGCCCTCGAGGAGCCGGGAGAGGAACATGTAGGTAGGAGCAGATGTGCCAGGCAGACATGGGAGCAGCCCAGCGCTGCCATTCTGGGTGTAGTAGGAAGGCATGAGCTTCCAGGGGCCCACTGGAGGCCTGTGAGGTGGCCAGGCGGGGGCCCACCTAAAATGCAGCACTCTGGGTCAGGTGTCCAGCAGGGAGACTGTGAGATAGGCCTCTGCATGGAACTCACGTGCACCCACCGGGATGTCTGCCCCGATGACCAACAGGAAAAGTGCCACCTGAATCTAGTAAGCCTCCTGTCCTCCCCATCAGGCTGGAGGAGCCAGACTCCTTCAGGTGGGTGAGATGGGAGAAAACCAAAGAGCCTGCCAGCTTCCTTGAGCTGGGAGCCTGGCCGGTGTAGGGAAGAAGGCTGTGATTGGACAGGAGGCTGTAAGTTTAAACTGGACGAGACTTTAGTAACCAAAAGTGTAGAAGTTGCTGACCAGGGAGTCGAGGGACCTGCCTTTGAGCTGGGATGGGGGTGCTGACAATGGGCTGATGAGAGCAGTGCCTGGAAAATGCAAACCATCTCAGATTAATACCTGGCCAAGTTGCACAGCCTTCACCTCTGGACAATGTCTGAAAAATCCCAGTGGTGGGAATCCAGTGCCCATCAGTAACCACAGTACCCAGCCTTCTCTCATCTGGAGAGGAACAGAGGAGAAGTTCCTTGGGACTGTGGAAGCAACCTCACTTTCAAAAAGGTTAGCATCTTGGGAATTTTCCCTTTCTTCCCCACAGAGTAGACCTAAGTCCTATCTAACATGCTTTTGTGTTTTTTCCGAAACTGCTTGAGTGCCAAGCTGGATTGAGACCACAAGTTACTGTTTTTGGAATGAGATTCTCTGACCTCGATTGGCAGAGACCAGGTCAGTCTTGTTTGTCTTTGAGGGTTCAAATACTGAGCACAGGACATAATCAATTACTTCAAATAAACACAGAAATCTTTCTGCTTATTTAGGTTATTTATTTATGTTTTAATTTTTATTTGATATTGGGTTAACAATATTGTGTTAATTTCAAGTGTACAGCAAAGTGATTCAGTGATACATATACATGTATCTGTTCTTTTTCAAATCTTTTTCTACTTAGGTTATTACAGAATATTGAGCATAGGTCCCTGTGTATATGTCATTTTGCATCTTTGAGCTTAATTCCTGAAGCTAGATTTCAGGTGAAACTTAAAATTCCAAGAAATCATAGACTTTATGTGTCCAAGTGTCCTAAATATTTACTCTGCTAAAACAACCGCTTTGACTTCTGCAGGCACTCATGTAGGGCTCATGTTCGGACAGAGCTCCTACCAAATAGGCATGGGAATGGGGCTCGGGGGTGGGTGGGTGAGGTGGTGCATTGGAAGATGCCCCCAGACCAAGTTCGAATGAACTGTGTACTTTTGGACAATTCACCTATCTGGGCCTTAATTTTTCCCATCTGTAAAATGGAGGTGATGAACTACAAACTACAACTGGATGTTTACAAACTTTTTCTGTAAAAAGCCAGAGAGTAAATATTAGGCTCTGCAGGCCAAAAAGTTTCTATGGAGTCTGCTCACCTCTGCTATTTTAACATGCAAATAACGGGCTCAGCTATCTGTTGACGGACGCTGAAAGTGTCAAATATCCTAGGACAGTCTTTACATCTTTTTCCCAATTATTTAAAAGTGTGAAAATCATTCTTGGCTCCTGGGCTGTATAAACACAAGCAGTAGCCAGATTTGGCCTATGGGCCATTTGTTTTGCTCTCCCTGAAATCTATGACTTCAAAGTTTCCTTATTGGGCTAACAGAGCCCTTGACATTCTTGGTTAGGCTGGCTCTAGAGCCTGAGGAAGTAAAATTCGGAGGAAGTATGTCTCAGGGCCAGAGCACAGAGAAGGCAGTAAAAGGGAATAAAAGTGAGGGTCCTGGGATGATGACACGAGGGGAGGGAGTTAGCCAGACAGATGTCCCTCTCTGCCCCATGTTCCTGGGACTGTGTGAAAAAAGCACCTCTTCTTTGCTCACCAAAATCCTAAGTAGCTAAGAAAAGGAATACACAGTGAATTCTTAACACTCAAACAGACAGGCAGATTCCCTAGGAGGCAGGCCTGAAATTCAATGGGCCTGTGTTTATTTGTGGTTTCACTGAAAATTTGACTTCCTGGCAGTGAAAACGTTAATCAAATATATAAATAATTTAATTGGAGGGAAAATAATGCATGATTAAATTCCAAACTAATCCAACACCAAGACATGCAATTTGCCAGAGGCCCGAGCGCCAGAAAGAGATAGATGGTGTAAATTACGGCTCTGGATGCCAACTCTCTCGGCGGGGCCAATCCGGACAGCTCCCCGTCTGAATAAAGAGGATGAGGACATCAGAACCAGGCAACCCCAGAGTCCAGCCACTGAGTTTCCTGATGAACTGAGAATGTAAACATTTGCCTCAAGAAACTGAGGACTGATGAAAAAAAATAAAGCATCTCAGGAGCCCATAGCCAACCAACCAAGCTGGTATTTGGCCATCTGATCGCGTTTGTAACAGGATGAGCCAAGACCTGGGATTCTTGTCTCTTGCACTCCCCATGGAGCTCTGGGGGCACAGAGGAAGGTGCGGGGGAATCACTACAGTTGGCCTGGCCATTGGAGAAGTGGAAGGTATTTCTTTCTTTTTTTTTTTTTCTAATTTCTTTAGGATATACTTGCTTTACAATGTTATATTAGTTTCTATTATACAGTAAAGTGGATCAGCTATATGCGAACATACATCCTCTATTTTTTTTTGGATTTCCTTCCCATGTAGGTCACCACAGAGCACTGAGCAGAGTTCCCTGTGCTATACAATAGGTTCTCATTAGCTATCTATTTTATATATAGTAGTATATATATGTCAATTCCGGTCTCCCAATTCATCCCACCTTCCCTTTCTTCCCTTGGTGTCTATACTTTGTTCTCTATGTCTGTGTCTCTATTTCTGTTAAGATACACATATACACATATATAAGATCAGCTGTAAACCATTTTTCTAGATGATACTTCTTTCAAGGGCATCTCTTTAAGAAGCCCACCACTTGGCATCAACCTCGGAGGCTGCAACGGTGTGGGAAGGAAAATGAAGCTTTTCTTTTACTAGCAGCCAAACAGATGCCCACAATAAACTTCAGTGACTTCATCAGGATCCTTTCTTTTGTTTCTTATTGCAGTCTGAGTTCAGAGCTGACCATTCATCCTCAGTCTGTCCCTAACCCTTCAGGTGAAACACACACACGCCGACCATCTATCCCAAATGTTTGCTGCTCCCCAAATCCAAATAAGGCTGCTATTCAAGCAGTTCATGAACTCTGGAAGGACACTTCTGCCTTTTTAAAATTGGAATATAATTGCTTTACAATGTTGTGTTAGTTTCTGCTGTACAATAAAGTGGATCAACTATAAGTGTGTGTGTGTGTGTGTATATATATATATATATATGCCCTTCCTCTTAAGCCTCCTTCCCATCCATCCTGCCATTCTACCCTTCTAGGTCATCATTGGTATAGCTGGTTCCGTTTGCTATGTCACTAATGCTGCTACTGCTAAGTTGCTTCAGTCGTGTCTGACTCTGTGCGGCCGCCCACCGGGCTCCCCCGTCCCTGGGATTCTCAGGCAAGAACACTGGAGTGGGTTGCCATTTCCTTCTCCAATGCATGAAAGTGAAAATGAAAGTGAAGTTGCTCAGTAATGTCCAACTCTTAGCGACCCCATGGTGTGTGTGTGTGTGTATATATATATATCCATCCAAATCTCCCAATTGGTCCCATCCCTCCCTCTCCCCACCACGTCCACATGTCTGTTTTTCACGTCTGCATCTCCATTCCTGCCCGTAAGTTCATCTGTGGCTCCTTCTCCTTTGGCCCAATTCCCCACCAACTGACTCGGAGGAGAGGCTACCACACGGCTCAGCAGTGTGGGTGGAAGGTTTGCACAGCTCCATTCACACTCTGCCCAGGTTAATCAGTAGACAAACACCTTGCTGTTGCCGGTGATTCATTCTCTAAAGTAGCCACCTCCCTAACATCAAGAAGGTAAATTCCTTCCACTGTTGTAATGAAAACATTACAGTTATGCAACCTAAAAACAGTGAAGGCAGGAAATGTAAAACTTCCAGCTCAACCCTCGCCATTTCCATCAGGCTCCCCTGTGCATATACGTTACACACCAGTCTTTCTGTCAGTATCTCGTATTTCTCAAATAACATCGAACTTTTTCACCAACTTGAAAAGTTGCTACAAGGAAACTTGCCAAGATTTTCACAGCACAAGGTATATGTGAAAACCAAGAGTTACAGTTTTTAGAAAAATAATGTGCAGGTAAACACGATCTCTCTCTGCACACAAGTGCCCATGGTCACATGTATACACACATGCAATCACACACTCATGTACGCACATGCACACACACAGTATTCCTGTTTTAATAGAAAAGAAAATAAAGGCTTGGAAAGTGTTGCATTTCATATTTAAATACCCAAGACAATGGAACTGCACTGTGGGACTGCAAGGGATTGGGCTGACCTGGGATGTCGGCTGTATTCTTGTGTCATTTCTGATTTATCCCTTTGCTACATTTCTCTGTATCTATACACACGAATACGCCACTATTTGAATGCCATGATAATATTTTAAAAGGAAAAACATGAAACCAAGACTTTCCTTCTCAGATTATCAAACCAGTAATGTTTAATACTTTCTAAGTCAATTCACATTGCTGCTACATCAGCTCACCTACAGGCCTGAGCAAATTAATATGTTTAACAGAACTTGATAATTTCAATCTTCTCCAGATGGGCTCAGGAAGTCTGTTAAGAAGGCCTTCTACTTTGGCACAGAATGTGATATCAACAAGTAAACAATTTTAAGAAAGCTTAATTTTCAATTGGCTTCCTGACCTTATATTATAAATCTATGAGTAGCTCCTGACTTAGTAGTTGATAAATATTTCTGAAAAGCAGAAAAAGGGAAAAGTAATTTTGAATCAAATAAAATTTAATTTACTTTCAAACTGATTTGGGGGAGAGGTTTAAAGGCTTTGCCTACAAGAATTCCTTGAAACTTTGCACCTGAAAGGAGCCATATACCTTTCTGATTTGTGTATTATTTGACATGTAACATTTGGGCAAGTTTTACAATCGCATGACACGGATTCTATTAGGTAGGCCCTGTGATTGGATTCCTTAAGGCTTTAGAAGGCAGAAGTGAAGAAAGCAGAAGTCAGAGACTATCGGGGTTGAAATAGGCCTTTTATCTCAATAGGCACTTTAATTTTAGATAAATAAAATAATTTAAATGGTTTTGGTGGCACCCATCAATCTTCCTGGCAGAGTATTTAAAAAGCTATCACTGCTTGCTCTGGGAGGGATCTTCATGAAGACCTCACAAAATGACTGTTTCAGTTCACACTGGCTAATAAATATATTCATGTAGCTTTCAGTTTTCTAATCTAACTATAAAATGATACAGAAAACATCAAAAGGACTCCAGAATTTGGGTACAAAACTGCATTCTCTTTCTAAAAGTAGAATACTTTCTTTCCTATTTCTGATCTGTGACTATTAAAAATTAGGGTGATATAAAAATTAAATTATGTTTCTTGGTTGAGAAAGAATAAATAAATGTGCTTCTTGGTTAAGAAAGAGTCTCTCTGACAGCATTAAAATCTTGTTTCTAGTTATAAATCTGTAATGAAATTATTTTATTCTATGTGTAAGAAAGGCAAAATTCCTTAAAAAGGTAAATGTCTGGACAAAGGGCTTCACAATATTCAATTGAGGGAATTGATATCAACTGAAAATACTGCCCTCACTCCCAGCACCACCAAGGTAAGCCGGAGACTGGAATTCCTTTCATCATTCAGGAGCAAGCACGAACCTTGGCAACACTATGTTAAGGAAAGAAGTCAGTCACAAAAGGACAAATATTGTGAGATTCCATGTATTTGAAAAGCCCAGAACAGGCAAAGCTATAACTTAATGCTTGGCTGTGGTTGAGGAGGGATTGGAAGATGGAAAATGAGGTTTCTTTCTGGGATAATAAAAAACATTGTAAAACTGATTGGAGTGATAGTGACACAGCTCTGTGAATATATCCAAACACACTGAGTTGTTGTATTCCTGAAACGGGTGAACAGCATGATATATGAATTACAGCCCAAGAAAGATGTTACCATCCCCTCCAAAAAAAAGGAAAACCACAGAAGTACTCTTGGTGATGGACTCTGCTAACAGAGGAAATTGTTGCAGAAGATAGGAAAAGTAGTCCAGGAACAGCCAGGCTGGATCTGCTCCCTCCAAGACTGTATCTAGGGCTTGGGGCTAGCAAATGATTTCCCAAGGAACCAAAGACTGCATCATAATCATAGCTTTTATTCCCATGCACACACACACACACACCCACAGACAGATTGAGTCAGAGTAGAACATACTTTTATGACCTGATATTTCTTGGTGGATTTCACACTGGACCCAACATTAACAACCTGGGAACTTCACTTGTATAACTTCTCTGAGTATTCCTTCTTCATCTTTCAAGTTGTAAAAATGAGTAGAAAGGTGGAGAAAATGAAATTTTGTGTAGAGTTGTAAACAAAAGAAAATGAAAACATTGTACACTAATCTGTATATTCATATGTATGTTTGAGAATTTTAATGCAAAAATAGTGTATATTAGAAAACTGCTATTTTCTCACACATGATCTATGCTGCTGCTGCTAAGTCGCTTCAGTCGTGTCCGACTCTGTGCGACCCCACAGACAGCAGCCCACCAGGCTCCCTCGTCCCTGAGATTCTCCAGGCAAGAACACAGGAGTGGGTTGCCGTTTCCTTCTCCAATGCATGAAAGTGAAAAATGAAAGTGAAGTCGCTCAGTCGTGTCCGACTCTGTGCAACCCCACAGACAGCAGCCCACCAGGCTCCTCCGTCCATGGGATTTTCCAGGCAAGAGCACTGGAGTAGGGTGCCATTGCCTTCTCTGATGAGCTATGCTAAGATTCACTAAAAACTTGTGGAAAATTCAAGCACAGGTAATTCAGAATTCTCCTTTTTTATTTTTGTTGTTACCTTGAATTAGAAACTAACTGGAAATAAATGTGATATAATTTATCTAAGCTGATACCCCCTCCCCCACAAGAAGTGTATGCATTATTGGTTCAACTCCAGGATACAGAAATATACACTGGCTTAACCAAGCCAATGATTTAGTGTATTAATGATTAAGATGACCTAATATTAAAGAGACTGCAGTTTTTGAGAATTTTTAAAAAGGAAAATATAAATACTATTGATAAATGTTGTCTATTTTGGGCTTCCTTTGTGGCTCAGCAGTAGAAAAAAAAAACTCCACCTGCAATGAAGAAGATGCAGGAGATGAGACATAGGTTTGATCCCTGGGTCAGGAAGATCTCCTAGAGAAGGAAATGGCACACCACTCTAGTATTCTTGCCTGGAAAATGCCATGGACAGAGAAGCCTGGTGGGCTACAGTTCATAGAGTGGCAAAGAGTCAGAGACAACTCAGTGACTAACAAGAATAAGAATAAGAATACTACTATTAATAAATCCAGACAGGCAAGACCATTTTGGCTTCCCAGGTGGCACTAGTGGTAAAGTGCCACCTGCCTTTACATCACCTGCCTGCCAGTGCAGGAGATGTAAGAGATGTGGTTTTATCCCTGGGTCAGGAAGCTCCCTGGAGCCGATCCGGTATCCTTGCCTGGAGAATCCCATGGACAGAGGAGCCTGGCAGTCTTGGTGACCATAGGATCACAAAGAATTGGACACAAGCGACTTAGGATGTACACAAGACCTTTTTAACTATGTGTCACGGAATGAAATAATTTGGAAAGTCTGTCTCCTCAAAAGCATCTTCTACTTCATTTCTTTGCACTTAACAAATTCATCAAACATGGTAAGCATCAAGCCTTCTGACCAAAAGTCTAGTTCCAAAGGAGAAGTAGCAAAAGGCTTCCCTTCTGTTCCTCACCCGCTCCTAGGCTGAGAAGAATGGCCAGGAAGCAACCTGTAAGATGCAACCTTTCCTGAGGACCAAGTGAATCAGGCACTCACATGGATGGGTCATTTCTAAGAAATCCAGCGTATCTGGAAAGCACGACCATCCATGACAACGGCATTTACCAACACACACACCAACAAAAGACTTCAGAAGCCATATTGTGTCCCAGAGCATTAAAATCTTCCCACCTTGTGGGCTTGGATTTCTGCTCTGAAGAGAAACGAGGGTTCATGTGTGGTTTCTCTGTGCAATAAGAATCCAACTAGTATTTGTAGAGTAGTTACACTCTGCAAAGTACTGTCAAAATATTTCTTCTGTTATCAAACTTTGAAAGGTGGGTTATATGGGTACAATCATACAATTGTAACAGCATACTTTCTACTCTTAATTTGAGATGTTTAATGTGTTAACACACACACACACACACATATATACTGTGACTAGCTCTAAGAAGAATAAGGAAGACTCACTTTTTAAAAGTCTTTCTGAATGTGAAGGTAGATATGAACTTTTCCTGTTTGCAATATAAAATATTAAGAATTCCAGTTATCTAGGGGCATACAAAATATTAGCCTTTAATGACTTGATTTTTTTCTAATGAATTTCTTTTATTTTTTTTATTGAAGGATAAAATTCAAAATTAATTTTTATTGATTTACAATGTGTTACTTTCAGGTATATAGCAGGATGATCCAGTTATATATACATTATATATGTATGTATATATCTATATAATTTTTCAGATTCTTTTCACTTCTAGGTGATAAAAAATATTGAGTGTAGTTTTATGGTCATAGCAATCCACTAAACCTGAACATCCTGTTATTGTTCTTTGTAAAGAGCCTTAACAGACAGTGTGATTGTGAGAAAATTCAAAATTCAAGGAAAAATAAATAAAAGTGAATTAAAGGGTGACTTGACTTTGAAAGGTTGGTTTCTCATTCACTGTTCTTATAAAAGCAGCCATGTTCCCTCCATTCAAGTCTGATTCTGAACATTTTGGCACTCAGACTTTGAACTGGCATCCTGTTTTGTTCATTTCAATCTCATAATTTTAATGGCTAGAATTTTTGTGAAAGTAGAAACAAATACAATAAAATGTATTTGAGGACTCCTCTGGTTAAGAATCCTTGCAATGCAGGGGACATGAGTCTGATCCCCAGTCAGAGAATTAAGATCCCCACGTGCAAGGAGCAACTAAGCTTGCACACACAGCAACTAGAGAAGCTCACGAGCCACAGTGAAGATGCCACATACTGTAACTAGCACCCAACGCAGGCAAATAAATAAATAAACATTTTAGTGATATTTGGATTTCAAATCTATTTTTAGTATTTGGAGAAGAGTCAAGTATCTTTTTTTTTTCAATGACATCTCTTGAAAATATGGGATAGAAAAGTTATTCTGAGGCCAGTCCAGTCCAAGCCACATCCTGGATCACGGCCCACCCTAAAGGTCTTCTGCCCATCACCTTGCAAAGAAACTGTCCTCTTGAATGAAAAGTGCCAGGAGAGTTTCTCACAATCAGAAGATTCAGTTAGCATGTATGTGCCAAGAAGGCGGTTGTGACTGCTGATGGCAGAAACACAGGCAAATCTCAAGAGCTATTGGAAGAAAGGAAGGAAGCAGACAAGCAAGCAAAATTATCCATTTGGAAATCTGCCCACAGTCCCGCTGGGCTGACTTATTCATTCACTATTAACTCAATGCTTACTTATGATATGACGGTTCTGAGCTAGACACTGAAGAGCCAAGACTGAATAAGACACGTCCACTGGATCTTAGCCAAGACTGGCTGTCAGAACAACGCAGAAAGGAATAGTGTTTAAAAATTAGCTTTCACATCACAAACACCTTTGCAATTAAATAAGCCACCCAGAAGAATGCACGAGTCTCCATATCATAGACAACTGGCAGGCCCAGTTGCCCCAAGCTTTTCCAGTTTTGTCTTACCAAAATAAAATGTCAAGAAGGCCTCTAGACCTCTCTGCTTTTGTAAGCTTTTCAACATGTAGAACAATTTACCATTTTTAAATCAACGCAATTTATGTACCTGCTACCCTCCAAGAGGGAGGTGAATGGCCTAAGGCACCAGACCCCAAGCAACCAAAAGAAAGTTTAAGTAGGGCAGTGATCAGATTTTTGTTTATAAAAGGTAAGTCTAGCAGGCATACAAGAGGAACTGGACAGTGAGCCCATTTGAGCTTTTACTAGGTTGCTTCAGTCATATCCAACTCAACTCTGTGACCCTATGGGCAGTAGCCCACCAGGCTCCTCTGCCCATGGGATTCTCCAGGCAAGAGTACTGGAGTAGGTTGCCATGCTCTCCTCCAGGGGATCTTCCAGACCCAGGGATCAAACCTGGGTCAGTTGCACTGGTAGGCAGTTCTTTACCACCAGCACCACCTGGGATGCCCGAGCCCATTTAGGGAGCTGCTATAATTATCCAAGAGAGAGGTGTGGTTCTGAACTAAGGGCAGAGGCCGTGAGGATGGCTGGAAGGGGCTCCATTTGAGAGATCCTTGGAATAATGTGTTCAGGGTGAATTAGAGAGAGGTAATAATAAGTGCTACCAAAGTTTCTGCACTTCCCTGGTGACTCAGATGGTAAAGAATCCACCTGCCAATGCAGGAGACTCAGGTTTGACCCATGATTTGGAAAGATCCCCTGGAGAAGGGAATGACTACCCACTTTAGTATTCTTGCCTGGAGAAGTCCATGGACAGAGAAGCCTGGTGGGCTACAGTCCATGGGTCACAATGTTGGATACGACTGAGCGACTAACACACACACACACACACACACACACACACACACACACTGTAGTTTCTAACTTGAAAGATTCTGAGACAGTAAATGGCATGGGAGGTCAGAGATTTGGAAGAGAGTCTGCTTCTGTTTGAGAAATAACATGGAAGTGCTTCTGAAGCAGGAGGTAGATGGGCCCCTCAGGGTGAGCAATTGGAGTTTGTTCCCTATGGACAGAAACTCTATCAATAGCAGGACAATCAAGAGGGGAGGTTGGGCCCTATCTAAGTAAGAGATGAGTCCACATATTTCTCATCTTGAAGTCAAGGAAACCTTCCTGACAAGAAAGCTCCTGGGAGGTCAAAAGGGGAGTGATGCTAAGCTACCCGTAGACCTCTTCAGGGGAACCTACCTTGGCTGGGAGGATCCTGAGATACACCAAATACAGACTCAGAACCAGGCAAATCAAAATGCTTGGCCAAAGGAAACCAGAAGAAATGCCCCATAAAACTAATTCAAACTACCACAAGGGTGCGACTCCCTCTCTGAGTCCGCCTGTGTGTCTATGCACACATACCGTACTCTTTTTCCTCCTAGTAAACACTTGTCTCCCTACTCTCCATCTCTGTGGGACTTCTCTGCAAAGCTGAAGGGTCTGGGCCTTCTCACTGGCCACTGGTCTAGTGGCTTGAGTTCAGTGTTCTCACTATACCCAGCCTCAATCTCTGGCCAGGAACCCAAGAAATCCTGCTTCAAGCCTCTGCAGGCTGGGCCACCAAAGATCACCTCCAGGACATCTCCAACAAAGAAGACAAATCTAAACACAAAGATTTAAGAAACAAAGACTGTAGGTGAAGAAAGAGGGCCGCTCCCTTCCCTACCCCATATTGTGTTTGGTGACCCCAATATACACAGAATTTTGAGGATTTCGTAAAGCCCAGTTTGAAAATCACTGACCTATGGAGAATGTACACAAGATGAAGAAGGACAGCAAACGGAAAGGACAGAGACAAGTGTTTAAGAGTCAGGAAATAAAAAAGGAAGTAAGGGAGGAACAAAGGACACAAAGCAACATGGCAGGGACTGGGAAACATCAACTGTGTTGAGTGGATTTGGAGAACTCCTGGGCAGATGAAGACAAAAGAAGTCAAAGCAACAAAAGGTAAGTTTTCTTCCAGAGACAGCTTCCCAGTTCCAGTAAGTCTGGATGGATCAGATAAGAAAGAGGGGAAATGTCTAGGAACACGGTCGTGGTTTAGTCGCTAAGCCATGTTCAACTCTTTGCTACTCTATGGACTGCAGCCCACCAGGCTCCTCTGTCCATGGGATTCTCCAGGCAAGAATACTGGAGTGGGTTGCCATTTCGTTCTCCAGGGGATCTTCCCAACCCATGGTTAGAGAACATAAACTTAAGAAGGGAAACCGGCTCATTTGTCATTCCCAGGCTGGAAGGGGCTGAGGAATGTTGGACAGAAGTCAATAATAATTGATTTTTAAGCTGTTTGCTGTTTTGAACACTTTTTGTTTTCCCCAAAGCTATCTGTAAAATTCAGTTCTGTGTAACAGTGTTCATCAAGGAGCTGTGCACAGCTGGAGGAGGGAAGACCACCCTCATCTTGCCATCCCAAGGACAGAGTGCAGGAAATGGAGCCTCAGTGGGGGCTGAGTGCTCAGCAAGACAGGAGATGGAATCCAAGACCGCCTAGACTATGCAGCAGGGGGTGGGGGCAGACAGAATGTGGACAGAAGTGCAGAGCCAATGCTTTAGGAAAATGCCACTTAAGAGGCTGGACAGCTTGGACCTGCAGCTGGAGACACCTGGGTTACATCTAGGATGGAGCCCTAAGTCAAGATAATTTTACCTTCTTCAAGTCCTTCTTGGAATGTTGCTGCCCTGATGAGACTCCATCCCATTTATACTGCAACCTCCCTACACCCACCTTGAACTTTCCAACCCTCCTTCTCCCCTGCTGCTCTATCCACTACCCTCCTTATCATTGCTAACATACTATAATTTACATACAGAGACTGTTTATGATTTATTGCCTGCTCCCCATGAGAATGTCAATTCCACACAGATGGAGATATCTACTGATTTTGTTCAATGGTGTGTCCCAAGTGCCTGGAACCGTGCCCAGCAATAGAGTAAATACTCAATTAACATTTCTTGGAGGAATGCATTATTGGAAATACCATGTTTAGAACTGCTGTTTCCAGGCGTCAATATACTCCCAACCTGCCCCCTTAAGGTTATGTTTTAAGAACCAGAAGCCACAGGAAACAGAAGCAATTTCCTGTGATTTCTCTCCTCAAAACAATCGGATAAATCTCAGCATCTCATATGCCCAAGTAGACCCTCTTTCATACTTTAATTGTAAATTAAGATTTAGAGCTAGTAATGGCATAATTCAAAGTTATCTTAGTTGGTTCCTATTCATTATTAAAGAAAAGGAATTCTAAGCTTTATTTTTGCCCACCATGACAATGTTGATGTAACTTTGGGGTAAAGGCTCTAACAGTTAAGTGGTAATCCTAACTTTCAATGTTATATTTCACTATTTGTAGAAAGCAAATAATCTTATGTTTTCCCATAGGTTTCTCTTGAAATAATTCAATAAAGCTTCACATGAAGAAGAGAGAAGAAGGCCAAGTTACCCTTCTGATTAAGCTACACTCTGTCTCACTGGAATTTTGCCCCCTGGCTATTGTTTTTGTGGATGGTTTATACTGAGATTTCTTTCTAACGCAGTGCTGTTAAGTAACAGGAGACTGAAGGGCATATTTCCTCTTAATCTGCTTGTGGAAATCTCATTAAAGAAATGGAAATTTTGCCCCCTACCATAACTAAAGTGCTTGAAAAGACAGAAACAAGGAAGTTAAGTTTGCTCCTATATTGTTTCAATTTAACAAATAGATGAAGAATGTGCTTTACATGGAGATGCAGGCTTCAACCTGGCAACTTTTAAAAAAAAAACTTAAAAACTAAGGCTATGTGTGTGTGTGCAAAGTGATCTCTTTCCAAAAGAGAACTCAGAAGCCAGCCCGCCTCACACTAATTTTTCAGATGGTGAATCACCCCTGGGGGAGGATGACTTTTCTTGAATATCAGCCATTTTTGCAATTCTTTCCACTTTGCCTTTTACCTCTCCACCAAAGTAAGAATTTCATTTCTCAAGAAGTGTTAAATTATTCCTAAAATATGTTTTTAATTTGGGGGCATGATTCTGTAAAGCATATTTTTATAAGCACTTTTTCCTAGGAAAATATGGCCAGTGTATATTGAGTAATCACACAACTCCTAAAAAGTTTTCATTTGACCTTTCAAGCATATGCATGTCTCCAACATATAGGTGGCTTGCCTAATTGTCTCCACATTGCATATTATTAATTCAGAGTGATTATAACAGCACAAAACCCAACTAAAAGTTTACAAATGTTAACACGCTATAGGGGAACAATAGGGGACGCACTTGCCCAAAAAACCAGAGACTGCAGCTAATGGAAACTCAATGTTTTGCCCAAATTTTGTCACTGGTTATTTAAAGTAACAGTCTACTATATGTTTGTTATCTTTTCTAGATTGTCTGCAGAATGACTTCTGTGCATTTCATCTTTCAGATAACTCAACCACAAGTATAAATGCATTTTAAGGAGTCCAGGTGGTCACCCTGGTCCCGGACCATCTTCATCTAGATGTTAAGTATGAATCCAAGCAAGACCCTGTGGGGCTCCTGAGCACAGAAACCTTCCTGTGTCCCCCATTTCTTGTTTGTATGGAATAGGTTTCAGCCTCCAGGATACTCCCCGAGGCCATATTAAAGGAGTGCAGGCCTTGCACACACCCTGATCCTTATCCACAACCCTGCCTTTGAACCATTGCTATAAAACTCCTCAGCAGATAACCCTGGGTTGGGGACATGCAATTTCTGAGGGTACAAGCCCATGATGTCCCCCTTTGCCTGGCAAAGCAATAACGCTGTTCTTTTCTACCTTGCTCAAAACTCTGTCTCCAGTATTCAATTCAGCACTGGTGCAGAGAAGCTAATTACGGGGCCATAGCACGTGGCGCCTGCCTCATGGCCATTCTTGCTTTTCTTTTATCTCATCTGTTTCCCTGGAACTGGCCTGTGAAGGCTGTATGAACAGTACTTTAGCTCACACAGTGCTCATGCCTGGCCGGCCTGTCCAATGTTCCTCCACTTGGCTTATTTCTCATCAGTCTTTATCTCCCACAGGAAGCTTTTCCTGATACTTAGAGGAGTTCAGAAACTAACCAAACAGTGTGCCATGAATTCTTGGCATAGGTAATAAGAACAGAATCCAACGGCAAACTTTCCACCTACATATAAATGGAACTTAGGGGAAAAAATGGCAAATTCATGACTGAGAGAGTTGGATTGTATATCAGAAAGAAATGGCCAAAAGCTCACCAGAAGGGGGCATTTCTCAGAGTTTTTTTTTTTTTTAATGAAATGCTACAGAAAGTACACTGACAATCAAGGGTGACCTGCATTCCTAAAGAAGCAAAAGAAGGAAAGAAAACATGCGTCCCTGCAGACAGACAAACAGAGAAACACACACACAGCACAGAATGTACACTGCTTATAGTCTGCAAGACTATTCTGAGATCCTAGAATCCAGGGTACTATCAAAACCAATAACTAGTATTACAAGGGTTAAATAAGTTATCCTTGGTTGGAAATGGCCTTGACCTCTGGCAACTATCAGAGGTTGCCAGAGGTATCAAATCAAAGAGAAATTTCTCTTTATTTCAAATGCTATGTTTGCTATTTTTGGATCCCAGGTCTATGGTTCAACTCCTAGGAGGTATGTGTTAACACTTCATACGTCTGATAGAAGAAAAATGGCTACTTTTAGGAAAATCATTCTTGGTAGCTAAATACCTTTAAATTACATGAATACACATTTATGCTAACTGTAATTCATCTTTATTTCCATCTTGAACCATTATTATTCAAGTGAGCCAGGTAATTTTCCTAAATTATCACTTAAATTTTATTGGTTCTTAGAATAATGATTCCCCACCCCCCTCACCGTCCCCAAGATTGGCTGAGAGAGAGGCATCTTGTCCTGGTGCTTTTGTGCGAAGTCACTGCTCCTGTGTCCATGGGATTCTCCAGGCGAGAATACTGGAGTGGGTTGCCATTCCCTCCTGCCCAACACAGGGATCAAACCCACGTCTCCTATGTCTCCTGCATTGGCAGGTAGATTCTTTACCACTGAGCCATCAGGGAAGCCCTCATCTCTTCCCAGACTCAGGGCCAATCCACCTTCCTAGAGGTTTTCACTGAATATCAGCAATTCAAACATGCCCAACCTGTACCTTTAAAATGCTCAACACAGAGAATTCCCCATGGGTTAGTCAACTGCTGGCTCATATACAAAGAAAATACTGTATTTTGCTCTGAAGAGCTTTCTGCATCAATTTAAACACAGTGAGACAGACACAATATCCCAAAGAGAGGAAAACCTACCTTATTACATTCCTGACCCAAGAGAAAGGATTTGCCCTGAGGACATAAAAGGAATCTGCAGGGGTGTGGGGGAGAGTTATTTAATCCTAAACATAAAAACAGTTCATAATGCAGCATGACAATGCTCTTAATCGCTGACATAATTGTAATATGTATGTATAATATGATACATGGAAAGCAAATGCAGTTTGCTTCTCAGTCTTAGAGGCTTTCTTCAGTACTTTCCTTTAGGTCTTCCTGATTTTGTACATGCTTGGGGGAATTTTCAGGGGGAGGTAATGTGATATTATAAGGATTCTTTCTCTGTAAGATCACATCTTGTTCTGATTTGAGTTGAAGCATCTGTATGTGTTAAGTGTGGTCAAGCAAAACGTTGAGCTCCATGAAAGCAATGTTTTACAAGTCTTTCCTGATTTCCTGTGCAAGTCCATGGGCCATGAAACGATGGGCAGAAGACTGGGATTTTTATTCATATTGCAAAGCTGCTGGGAGGGACACTGAATCTCAGCTGTGAGTGCTTATAGGTGTTTACCATTTCCCTTTTCTAACTATATAAAAAGTTTTTTTTTTTTTTTAAACAGGGGTTTACGGGGGGGGGTTAGATTTTTTTTTTCTTCCCCCTTATGATATTTCCATACACAAATAATCTAAACCTAAACTGCCATCTCCCAGGAAAGAATCGCATACTTGCTTTACTGGTTGGGAGGTTGATAAAGAAATGTGACATTTGGAGAAGTTCAACATTCCAGCCCCTTCAATATTATTTATGGGAAAGATTTTACAGCATCCTTAAAAGCGGCTATGTGGTGGCTGGACTCCCAACTTCACAGGTCGACATTTTTACACCGGGCTTGGCTGGGATCAAGGGGTTGCCAGTGTTCACATTTGATTACAGTGAATGCCACTGATGTTCCCTGGCAAAGCCTATGGTCATTCTACATCAGCCGGTCTCAGCAGACACAGTTTAGATGAGTAAAAGAGGAGAACGTGTACTAAGCAACGAAAATTTAAGGAGAAAGAAAAAACGGAAGAAGGACAGAGCTAGTGTCCCAGCTGGACATCAGGGTTAAGTGGGCTCTAACTCTGAGATTCTTCTAACGGTCGTTGTTGTTAGCTATTTAGTCTCTGAGTTGTGTCCAACTTTTTGCGACTGCATGGACTGTAGCCCACCAGGCTCTTCTGTCCCTTGGATTTCCCAGGCAAGAATACTGGAGTGGGTTGCCATTTCCTTCTCCAGGGGATCTTCCCGACCCAGGGATCAAACCCAGGTCTCCCGCATTGGCAGGCAGATTCTTTGCCACTGAGCCACCAGGGAAGGCCCCCTGCCTGATGGTACCTTCTGCTTTACACTGGTAATGGGTTTATTTTGCATGAGCTCAGCATTCCCCGTTCCAGGCTGCTTCCTGAGTTGAGGGACTGGATCTCATTCATCTCGGTGTCCCACTGGCCTTTATGGTGACTTCCGCACGGCAGGTGCCTAGGAAACTGTGCTCAGCTGAACCACATGAATTCAAGATGTGATTCAATAATCTCAGTTTCCTCATATTTCATTGTACCTGGAGTCAGCTAGATGCACTAAAAAGATTTTCTCAATCTCACTCTCCTACTGGTGTTTTTTTCTGCTGTGCTTCGGAGGGAAGTTTAGGCTCTAGGGCTCAAGACATTCTTAGTTGCCTGCTGCCCAAAGACTTTTTAAAATTCTTTTTTGGCAAGAGGCAAGGATCAGGCATTCTTTTTGGTTCAGATATGGTCATTAAGCTGGCTCCACCAGGTCATCCCAGGGTAATGCTTGGAAAGAGGATGTAAATGATGGAAGTGTTCATTAGGGACTTTGAGGGGCCAAGGGCTGACTTCATTTATTTTATAAGTAAACTGAGACAGCTGAAGTAATCAATATATGGCACCTCTTTTAAGGGAGTCTCACCACGGGCTCAAATTCCAAGCATGTGACAGAGAACACTGCATTTTCTTTATACATATTTTAAAAACGAGCTCCTTTACTGCTTCTTATCTGAAGCGTCCAGAAAGCCTGTAAAAACCATTCAAAGGATGCCTGAGATTGGATACAACCAACTGCCTCTCACTATGGCAGGACGTGGGTTGTGTCAAACAAATTGGTAATGAAACTTGAATGGGCCTTTTCTACAGCCATTCATTATATAATTTTTCCCTTCTTTAATGTCGCAAAAATAAATTCCATTTCTCACTTTTAACACCTCTCATCAGACTGTGAAATACAAAATGCATGACTTTAGCAAGAGAGTAAAATAATGAACTACAGCATTTCAATAGGGTACTTAATTTTATTGGCAGAGGTTTTGAATGGTGTTAACATAATATTGGCTCCATACAAAATACACTGAGAGAGCTGACTTAATGCTCAGGCCATAGAGAGTCTCACTTCTACATTACTCACCAAATTATCCTTCACATTTGGATGTCAACAGTCAAATTACCTTTTCATAAGGTAAAACTTTGAGGTGGATATGGACTAACATCTTTAATTATTTTGTTTCTTTCTCTTCTGCCTGAAAGTTATTTTTCACCCCAAATGTACTTCAAAGGCCCTTCACTTTTCTACGTTTCATACCACATAGCTTGTTAGGTTCTATGGAGGATGACGTGCAGGAGGATTTAAATCTCATTCAAGCGGATTCATAGTTTTCTGTATTCTGTGTCAAGTGACTGAAAAGTTGGAATTCCACTTAGTTTATTAGATTATTCATATGAGTGGAGTTTCTGGTTTATAAGAGGGTACCATACCATTTTCTTCACTTTCTTCTGAACAAACTGCCTGGTAGGAAGTTACTGTCAATAAAACTCTATTAAGAAAAAAATGAAACCAACTGGATTAATGTGGGAAGCACAAAAAATGACAGAGAATGTTTTCTAGCATCATTGGATAAGAAGAACAGCACTGAAGACTCACAGCACAGATACATTACTCATTAAAGCAGCAGAGTCTTGACTTCAGTAATGTGGTTCTTTGGATACATCTTTTGAATCAGACCTCACAAATATCCAAAAGGCAGAAACAAAATTTCAGTGACTTTACTGCATTCATTGGCCTTGGGGTCCTGGGCTGCACAGACTTAGTCTATTACCCATCACTCTCCCACAGAGACTTTCAAGCCATCCAGAGTGGTTCTTGCTCTCTCCACAACTCCTCTCTCTTACTGTCTTCACAGGCTGTATGCCTAAGAACTCTACATCAGTAGTTCTCAAGTTCTGTGCTGTGAACGACCATCCCACCCACTTGCATCCTCAGCGGTGGCATGTGCAGTCCTAGGTCCTACTATGCTAGCACATTCACCTACCAGTTGGACCACACCCAGCCATTCTGCTGCTGCTAAGTCACTTCAGTTGTGTCCAACTCTGTGCGACTTCATAGACGGCAGCCCACCAGGCTCCCCTGTCCCCAGGATTCTCCAGGCCATTCTACACACTGTTTAATAAGGGAGGCCAACAAGCACACTCTCGGTAGCCAAACTGAGAGACAATGGCAAAACTCCATGAAAGCCTCTGAATGGGTATTGCCTATGCCATCACTGGATTCACTGAGTCACTCAGCTCTACAGAATCAGAAGTGGGAGGGGGGTCAACCACACATGGGCATCGTGGGCTGTGCCTCCCTGTTGAGCCGCCCCGAACCCAAGGGCTGTGCCTGACATGCTGTACCCACAAGATAAGACCCAACAGTGGTCTCTCCCTGGATGACAGAAGAGACGGTCCACCTCACCCCTACAAAGGGGGCCGCTTATCACACAAGGAAATTGGTTCAGGCTGATCCAAGCAGACCCTCTGTTTATAATGTTTTAGAGACAGAAAGTATGGAGGGAGAGTAAGAATTTACATGTGTGTTTGCTAGCATGCCCATAAAAGAATTCCAGATAGATAAAAAATACTTGTCAATACAGGAGACACAAGAGACATGGGTTCAATCCCTGGGTTAGGAAGGTTCCCTGGGTTAGGAAGGTTCCCTGGAGGGGGACATGGTAACCTGCTCCAGGATTCTCGCCTGGGAAACCCCATGGACAGAGGCGTCTGGCAGGCTACAGTCCACGGGGTTGCAAAGAGTCGGACATGACTGAGTATGCACACATGGATGACATCATTTTAGAAGGAGCTGAGAACTGGAGAGCAAGAAAAGAGAGACCCTGGGAATTGCCTGGCAGCCCAGTGGTTAGGACTCTGAGTTTCCACTGCAGGAGGCAGGAGTTTGATCCCTGGTGGGGGAAATAAGATCCCGTAAGCCCTGAGGCTCAGTTAGGAAAAAAACAAAAAAACAAAAACAACTAGGCTAATCACATTATTTCCTACTAGGGCACTTTAGGGATCCTGGTTTTTATGAATAAATAAAAATGATATGTGATGATCATATCAACTGCTTAAAAAATGACTTTTGAATGCATATCTATTACAACTTCTGTTTTTTTTTTAACTTCAATTTGAGACTCTACCAATAATATAAAAGAAACCAGAAAAAACAAAGTAATTAAAAAACAAAAACTAAAATAAAAGGTGTGTGTTGAGGTGGGAAGTCCACCACCCTAAGGGACAAACAGCACATTTTACATCAGGCAGTTGCAAACGACACCCACCAAAGGAGGGCTATGTAGGCTTTTCTCTTACCAGGGAAAAGAGAAAGAAAGTGGATGACCCAGAGCGAGAACAGAGTTTGTAAACAAATGAATTAAAAAAAAAAAAACAATCAGAAAGAAAACTAGAAAAGCTGCTTGCTGTTCCCAAATGGGATAAAAGAAGCCAGGATGTCTGTATGCTAAAAGCATACAGAGAAACAAGTAGGTGGGAAGCTGGGGAGAAGGAAGTGTTCAAGCACTCTGTGGCATCCACTGCAAGGGGCAGCAGGGAGCTGGACGAGGCCAGAAAGACCATATCCAATCAAATCAAGGTGTGAAGCACAGACGCCTATGCATCTCCAAAGACAAAAGCAGAAGAAAGAAAGTAGAGATGAACCACATCATTGCAAATGAAGGTCTGAACATAAACCAGATGAAATTCTTTAAAAAAATAAAAGACCTAGATGTATTTGGAATCATTAAAAAAATTTCAAGAAATAAAAGACAAAATATAGAAGTATCCTTCCATAGAAGAAAACACAGATAAACATAATTTTGCTACATGCTGGTCACAAACAGGATTGCCTGCTCATGTATTAAAAGCTTGGATAATTTGATGGCAAGAAATGGCTGAATGTTTAATCCAGATTTTCACTGGGCACCCATCACTGGAATATGTTAAATGATAGGGGTGTAAGAGAAAATAAAATTTTCTACCCCACCCCAAAACTTGGCTCATTTAAATTTTTGCTAATATAAGAAGAAGGTTTTTTTTTTAAGTTTTCCCTCTTGACAAAAACTTGGGAAAATAAAAAGCCTCAAGAAAGAAGCCATTACGTGAAAGGATGAAGAGCAGATGTCAACTGAACACAAAGGGCAAAACACAAAGCTTGCTGAAAAGGCTGTTACGAAAGTAAACATATGAAACCATAAGCCAGGTGACTTACATAGTAAAATTAATACACATACAATAATTGAGTCCATAAGCCCTAATTAAATTGGCAAAGACAGAAAGTAAAGAAAGTAAGGAAAGAATTGTTTAAATAACAAATTATTTGTCCTGCAAAATAGCGTGAAGGTAGGGGATTTTTTGATATCTATTTTTTAGTAATTAGAAATTATGCATTTAATTATGTATTTAATAAATGTAAAGGCAAACATGCCAATATTTAAATGCTATATTAAATTTCAAATTTGCCATAGTAAAATAGAAAATATGGCAGCACAAACACACATATTAAGAGAAAACTTAAAAGGACACAAAAATTCACATTAAAAATAAATGTCTCAAATCTACTCACTATAGGCAAACTCTCTCAGATGGTAATAAACATAGCAATAAACATAATGGAGTCCCTAAAAACAAAATCATAGAAAATTGTTAAAAAAACAGGTGTATGTGATATTAGTGATAGTAATCTTGATATTAAACCAACTAGACTTTGACAGGAAGATTTAAATGGAGTCAAGACAGTTGTTCCATTTGATAAAAGTACAGTCCTTAAAGTCCAACACTTTTCTCTAGAAAACAACTTGAGCATCAAAATACATAAAGCAAGACATGCTAAAATTATCAATATAGTTAGAATATAGTTAGAAACATTAATATAGTTAGAATATAGTTAGAAACATAACATATGAAATTTAATAGTAAGTAACAGTTTTAGAATAAGTAGACAAAAATAAGGAGTGACAAAAAGACTTTGACTAATACCATTAGGGCAGTAGAATGAATGAGTGTTGCTGTAGACTCTTTATTTGTACTTGTCCAAAAGCATGTGCAAAGAAATGAAAGTGTATCACATTGTGAAAATAACCTTCATAAAATATTAAAAGCAGAAACTGCACACATCAAAATCTCTATTGACTAGATAAAATTACAAAACAACTCAAGTTTAAAAGTACTAATAAACAAAATTCTAGGTCCAGGAACACACAGACCATAGTGTCTTTGTTGGCACAGTTATTAAGAAGCCATTTGGCTCTGTCATGCGTTGGCAGTGTGATGTGGACAAGCTACTAAAACTCTGTGACTTGGGTCCTTCGTGTGTCGAATGGAGATTTTAGGTTATCGAGTAGATGAAATGCATTAAGACAACATGCGCTTAGTACAGTGTCTGGCACATAATATCTCACTGAAAGCCAAGTATTAGCCGGCTATTTACTAGTAGTGCTAGAATCTAAATTACTGAAATGCAAGCTTTATGAAGATAAAAATGTTTTACTATTTTGGTCACAGATGTACCTCCAGAACTTAGAACATTACCTGACTGATAGCAGGGGCTCAAAAAAGTTTATTGACAATTAAGTGATTTCCTATCTCCTGAAAAAAAAATAAAAATAACTACAGAGGACTGTGAAATATCAGGACTGTCGAACTTTATGAGAGTCAGAGTGAGTTAAAGTGAAAGTTAATATCTTTAAGTGAATTTGCTATTGTAAAAGAGAAAATAATATTTTATTTTAGAAATTAGGAGAAAGTAAAAATCAGCCTAAAAAAACATGATAGAGAAAATTTAAAAATAGATACAAGCTAAAATTTAAACAGAATTATTAACAGTAACTAATCCCAGAAATGGATTTAGGTAGAGAGGATAAAATATAAGATGGAACCAATGACATACCTAAGCAAATCAGAGAAAATACAAATGACAAAAACAACAAACAAACAAGAGTGAACAATGAAGCAAACAGAGGGTGTTTAATCAGAGTTTAAATAAACACAGCTTGAAAACACTAAAGTCGAAAATCTCAACAAAATGGGTGACTTTCTGGAAAAAGAAACAATTCAAATTAAGTCAGCAGTAGAAATGTCCAAAATCCCTCACAACAGAAGAAAAAAAATTGTAGGCTACTAAAGGATTTTAAGAAGCACAAGTTGGAATGAAGATTGCTGGGAAAAATATCAATAACCTCAGATACGCAGATGACACCACCCTTATGGCAGAAAGTGAAGAGGAAATATAAAGCTTCTTGATGAAAGTGAAAGAGGAGAGTGAAAAAGTTGGCTTAAAACTCAACATTCAGAAAACGAAGATCATGGCATCTGGTTCCATCACTTCATGGGAAATAGATGGAGAAACAGTGGAAACAGTGTCAGACTTTATTTTTGAGGGGCTCCAAAATCACTGCAGATAGTGACTGCAGCCATGAAATTAAAAGATGCTTACTCCTTGGAAGGAAAGTTAAGAACAACCTAGATAGAATATTCAAAAGAGAGACATTACTTTGCCAACAAAGGTCCGTCTAGTCAAGGCTATGGTTTTTCCTGTGGTCATGTATGGATGTGAGAGTTGGACTG
The DNA here is from genome assembly GCA_006408695.1 of Aepyceros melampus. Taxonomy (NCBI): domain Eukaryota; kingdom Metazoa; phylum Chordata; class Mammalia; order Artiodactyla; family Bovidae; genus Aepyceros; species Aepyceros melampus. The sequence goes on from SJXQ01005096.1 coordinate 173,996, forward strand.
TGAAGAAGGCTGAGCACCGAAGAATTGATGCTTTTGAAGTGTGGTGTTGGAGAAGACTCTTGAGAGTCCCTTGGACTGCAAGGAGATCCAACCAGTCCATTCTGAGGGAGATCAGCCCTGGGATTTCTTTGGAAGGAATGATGCTAAAACTGAAGCTCCAGTACTTTGGCCACCTCATGCGAAGAGCTGACTCATTGGAAAAGATTCTGATGCTGGGAGGGATTGGGGGCAGGAGGAGAAGGGGACGACAGGGATGGCTGGATGGCATCAACGACTCGATGGACATGAGTTTGGGTGAACTCCGGGAGTTGGTGATAGACAGGGAGGCTTGGCGTGCTGCGATTCATGGGGTCGCAAAGAGTCAGACATGACTGAGTGACTGAACTGAACTGAACTTAAAGGATTTTATTCTCAAAAGACTCTAGACCCAAATAGTTTTATGGGAATGTTATTTCAAACATTCAAGGACTAGGAGATTATTATGCTATGTAAGGCACTCTGGAGACAGATAAGATGAAAATGACTGAGAATGTCAAAAAAAGATCTAGCATAACTTTGATACCAAACCAGCATAAAAAACAAAGATACAAATCTCAGTCATAAAAACTGGAAAATTACAAATAAAAAGAACAGACTAAATCCAGTAACAGAAGACTAGCACATTTTGGAGTGACTAAGAATGACAAAGAAATATATCCTGCTACATGGTAATCTCTTTAGGTGGCAAAAAGTTAATAAAGTAACTACTGTATAATCATTCAAGATAAAGTCTATATAAGTTTAGGAATAGAAAGAAGGGTACTACATTCACAAGCCAAAACTGTATTCATCTTAAATGAACGGATTATATAAAGACTGAAAACTAAAGGGACATTCCCAATACAGCCAGGCCCAAAACAGTGCTTATGTCTATCATCATTAGGATTATCTAAAACTATCTAAGAAATCTAACCAATGCAACGAGACAGAAACAAAATATATATATCTATTAGAAAGAAGACATTATTATTACTTGTAAATGATAGAAATGTATTATTAGAAAACCTAGGACAATAAAATACAAAGCCATTAGGAACGTCAAGATGATTCAGAAGGCTACGTTTACACACAATGACGCTGCTGCTGCTAAATCGCTTCAGTCGTGTCTGACTCTGTGCGACCCCATAGACGGCAGCCCACAGGCTCTCCTGTCCCTGGGATTCTCCAGGCAAGAACACTGGAGTGGGTTGCCATTTCCTTTTCCAATGCATGAAAGTGAAAAGTGAAAGTGAAGTCACTCAGTCGTGTCGGACTCTAGCGACCCCATGGACTGCAGCCTACCAGGCTTCTCCATCCATGGGATTTTCCAGGCAAGAGTACTAGAGTAGGGTGCCATTACACACAATAAAAATAAAGAATCCAACCCACTGCCGTTTCTGTTAAGACGGATAACTAGTTGGGGGTGGGGGTGAATTTCACATTTTTAGAATGGGCAAGAAAAGAAATTTGAGATGGTCATATGAAAAATTTCATTAGGAAGCTTAGAAATAAAAGGTATATCCCATTACTACATGAGAAAACTGAATTTTTAAACAATATAGTCTTTCCAATTTTAATAGATTTTAATAAAGTTTTAAATAAATAAATTTAAAATTTATAAAAAAAGATTTTAATAAATAAAAAGATTTTAATAAAATTCCAGGCAGAGTCCCAATGGTATAATTCTGAGTTTAGTAAAAATCATCCTAAAGTTAACCTTTTGAACTCAGTTCCTTTTTTAAAATATTTTGTCTGAAGGGAACTATCCTAATTAGGCACAAAGAATTTTACACAAAGATTTCTAATAGTGAAAAATAGTTTTCAATCCTAGATATCAAACAGCAATGATTAGGTGATTATGGTTTATCTACATGATGAAAGGAGGATACAAAATATGAATTCACATACCAATACACTCAGTATATTCAAGAAATACATTGAAGAAAACTTATAAGATTTTAAATAAAAGTTGACTTTGGTTTTATTGATCTTGAGGGCATTATGGATTTTTTAATGGTTATCTGAAATTTAATATTGCAATGTTGCTTCAAGAATATTAAAACTTATTTAATGCTTAGTTGACTGCAGTCTTCTCTTTTAAGAGCTCTCCTCTGTGTATCATTAACATAAAGCTGCTGCTGCTGCTGCTGCTGCTGTCACTTCAGTCGTGTCCGACTCTGTGTGACTCCATAGATGGCAGCCTACCAGGCTCCCCCGTCCCTGGGATTATCCAGGCAAGAACACTGGAGTGGGTTGCTATTTCCTTCTCCAGTGCATGAAAGTGAAAAGTGAAAGTGAAGTTGCTCAGTCATGTCCAACTCTTAGCGACCCCATGGACTGCAGCCTAACAGGTTCCTCTGTCCATGGGATTTTCCAGGCAAGAGTACTGGAGTGGGTTGCCATTGCCTTCTCTGATTAACATAATGATATCACTATATTCTAGAACATAAAAGTCTATTTTAAGAATGGAAGGATGAATGAATAGCAAAGTGTTTAACTGATTAAAAAAATATTCTTCAATCCCAAATTTAATACACAATCTTTTCTAGTCACGGTCTTAAGAAGAATATCAACATTCATTAATTAATTCATTCAATAATATGTAAAGAATACCTACTATATGCCAGGCCAGTACTGGTCCTGTGAATGAGTAAAGGAAGTTCCAAAGTTCATGGTGCTTATAGCCTTGTGGTAAAAGGCAGACAATATCATGATTTTTTTAAAAAGTAATGTTTCAAGAAGAGGTGGTACATATATACAATGGAATATTACTTAGTCATAAAAAGGATAAAACCATGCCATTTGCAGCAACATAGATGGACCCAGAGATGATCACATTAAGTGAAATAAATCAGAGAAAGATAAATATAATGTGATATCACTTATATGTGGAATCTAAAAAAATTATATAAATTATACAAACATATCTACAAAACAGAAACAAACTCAACAGAATTAGAAAAAAACTTATGGCTATCAAAGGGAAAGTGTGGAGGAAGGGATAAATTAGCAGTTTGAGATTAACAGATACACACTATCATATATAAAATACATAAGTTAACAAAGACCTACTGTATACCACAGGGAACTATATTCAATAACTTGCAATAACCTGAAATGGAAAAGAAACTGAAAATGAATATATATATGTATATACATATACAGGAGAAAGCAATGGCACCCCACTCCAGTACTCTTGCCTGGAAAATCCCATGGGTGGAGGAGCCTGGTGGGCTGCAGTCCATGGGGTCACTAAGAGTTGGACCCAAATGAGCAAGTTCACTTTCACTTTTCACTTTCATGCACTGGAGAAGGAAATGGCAACCCACTCCAGTATTCTTGCCTAGAGAATCCCAGAGATGGGGGAGCCTGGTGGGCTGCCATCTATGGGGTCGCACAGAGCTGGACATGACTGAAGCGATTTAGCAGCAGCAGCAGCAGCAGCATACATATACAACTGAATCACTTTGTGTATACTTGAAACTAACAGAACATTATAAATTAACTATGTGTGTGTGCTCAGTCATGTCCAACTCTTTGTGACACCACGGACTTGTAGCTCTCCAGGGTCCTCTGTCCACAGAACTTTCTAGGCAAGAATACTGAAGTGGAGTGCCATTTCCTCCTTCAGGAGATCTTCCTGACCCAGGGATTGAACCCACATCTCTTGTGTCTCTTGCACGGCACGTGGATTCTTTACCACCAAGCCCCCTTGGAAGCCATTAATGGAAGGGTCTTTTGAGTCATGTTCTACATGCTGGTCAGGAAAGCCCTCTTAGTAACCTTGAGAATTTCCACAGAAACTTGGGGGAAGGTATGTGGATTCTATGAGAAGATTAATCCCAGCTGTGGGAATGGCAGGTGCAAAGGTCCTGCAGAGGGTGTGGCCTTGGTGTATGAGTAATAGTAAGGAAGCCCATGGGGCTGGGAAGGATATGAAGGAAAAATAGTATTTGAGCTGTGAAAATTAATAGGAAGAGCTATTTATATTATAATAATTGCATATGTTTAATTACTCCCCATACTCTCTTAAAGTTTACACTGCACTGCAATTAAAACACTTGGAAAGAAACTACCAGCATGTTGGAACTGACAGATTCTTTGAGTTTAAATGCATCTATAGAGGCCAGCAGCTTTATAGTATTTTATGAGTAGAGACAAAGCCCTTAATCCCAAGAGCCAAATTACAGGTCCGCAAAAGTCATGAGTGTGTTGGAATGAAGACTTCTGTGAAGCTAGGGAGCTTTGAAAACAAAGTTAACATGCTGAAGACTTAAGCCCTTGTCTTCCTCTTTAATTATTCACTGCATTAACAAGACTCAAGTGGACACCATGATATACCTGCACTGTCCTGGTTATTTCTGTGACCTACACACAGGGATGGACGGTGCCTAAGGACTAACAAGTCACCTCAGGAGAAGTACTTTAGACTTCCACTGGGCCCATGGAGCAGACAGGGCTAGCATCTTGCACCCTTGGCAGGAAACAGCCGACACCTGGCTCTAGAAAAAGGCTGCTTGCTCACCATGGGCCTCCTGTGTCTGTCACGAAGTGCCGTTCACCTAGGCTCTGGCTGAACTTGAAAAATCACTGACCAGGGTGGGAAAAGAGAATGTGGGAGGAAGACAAGGACATGTATTTTACTACCTCCCCAGTTTCCTGGTAAATTTCTTTTTCTCCTTTTGGCTGCTTATCTCTAGTCTCCAAAGTCCAAGTTCAGCAGTGGGGCTCCAATTGGTGAAAAGAATTGCGGAAGGAGCGGGGAAAGGAAAGGAGGATTAGGCGATTTTCAGGGGAGGAAGCAGATAATTCAAGTCACTTTCTTCTTAAAGAGTCCTGACTTCAGCATGGCCAAAGGATGCTATAGTTCTTAGAACCAAATCTCATGCAAGTTTCTACCACAAAGGAAGTAATTGCTTTACCACTTACATCTCAGTTGAATATGTCACCCCTCAAAAGAGAATAAAAGGAGGTGTTTTTCTCATTTAAAATAATTTTTGTTTTATATGGAGTATAGTTGCTTAACAATGTTGTGTTAGTTTCAAATGTACAGCCAAGTGATTCAGTTATACATATATATGTATCTTTTTTCAAATTCTTTTTCCACTCACGTTATTATATTTTATTGAGTGGAGTTCCTTTTGGTATAGAGTAAGTCCCTGTTGCTTATCTATTTTAAATGTGATGTGCTGTGCTAAGTCGTTTCAGTCGTGTCATACTCTTTGTGACCCCATGGACTATAGCCCGCCAGGCTCCTCTGTCCATGGGATTCTTCAAGCAAGAATACTGGAGTCGATTGCTATGCCCTCTTACCGGGGTTCTTCCACACCCAAGGATTGAACCCACATTTTACATCTCCTGCATTGGCAGGCAGTTTCTTTACCACTAGTGCCACTGGGGAAGCCTTATTTTAAATACAGTATTGTGTATGTATCAATTCCATAACAAACTTAATATGTTAAGCAGAGAACAAGTTCTACACCAAAATACAGATTCCCTTGTACTTAAGAGAGTGTATGAAGGACCAGAGCTCTAGCATAGCCTGGGGAGCCAGGCTCTCCTGTCCTCCAGGCCCTAACCCTGGCGGTGTGTGTGCACCAGGCTCCGTAGAGCCAGTGGGGACAGGGCAGGTGTAGGGATTATCTGGGAACTGGTTGGAATGCAGGCTCCCTAGGCTCTCTAGTACCCCCACCAGATCCAGGGTGAGGGTCAGGACCCACGAAGGTGGGAGAAATTCTACCTATTTTTGGAGTTCTACCAGGGAAAGAAGGGACGATGTAAAGCATCCAGGGAGATGAAATACAGGATATATCACAGATTCTCCCTTTCATGGAAGAACTGATGCTTTTCAATTTTGTGCTGGAGAAGACTCTTAAGAGTCCTTTGAACAGTTAGGAGATCAAAACAGTCAATCCTAAAGGAAATCAACCCTGAATATTCATTGGAAGGACTGATGCTGAAGCTGAAGCTCCAATACTTCGGCCACCTGATGCAAAGAGTCGATTCATTGAAAAAGACTCTGATGCTGCGAGAGACTGAAGGCAGGAGGAGAAGGGGGCAACAGAGGATGAGATGGTTGGATGGCATCATCCACTCAATGGACATGAACCTGAGCAAACTCAGGGAGACAGTGAAGGACAGGGAAGCCTGGTGTGCTGCAGTCCACGGGGTTGCAAAGAGTCGGACACGACTTAGTGAGTGAACAACAACAATCATAGATTCTAACCTCAGAAAAGACCTGAGGGACCAGCAGAGGCCAAGATCACTGAGCAGGGCTGGCATAAAACTGAGCCAAGAAAGGCCCTTGGGGGCTGAGGGAGCCCTCCAGAGTGCTTCTCAAAGATGAAAACAAAATGTGCATGTCTGAACCAGCAGAGCATACTGCTCAGTTTGACTACATAAGTTTTTGAAAGCAAGATGCTCTTGATGGAGGAAGGGGTGCTCTGATTTCAACCTGGCACCAAGCGTGCTCATCTCCCTGCAGATGACAATCTGTGAGCTGGACCCTGGTCTGCTCCAGGCATCCACCTCCCCCATAGGAGTCACAGAGGACTGGATGGAGCCCAGCATCCCTTCCTGACCACACTCTGGATCCCGGGATTCTGGAATTCCCCGGTCCAGTGGACTCTGAGTCTAGTTTCTGTGCCAGGACAGAACTCTTCCTGGAGTCATCCCTGGGAAGACAAACCATGCCATCTGTCTCAGAACATGTCTCCCTGGACCAAGGACTATCTATCTGGGGGGCTGGGGTGGGGCCTGGACTAACAGGTGGGAGTCTCCGTGCATCTCCAGAGACAGACCGGGGAGAAAAGAGGGGCTGGGAGGCAATCATCCCTGGGCCCCCACATTCTGGGACAGGACTCAGAATTCTCTCTTCAGCTTGGCCTTCTCAGTCATTATGACGGCATGTTGTGTGTGTGTGCGCGTGTATTCTAAGTCTTTTCAGTTGTGTCCAACTCTTTATGACCCTATGGACTGTAGCCTGCCAGGCTCCTCTGTCCATGGGATACTCCAGGCAAGACTATTAGAGTGGGTTGCAGTGCCCTCCTCCGGGGACCTTCCAGACCCAGGAATTAAACCCGACTCTCACGTCTCCTGCATTGGCAGGCAAGTTCTTTACCATTAGAGCCACTGGGAGGCCCATGACAGCATGCTAGGCCAGGTCAAAGCATAAAATAGTTTATTTAACAGTTTCTTAGTCTGACTTACAGCTGCTAAGAATTTAGCTACACAGCATGTGGGCCCTCGTTTGTACTCCTGCAGAAATCATCGGGCAATCCCGACAGGGACTGGACCTCCAGATTCTGGCAGCCAGGGTCAGTTCAATTTATTCCCAAGTTGGAACACAGGATTCCAAAGCAAACAGGCATCCCTTCAAGTGGACCAGACAGATGGCTCCCAAGTTCCTCAGGGGAGACATTACTGATGCTTTCAGAACCTCTACAGGGGAAGGCCATGGAAACAAAGGTTGGTAAGTGCATTTCACGTTTTCTTAGTACTTTAGGTAAAGAATGGTTCATTTTGATTTGGTTCTTTTTACTCATTTCTCAGTTTCTTAAGGTTTTTCAAGCATTTCTGATGGCTAAAAGCACAGTGATGAGAATCCTGGAGATGTTCTGATCTCAGCCCTGGCACACTCTCAGAATGAAGGGGTCATCTTTATCTCATGATTCACAAAGAAAGGAAAACAAGGGACCAGTTAGCTGCTTAGGAACACTTCTTTTGTGAGGGGGCATGTCACAGGGTTTGTGGGATCTTTGTTCCTTTACCAGGGATTGAATCTGGGACCTTGGCTGTGAAAGCACTGTCAGGGAATTCCCTACTGAGTAACAGTTGACATCACTGCAGATGCCTCAGCTCTGCTCAGAACATAGGTGATGGGTGAAATGAATCATCAAGACAATCAGGCTCAGAAAGGAAATTTTAAAAAAAGGGAAGAGGGGGGAAAAAAAGAAAAGCAAAATCCAGCAAGAGCTGTTTGTTGCTATACAACAGAAAGGATGAGAAAGAACAGAATATTAAAAGTGTGTTATATAATCTCTTGTGTATTTGCAATAAAACAAAGACAAGACTTGACTTACTCTGATAAAGACTGCAGTCTGAAAAAAAAGGATGCCAACACTAAATGATCAGACTAAATTTTATATTTTTTATATTGCAAAAGACTCAGGCCACGTGCCTACAGTCTAAACCCAAAGGGAATTGAGGTATTTGTTAAGGGAAAAACATTATTTTTCTAGTATTCAAAAAACATTTGATTATTTGCCTGTCAATGGCCTTAGCACTTACACGTTTATCTGACAGTGTCTCAGAAAAAAAATTTTTGGTGACTTAAAGTAAGCACAAAAGACAGACTTCTAAAGAAAATTCTAAGGGAAATTTTCATAAATAGTAACAAAGCAGGGTGTCAGACTTTATTTTTGGGGGCTCCAAAATCACTGCAGATGGTGATTGCAGCCATGAAATGAAAGACTCTTACTCCTTGGAAGAAAAGTTATGACCAACCTAGATAGCATATTCAAAAGCAGAGACATTACTTTGCCAACAAAGGTCCATCTAGTCAAAGGCTATGGTTTCTCCAGTAGTCATGTATGGATGTGAGAGTTGGACTGTAAAGAAAGCTGACTGCTAAAGAATTGATGCTTTTGAACTGTAGTGTTGGAGAAGACTCTTGAGAGTCCCTTGGACTGCAAGGAGATCCAACCAGTCCATTCTAAAGGAGATCAATCCTGGGTGTTCTTTGGAAGGAATGATGCTAAAGCTGAAACTCCAGTACTTTGGCCACCTCATGTGAAGAGTTGACTCATTGGAAAAGACTCTGATGCTGGGAGGGATTGTGGGCAGGAGGAGAAAGGGACGACAGAGGATGAGATGGCTGGATGGCATCTCGGACTCAATGGACGTAAGCCTGAGTGAACTCCGGGAGTTGGTGATGGACAGGGAGGCCTGGCGTGCTGCGATTCATGGGGTCGCAGAGTCGGACACGACTGAGCGACTGAACTGAACTGAACTGAACAAAGCAGGACTAGTCATACTAAAACACAACGAGAAAAAATCCAGAACATTTTGGGCTAGATAGTCCTGGAATACAAGGGACTCTGTGGCCTGATGACTCCTAAAATTCTTTTCCCAAGTTTGTTATCTGAGGAATTCTGAGGTTTGGCTCTCAAGTGATTTGCCCATCTAATTCATTTTGCTAGTTAATATGTTTTATAACAAAAATTTTTAATTAAGGAAAGGAAAAGCTGGGACTAAACAGAGAGGAAAGAGTGTTAGAACTGTCCAAAAACTGAGATGATTTCATTCATTCTTCTTAAGAATGAATGCCAACCTAGCCCTCCTCTGAACACAGCACGTGACTGGCTTCAAGAAAAAGTAACTGGCTTCAAGAAAGGTCTGAAAAATAAATCAATTTCTCTCAAGTTTTAGAGGGACTGAGAATTCATCTAGTTAGGAACTCAAGGAAGCTCTCATTACCTCTTCAATGCCTCACACCAACTGATGTCTAATTCAAATACCTAAGGCGAGCTGCAGTCCATAAGGTTGCAGAGTTGGATTCGATTGAGCAACTGAACTGAACTGAACTGAAGGTTGAGTTCTCCTTCTTACAGCAGCGTTTTGGCCAGCTCTTGCTGTCAAATTAATTCTCGTTATATTGAGCCTAAATCTGTTTAATCTGTGCATTGGGAAAAAATCAGATCTACCTTAGAAACACTGTCAGACTTTATTTTTTGGGGCTTCAAAAAAATGCAGATGGTGACTGCAGCCATAGACGCTTACTCCTTGGAAGAAAAGTTATGACCAACCTAGATAGCATATTCAAAAGCAGAGACATTACTTTGCTGACTAAGGTCCGTCTAGTCAAGGCTATGGTTTTTCCTGTGGTCATGTATGGATGTGAGAGTTGGACTGTGAAGAAGGCTGAGCGCTGAAGAATTGATGCTTTTGAACTGTGGTGTTGGAGAAGACTCTTGAGAGTCCCTTGGACTGCAAGGAGATCCAACCAGTCCATTCTGAAGGAGATCAACCCTGGGATTTCTTTGGAAGGAATGATGCTGAAGCTGAAGTTCCAGTACTTTGGCCACCTCATGAGAAGAGTTGACTCATTGGAAAAGACCTGATGCTGGGAGGGATTGGGGGCAGGAGGAGAAGGGGACAACCGAGGATGAGATGGCTGCATGGCATCACGGACTCGATGGACCTGAGTCTGAGTGGACTCCGGGAGATGGTGATGGACAGGGAGGCCTGGTGTGCTGCAATTCATGGGGTGGCTAAGAGTCAGACACGACTGAGCGACTGAACTGAACTGAACCGAACCTTCCACAGGACAACGACCCATCCACAAATAGTTGAAGACGGTCATCATACCCTGAGCTGTCTCCGCCCACCTGAAACCCCCATATCTCTCTTCACTGGTTCTATCAAACACTATCAACGAGGCACGTTTGAAGAATCTATTTCTGCTTGATCCAAAAAGTATATCTTTAGAAACCAAAGTGCTGAGCTAAGTGGTATTTTCCTGAAACAATGAGAGCATGATTCTAATAAAGTATACTTCTATTTCTGTAGTTGAGAATCCCATGAGCTAGTTTTGGTGGCAAATCTCTAGTGTCTAGTAAAAGTGAATTTATAGTTCATTAAAGGTTCTATGTTATTATCATCATTTTTAATCTCCTTGAGGTGATTGTAGGGTTTTGATTTTTCGGGATCTTTGATGACCTTGATTCAGTCATTAACTGGATTTGAAAATTCCTCATAAACAACTTTGATGATAATTGCACTCTATGATTTTGCTGGAAACAAACATCAAATTGTTAAGCAAAACGGGGCCGGGGGCGGGGGGCAAGCCCAGCAGCCTGCTTCTAGAAGCAGCTCCCTGCTCATGTCCAACCACGCCTCAATACCCACCCAATGACTACATCTCCTAACTGCTGTTTAGCGCAACCATCACTCTCTGTCTTGGCCAAAAGTGCTTATTAAATATTTTGCTGAGATCCCAACATATATTTACTGCATTTTCATGGCCAATCAGTTTAACAAAATTGCCAAAGAAAATATCAGCCTGGTCCAGCGTGATGTTTTTCTCAGTGAGCCCAGAGGGTCCCAGTGATTACTATTTTATCTTGTGATAAAACAACACCTTTCAACAAGATAGTTTCCTCTACAGTTGACTTGACTTTCTCCACCTGTCATTTTCAGAATTCATTCTCTTGCCCCCTTGGAAGGTGCACAATGATATCACCATCTTCAATTTCCCAGCCCTCACCCATCTTTTGTGTTTGCTCAAAAGTTTCTGATGTTGGTTCATGGTTCCATGTGTAAGGAACCTCAGTCCCCTAACGCTGGATAAGCCTATCTGCTCGAGAGATTTTGTCACTCGACTGGCTTTGGATCTCCTTTGCCAATGGTGATCTTAATCCCTTTTTAGCTGGACAGGCACTTGTCTTCCTTTTTCTGCTGTCTGCACCCCTAGTACAGGGGCCACAAAGAATCAGACCCTGAGGATGCACACACATGCTGGATGTTAATTTTATTTATTTTTTGTTTTTGGATATTAATTTTATAATTGCTTCTAAAGGTAGAATCTTAAAAACAACCTAACCTGCTACCTACCTTTTTTTAAACCAAGTAGAGTACAGTGAAGTCTAGAAGGCTAAGAAACTTATCCAAGGTCACTAAACTGGTCAGTGTGTGACTCTGCTACTAATTAATTACACACAAATACAAATTCTCTTGTTGTAAAGGGTTGCTTGGCATATATAATGACAGTTTGGCCTTTAGACTTCTTATCTCTTAAACGTATGCATTCTCCCATCCCCAACATCACTCACCTCACCTCTGCCCCCAGCACATAGTCTCTCTCTGTCTCTGTCTGTCTGTCTCTATCTCCATCTGTCAGTCTCTGTTTTACTCTTGCAAGGGGAAAATTACCTTCCCCCAACACACACACATTTACTGCAAGTTGAATGTCTCTGAAAGTAGATATAACTCATCATCACAAACATCAGACCCCTTTATTCCAAACAGAGGTGAAAGTTAGATTTCCATCTAGGGCTGATCATCTTGACTCAAGATAAAACTCATGCACTCATCCAAAACATGCTTTTGTCTTTTGCTTGAGAGAGAATATGTGAAATTGATTATATTAAACGTTGGGCTGGAACAACACTGGAAGGAGGGAGAACACTTGGAACTTGAAACCCTGAGCTCTGGGTCAGCACTCCCACTCTGCACGTCTGCGGTTATTTACTACTTCTGCTTTAAGCTGTAGCCCTCCACATGGAGACACTCAAGGATGAGACTTCTCAGAGTGGAAACAGCCAGCAAGACAGCCCCTTGGCATGGTACCAAGGCACATTACCAGCTACAGAGACACAGCTCGGACTTTACATCTGAACTTCCTAAAGAGCTGGATAAAAAGCACGAGGCTCTGGATAGGGAGCTCCTGCCAGGGAGTTGGGGGTCACCAAAAAAAGCCATTCTGATTGAGCAACCACAGCTTCTCCAAAAGGCAAGCAACAACTATGCAGAATATAGATCCCGATGGAATTCTTTGGTAAAGTTAGACTATAAGTCATACGTACAAATGGTGGAAAGAAAGTACATACATGTACATACATGTAAGTAAAAGGGATACCCTGGTGGCTCAGCAGTAAAGAATTTACTTGCAGTGCAAGAGGTGCTGGAGCTGCGGGTTCCATCCCTGGGTGGGGAAGATCCCCTGTAGGAGGAAATGGCAATCCACTCCAGTATCCTTGCCTGGAGAATCCCATGGACAGAGGAGTCTGGTGGGCTGTGGTTCATGGGGTTGCAAAGAGTTGAATATGACTAAAGCAACTGAGCACGCACGTAGACATATCTGGCCTGCCTCCAGTACAGTGGCTGGTGAGGCAGGTTGAGGACCTCAAACGGCTTCTGGGAAAGGGGAGGCACATTCCTTAAAACTCATGGTTTAGAGATGACAAAGGGGAGGGAAAGCAAAATAGCTCATTTCCTAGCTTTCTCTTGTCTTTGTGTTCATTTGAATGAACATGCCCTTGGGACCAGGAACTGAAGATACATCAGTGACTCAGATTAGTCCCATCCTCCAGAGTTTCCAGAGCTGGGCTCCTCTGTCCATGGAATTTTCCAGGCAAGAATACTGGAGTGGGCTGCCATTTCCTACTCCAGGGAATCTTCCTGACCAGGGATTGAACCTGTGTCTCTTGTGTCTCCTGCCTTGGCAGGCGAATTCTTTACCACTGCACCATCTGGGAAGCCAACATCTAGCTATGGACCCATAAATGAGCTACTGTGAGAGGATTATGTCCATTTTCCCTGAACAGACTCTCATCTGAATCACCATTTAAATATAAAATTTGGTCAACCTCTCAATCTGTTTTCTTTGATCAAGCCCACAGGACTTCATACTGTGAATATTTAGTCTATGCATTCGTCCTAAACAGTCACACCACTTTTGGGGGGAAAATGGTGACAGTAGATATATGGACCTATTTTCTGAGGATGCCCATGTGCCCACAGAGGGCAGAGCTATCAGGCACTCTGTAGAGAAGCAACCAGACAGCCAACTTGAGTCCACAGCCCATGGAGGGTGAGCAGAGCCCACGCACAGAGGGGAGGTGGTGGGGAGCCAGAATGACAAGCACTTCCAAGGGGCTATTGGGTTAGCAGAAAGACAGCTAGGAAGGCAGAACTCTACAAGAGAGCTTAAAATCTGCTGTAGGTTGGCCATTTCTCATAAAATTAAACATAGAATTACACATTAAACATAGAATTTACCATGTGACTGAGCAATCTCACCCCCAGAATTAAACCCTAAAGACCTGAAAATAAATGTTGAAATGAGAAACAAGAGCTCATAAAAACACTATAGTCAACAGGTGGAAAACATCCAAACTGTTTCCACAGATAAAAGGATAAACAACATGTCATATAATCAGACAACGGAACTTGATTTGGTGATAAAAAGGAAGGAAGCATTGACATGTGCTACAGAATGGATGAACCCTGCTAAGTGGAAAAACCAAGATACAAAAGATCATACATGATTTCTTTTATACAAAATGTTCAGACTAGGCAAATAATCCATAGAGACAGAAAGCAGATTAGTGGTTTTCAGGGGCTGTGAAGGAAAAAGAACAGTGATTGCTTAATGGGTATAGTTTCCTCTTAGAATGAGGAAAATGTTCTGGACCGAGGTTGTGTATGGCTGCATAAAATTGTGAATGAGCTAAATGGCACTGAATTGAACACTTTAAAATGGTCAAAATGAGTATGCCTTCTCTCACCACTTCTATTCAATATAGTACTGGAAGTTCTAGCCAAAGAAATTAGGCATGAAAAAGAAATAAAGGGTGATGAAATTGGAAGAAATGAAGGAAATTGCATCTATTTATAGATGAAATGGCTTTATGTATAGAAAACCCTAAGATTCCACCCATAAAACTGTTAGGACTAATACAAACGTTTAGCAAAGTTTCAGGAAACAAAATTAACATGCAAAATCAGTGTTTTACACACTAACAATTATCCATCTGAAAGAGAAAGTTAAAAAGCAATTTCATTTACAATAGCTTCAAAACCAATAAAATACCTAGGAATAAATTCAAAGGCAGTTGCAGGAGGAACTTAAAGATCTGTATACTGAAATCTATAAGATATTAATATTGATGAAAAAATTAAAGAAGACAAATAAATGGAAAGATAGTCTATGTTCTTGGATTGGAAGAATTAGTACTGATAAAACACACATAGTACCCAAAGTGATCTAAAGATTCAGTGCAATACCTATCAAAATTCCAATGGTATTTTCCAAGAAATAGGAAAAAAACTTGAAGTGGATTAAAGACACCAAACTATAAAGCTCCTTGAAGTAAACACAGAGAAAAAGCTTCTTAACACTGGCCTTGGCAATGATGTTTTGGATATGACACCAAAAGTACAGAGCGCAAAAGCAAAAATAAGCAAGTAGGAACATATCAAACTAAAAAGCTCTGTACAGCAGAGGAAACAAAATGAAAAAGCAATCTTCTAAGTGGGATAAATTATCTGCAAACAATATATCTAAGGGATTAATATCCAAAATATCTAAGTAAGTCATCCAAATTGATAGCAAAAAAAAACAAAACCCAAAAATATTCCAAATTAAAAAGATCTAAATAGACAGTTTTCCAAAGAAGATACACAAATGGTCAACAGGTACATTAAGAAGTATTCAGCATCACTAATCACTGGGAAATGCAAATCAAAATCACCATGATATATCACCTCACACCTGTTAAAATGGCTATTATCAAAAAGACAAGAGACAACAAATGTTGGCAAGGATGTAGAGAAAAGAGAACCCTGGTGCTGAACAGGGAGAACAAGGAACTGTTGGTGGAAATGTGGTACTGCCATCACGGACAATAGTAAGGCGTCTCCTTCAAAAAAAAAAAGGAATATTATTCAGCCATTAAAACAGAAAATTTTGCCATTGTGACAAGGTGGGTGAACCTAGAGGGCATTACGCTACGTGAAATAAGTCAACAGAGAAAGGCAAATACTGTATGGTGTCACTTATATGTGGAATCTAAAAAAATAAAAGTAAAGTGAAACTCATAGAGACAGTATTAATCTTGTTGCCAGGGTCTGTGGTCTCATCACAGCACAATAAAAGGCAATTGAGGTGATAGATGCATTAATTAACTTGACTCTGTTAATTATATATGTCATTTCATAACACATATGTGTATCAAATTATCACATCATATGTTTTAAACATTCCTGGAGGAGGGTACCACAGGCCACTGCAATATTCTTGCCTGGAGAATTCTATGGACAGAGGAGCCTGGTGGGCTATGGTCCATAGGGTCACAAAGAGTTGGACGTGACTGAAGAGACTTAGCACGCACACATGCACGCATGCTTTAAACATATACAATTTTATTCTTCCATCATCCCTCAGGAAAACTAGGAAAAATAAAGTGGTCAAATGATAAATTTTATGTTATGTATATTTTAACACTTTTTTTTTTTTTTAAGACAGCCCTGCTACCACTCAGTGGATGAACTGGCTGGGCTCCCAACCAGAATGGTCCTTGCAGCCTCCTCACCCTTCTGGCTGGGCTGAACTGCGCATGTCTGTGCTCTCCTGCCTCTGAGCAGAAAGACTAGTCCTAATGAGCTCAAGTGGCAGCGCACTATAAATTACGGCAAGGGGAAAAAAAGAAACAACTTGATGCATGGCTGAGGATCTAAACGAGGAATGTCCACCATTGTTTGTGATTATGGATCACATCACAATCTAATAGCAATTTTTATTTAATCAATAATTTCCATGCTGAACAGACAGGCCTGTTACAGAGAATCGACAGGCAGGTACTGATAGCAAAAAGCCTCGTTATTAATCTTTCCTCTGCCGGCTTATCAGCCAAACTACTGTAAAAGGCACCACCAAGATGGATTTTAGAAAGCCACTTTTCTCCTTTTGTACCCCCTCCCCCTCTTTCCCTCTCCCATAACAGATCGTGTAATGGAGACTCTACATTTATTTGAGTCACCTGGGGCTTGAGCGGCATAAAAAGGCAGTTCATATTAAACAATTTCACAAATCGGGAGGACCTAGACCATCGCTCAGGGTTAGCCATTATAGGCTAATAAATCATACTTTCTTTTTGAGTTGTCAGTCGCTGAAAAGCTTTGTACAAACGTTGGCATCTGTAATTCCGTAAAGGCTTTTCATCTTAAATAAGATGCTCTGGACTGATAACTAGAATAATCCCCTCTTGATCAAGAAAAAAAAAAAATCTGCATTTTAACAATTAAAGCTCCTGCCAGAAGCCAAATGACTCAGTACTGAGACTTAGAGCAAAGTTATCTCCACTGAACACCAGGAGAATACAGCCAGAACAGTGTTTTCTTTGCAGTTTGTTGGACTGGTTTATCTGGCCAGTAGGAACTGCACCATCTCTGGCCTACCTGTCCAGGAGAGGGAGGCGTGAACACTTTCACTGCCTCCAGGAAAGGATTCTGGGGAAGACCTGCTTTCCTGAGCCAAGATTCTCCTGCTTGTCTTGGAGAGAAAGCATGGCTTCTTGGGACGAACCAACCACACGTGCTGATACATGAAGCTAACACCCAATAAACCACACAGGTGAGATGGGGTTGGACCAGGTGTGTCAAGAGACCTCCCCATCCCCGAATCCTGTAAAGCAGACAGAAAAGAGCAGGTACAGTTTTCTTTTCCTAACTTGAAAGACATTTTCAGAACTTGAGATCATGTATCCATAACTGGAAAATAAGACAGAGCAGAGAAAGAAAACAAAGAAAACTGGTAGTAGTCACAATAAAACTATCACTACCTGGGTGTTAAACTTTGACTAGCACCAAAACAGGCATCCTCCAAAAGTGATCAGAGATCACTCTCCCAACACATTCATCAATCTACTCTAAATAGAGACAACAGGATTTGGGGTGCTGTAAGCAATGAGCCTGGGCTACTCACAAAAGAGACAGGGGTTCCATGAGTCACCTCCCAGGTGCCCAGTTGGCAACTGGAAACTTCAAACTTCTCTCTGAACAACTTCTACAATGTCCATGTTAGCTGCGAAAACCCTGAAATATCTCCGAACTCTCCTCCCAAGTTTTAAAAAATAATTCCCAATTCAAAGTCTTGGTTCCAGCTCTGCCTCTACCCTACTCCTGTCTTCTTCAACATAGCTTTGCAAAATTCAGCCCTCATCTTTTCAAAGCTCATGCTGGCTCAAGTTTCTTATCAGAAACATCAATTCTCCTTACTCCATCTAGAATAGAAGTCAGACGGCTCATCTAGCAGTCAGGTCGCCCATGAAATGTTGCTTCTCCGCTCCATAACCTTACTTCCTACTACCTTCTGCCTTCCAGACACACTCTGGTTCTGTCGTCACTGCCTTACTTACCTTTCCTCAGTCCAAAAGCACAGAACTAATCATTTTGTAATTATGCGTGAAGAAATGTCCATTGTTATATAAGCCACTCCTAGGTAAAATTCTCCCATACTTTCTGCACCCATTAACTTCTTCCTGCTGTCTTTTCCACATGGATGCTCCAGCTCCTCTTCAGAATAGTCTTTCCCTATTTAAATCCACTTGCTTTTTCAAGATAATATTTCAAGCACCATTTCATAGGTGACCTGACTGCTAGATGAGCTGTCTGACTTCTATTCTAGACCTTTCTCTCAGTCCTTCTTCTGTCCCTTCACTTTACTTGCTTTCCCACTGCTCTGTCTTCCCAAAAGCTGGCCCTGTCTCTTCCTGAACGGCCTGCCCTGTACGTTCTCCTAATTTAAAGGGATAGATTTAGAAAGATGAGTGTCTCAGGTTCCCAATGCCAAGTCCATAAGTCTAACTTGCATGAAGCTTTTTTCTTCTCGATACCATGCCTGAAATTTGTGTAGTGGCCACATCATGGCAAAGATGCATTGTAGCTGGTAACAACTTACAGAGGTAAGGGGGCACAATCAAATTACCAACATATTTATACATTCTTTCCTTATTCTAATGAAAAATCTTAATCTCTCCATTCTTCGGTTAATTAGGCTTTTTCATTGCTACTTCTGGGTTTTATTCTTCCTTATATGTGAATAATGCTTTAGAGTTTACAAAGTACTTCCATCATATGATCTCATTCTATCCTTACAAATAAAAAATAAATTAAAAAACTCCATGAGGAAAATAAGATAGATGATATTATCTCTACTTTACTGATGATAAACTTGAGGATTGAAGTTGTAGAGTGACTTAAAATCAGAACTGTTTTTTGGTAGTGGGTGCGTGCTCAGTCGCTAAGTCCTGTCTGACTCTTTGCAACCCTATGGACTGTAGCCTGCCAGGTTCCTCTGTCCATGGGATTTCCCAGGCAAGAATACTGGAGTGGGCTGCCATTTCCTTCTCCAGGGGATCTTCTGGGGATAAAAAAAAGTAAATATCCAGCATACTATCCAATACTCTCTCCACACCCTACTCACTGATGAACGCTAGTTTTACTGGTAACTGGCAGGGGTGGGGAGGTGAGGGTGGCTTAAGTTTAAGGCCTTGGCCTAAACATAGTCCTTTAAGGATATGCCACTTACAATTCTCTTCTCTTGCCAACATTAATCGTTCTAGAAATGAAAAAGAAAATCTATCTGTGGCAGTATTTAGCTAATCTGAGAAAAACGTAAATGTCTCTGAATCTTCCAAAACTCCTTGCACTAGAAAATTGCTTTCTGTTCCTGGAGCTCTGTTTTATGTCAAAGTAGGAGCCTGATCTCCAACCCTGCTTGCCATGATCTCAGAAGCTGAAGTCTGAATGACTTCCTTCGGTCTGCAAGAAAAAAAAAATAGTGATGGAATTTCTCCATTAAGACAAAGGGCTTGGCTGGTTTGGGGACTTCCTGAGAACTACTGAGTGTGCCTAACCTTAGCAAATGTGGTTTTAAAATAAAATTCTGTGAATTTATGCACAACACACAACATATACCCCATACGTGCACACACATGAATGCATATACACACAGAATATATATAAATGTAATATATAATGTACATAAATATTATATATATGTAATACAAATATAATCGCCTTTTGCTGGAGACTATTTAATGAGGTTGTATTTTATTTTTAATCCAAACATCCTAAAGCAGGGGTCCCCAACCTATTAGGAGCCAGGCTGCCCATTGGGAGGTGAACAGTGGCGGGCAAGCAAGAGAAGCTGTGTTTGCTGCTCCCCGTGCCTCGCATTACCACCTGAGCCTTCCCCTGCTCCCCAGTCTGTGTCTTCCACGAAATTTGTCTTGGTACCAAAAAGGTTGGGAACCACTGTCCTAAAGTCCATTTAAACAGGAGAAAATTTATCTTTAATCACAAATATACTTTTTTTGTTTTGCTGTTTTCTTTTCTTCCCACACTGCAAGAGGCAAGATTAGGGCAGTAGAGGGGTGATTCTCCCACTGCCGGGGAACATTTGACAACTTCTGGAGACATATTTGGTTGTCACCATGGGGGATGGGCACTCCTCACATCTAGTGGGCAGAGGTCAGCAATGCTGTGAACAGTCCTCCAAGGAACAAGAGAGACCTCACCACAAAGAACCCTCTGCCCCCAGAGAGTTGAGACGTGCTCAAGTTGAGAAGCCTTGGTTTAGGGCAACCATTAAGGAGAACTTTCAGAAGGATGTCAGCACAGACGTACACATGACGGGATGAGGCTGTGAATCTCAACACAGAACAAGCAAGTCCAGTGAGGGATCTGGAGTACGAGGAAGGGACCCACTTCTCCACCCTTTCTCTCCAAGGTTTCATGAACTGGAGCCCCAGTCAGTATCTTTATGCAGTTATTCATTTCATGATGATATGCCAATGTGAACACTGCCCAAATACCAGCCTAAACCACGTTTTTATGGGCAATGTGTACCCACTCAGCAGCCAATAAATATCTTCACACTTCACTTTGGTGGTATGGAGAATCACTAACATTTTACCGAGTCTAATTTTGAGCTAATTCCCCCAACTGTTTTACGAAGTAAACACTATTATTATTCTTGTTTCACAGAGAAGGCGTGTAACATGGCTAGAATGGAGAGCAGGCTTCGAAGCCACGCCTGTCAGCTTTGAAATGCACATTGTACTGTAGCAGAAAAGTGGTCAGCCAAAGTTTTCTAGCAGATACAGTGCTCTTTATTCTTACAAAATCACCACCATCATCCTCATCACCATCCTCATCCTCACCATCACCATCCTCACCAGCATCTTCACCACCATCATCACCATGATCACCATCTCTCAAAAGCTGGCCTGCTTTATGTTGACCTTAACTTATTTCCTAAATTTCCCAGAAGCCTTTCTAGATGTCCTTTTACCCTTAATCCTCTTCTGAGACCCTAGAATCACAACACTCTACGGCTTCATTATGTCTAACCTTACATTATTTACTATGCTTTTATGTTTCCTTGTCTCCCCCTCCCAATGAGAAGGACCATTCCAGGAAGGTTTGGCCAAAGTCCTGCTGGCAATGTGCCCACCACAAAGCTGGGGCAGTGGGCAGCAAGAAGGCTGTGCCCAGGCCCTCTACTTGAGCTGCTGTTTGTCAGCTCATACTTTTTCTGACAAACAAGAGGATTCATGATTTCAGCAAAATCTGCAAGTAAACTTTAGCAAGGTAGACACACACACACACATAAAGAAGTTGCTCAGTCGTGTCCGACTCTTTGCGACCCCATGGATTGTAGCCCACCAGATTCCTTGGTCCATGGGATTTTCCAGGCATGAATACTGGAGTGGGTTGCTGTTTCCTTCTCCAAGCAAGGTAGACAGCCCAGCCCAAAGTGACATCATCTTTTCCTGTATAAACTGAGTCCATACACAGAATCCCAGGGGACCAATTACTGGCAGAATCCAGAATCTCACCTAAAGCATCATTCAGAACTGGTCAAAAAGCTTTAGATAGGAAAATCCTTCCCAAATGGCAGAAGCACTCATTTGGATAAAGGTTTTGATGAACTATTTCAGGAGGTATAAAATGGCTGGACAAATTTAAGAAAGTGACTAAGAAATTACTTGATATCAGTTATATCTTATTCAAAATATGGATTTGCTATTCTTCATTCGTGAGCTAAAGGACATTAGTAAAGGGGAAACTTTAATAATTCAATAATTACTCAAGTAATTAATATACCACCCTTAGAAAAATTAACTACAATTATTCTGGAGGGAATTTAATCTACAGAGATGGCAAAGACCCTGCAAAACAGATGGTGAGTAGCTGCCTCCTGTGAAACCTCATCCATGGCAGGCTATACATCCTTACCCCCTACCTCCCCAACTCAATGTGGGGGAGAGACAGCTCAGCACCCCAGGAAAGTGTGGGACAGCACAGCTCCAGACCACAGGTGGATGCCAGCCAGTAAGTTGGTATCTGAAGTGAAACCTGTCTGCCATCCTTATTTTAAGGACTATCCAATCTGAATTCTTCATTTGCTTTTATGAAAACAACCGAGGCTGGGGGAGGTGAACTATCTCAGGAAGTCCCATCCATCAGATCCACACTGGAGGAAGAGAATGGGGTCTCCGGCTTCAGTCAAGTGCACATCTCAGCTCAGGAACAATGAATATAAAGTAAGCCTTAAGGCTAATATACGGAAGCCACAAAACCCAATGGCACCACTCCTCACCCCTCCCCCATGCCACCCTGCAAAACACACGTACATAAAACAAAGAGACGTGTAACCTCTTTGAGACCCTCTGTCTGTTTCTCATTAGGGTTGCTGCATGTGATCTCTGTTTGGCCTTGGACATGGGGGACAGCACTTATTTTCACGGCTGTTTCACAGTATGATAAGTGAGAAAATAACGTTCTAAGGGGTCAAATGGTTCCAGGGAGGTCACCTCAAGGGTCAGGGCAGAGATGGGGCTGCCACTCAGAATTCCGCTGGCCCCAGGAGGCTTTCACTGGTGGACCACACAGCCCTCCATGCCCCCTACTCGGTATAATCTCCTGAGTGTCTTTATGGGAACAATTTCTGCAGGTGCAATTTAGGCAGTAACTCTAAAAAGAATGTGACCCTTGGGGCATGATTGTCGAAGGATGACTTTGAAGTTGGTAGCTCTTCGTCTACATTTTCCATGCAGTATTTCCAAATAATTAGAGTAACTAAATTAACTAGTGACTCCGTGTAGAGAAAATAAGATCAAAATCTTCACTCATTCATTTGAGGTTTTATGTGCACACAAAACTAATTTCTGTCTCTTATCAGAGACCCTGATCACATCCTAAATTCAATTTTCTCTTAGGTAAAGATATACAATGCAACTTTAGCAAAGGGATCAAAATTAGCTGGAAAATATTTAAAATGCAAATTTGGAACATGGTATTAATATGAAAATAATGTCTTTACCACATCTTAACTCTTCCTGGTGTTTCTACAGACACATCAATTCTTTACAGATTAGATGTGCTTCCTTTCTATCTACATCTCTGTGATATTGAGAAAGTCTTGCATTTTCATGCTGCTGATGTATAGAATTTGTGTTCCAATGGCAGCAAAGGTGATTATAGCTGTGTTCTCCTGATAAAGAAAACTTCAGCAAGCTTTGAAAGATCAAAATTTGAGCATATGAAAGCATTTAAAATCCAAGTAGGTGGCTAATCATTGTACAAAACAGTGCATTTTTGACACCATGCTTAAAAGATACAGATGAAGGAGTGCAGTGACATACGTGCCACCCAGATGAAGCTGGGGGCTAATATAAACATCTCTCACACTCTCTGCTGTTCGATCTTACAGGCAGGAGACAGGAGCCCCCTCGGTGTAACTGCCAAGGCTCTCCCTGCAGGATTATTCTGGGGGGATCAGCGTGGGGAATAAAACTGTTAAAAAATAATTTGATCTTTTTAAGACCTCTGAACAAATATTATATGTATTATTCTTTAAATGGAAAAGAACTGGTTGGAGGGGTGAAATAGAAGTAAGGGAATGGTGGTGATAGAGCAAACAGGTGGGCATTAGTTCTGATGATTATATTGTCTTTATTCTTCTGGATTCCACCAGTGATATTTTCAAGCATAACTAGATGCCTGATAGTGGTGACTCAGACCAAGGTACACGTTCTTCGTCCTTCACGTATATTCCCTTTCCTTCTTTTTAAAAAGCCTCTCAAAATATCAGTGGTACCCACAACGCCATTCAGAAGCAAACAACCTGAGACGAACTTAGGCGGCAGGCAGTGCATGTTGGATATTTTTCCATTGTCCACGGGCCAAAGCTGGAACTGTCTTCCAGGACAGAATTAATACAAGAGGGAAATGGGTCTTAGGAAGTTTTGGAAGCCTCTCACCTCTTTGAGAACCCAGGCCAGCAGATAGAATTTGAGTTGTTCTACACAGAAAAAAACTAAAACAAACCAAACCAAAACAAAAACCACATGCTGTGAACCAATATTCTACAACTTTCAGAAACATGTAAGATTAATGTGTTTTGGAATATATAATGCACAACAGCAAAAAGAGAATTAATTCATCTGAGATTAAAGGGGAAGTGTGGACTTTTCAAATTATTTTGAGATGTTAGAATATGTATCTTCACATGTCAAGGTAAGAGAAAATGCTGGCATCTTGGCAAATCATTAGTAAATTCTGTCTTAATCAAAAGTATTATAAATTAATTTTTGTACTCTATGTTCTTCTTACTCTGTTCTTCCTATTTTAAAGAAGAAGGGAACAAAGTACACCAAAAACCAGCTAACAAAAAAATACGTCTATCCTCTTATAAGGCTTCTGGGCATAGAAGTAAATTTATGACAAGTTTAATACTAGCTGGAGAGTCATGGAGCCCAATTATAATTATCTTGCTGAGAAGAGAAATTAATTAAACATCCCAATGATAAAGACCTCACAGCAAACCTGGAATCAACACACCATGGGAGAAGGACAGGGGCTTGAAATAAAAGAGAAGGGAAGGCAAAGGCAATATTTAGCCCATCTGTTCGGACAGTAATGGACCGGGGTCATCTTTTCAAGAGAACACAGAGTGCAGTACACTGAAAACGAGACGACCTGGTGGGCAAAGTTGGCCGAGTCCCTAATTCTCCTCTTCAACTCTGTGATTTGCTAATGCGAAACACATGTCTCCCTTCTGCACCAAGTTCAAATGACTCTGGAATTCCAACCGTGCAGCTCAGCGACTGAATCAGAACAAGGGGAGAACTTGTCAGGATTTAAGAGCTTTCAGCAAAGCCCTTCAATTGCAGCCAGCACCCTATTCCACAGGAGGATATCAATTATAGATAGTGACTTGCTTTCGCAGGCAGTCGGGACTGTCAGACACTAGATAGACAACCATGAAGAATCATGAATCTTTCTATTAACTGTAAGAGGGGGAAAAAGAATGGGTCATGGCTATAAATAAGCAGGACATCAGAATGGTTTAACACCTTGCCTCTTGGTTGTCGGGAGCATGAAAATTCAACTAATTCACAAAATGTCCTCTCTCCAAGGAGAGTCACAGGAACGCAGGCAGTTCATACTTTCTTCTGCCCCTATAAAACTGGGTTCTGCCACTGGTTTTTGGTCCGACTGCCACCCAAGTAATTAGGAGGACTTGGACTAGCTATTCATTCCATTGACAAAAGAATAATACACAAGGCCACTACTGAAGCTATCAGATTCACTATGAGCAGGAAGGCACTTATTATGTCTGCCATGCGAAGGAAAATCAATTTGAACATACAAGTTTGGAATTTCTGCACGCCAGATAACAAGTAAAAAGGTATGGAATAAGTGGTATTAAACCAGCATCCTTATTTATGTTTTTGTAAGTTAAAAATGTTAATTTCACTTAGCTAAGTTTACTGAACTCCTGTAATTAATCTCAGACTAAAACTAATATCACAAAGCGAATATATTGGGTAGTCTCCTAATCCTGACACAAATTTCTTCTTGCTGATTTGAAATTTAAAAATGTCACTGCATATGCCATTCATTCCCTAGCTGTTACAATAAAACAGACCATGGTGGCCGTTTAGTTGATTGGTGAAGCAGCCTTGCCTTAAAATTACTCAGAACTCTCTGTTAAAGCATCTTTCCTACCTAAAACCTTGCACAAGAAGTATCTGTGATATCCACTGTCTTTTAAAAACTTTCCTATGACATAGAAGGCATGGAGAATATGCAGGTACCACCACAATTCAAAAATGTTACATTAAAACCGGCCTCTAATGAAGAACACGGTTCCTTTTAAATGTAGACTTAGAATACACTCCTATTGCCTTTCCCATTTGATAACAACTGGACCAAAATCAGGGCAGTCCTTGGAAAAATGACTTGTCCACAGAAAAGGCACCATGAGACTGAGTCCTGTCTCAGAAGGTTTTTTTTTTTTTTTTTTTTACCAGAAGGATGTTTTAAAGGGCAAGCAGCACTGCCAACATATGTTTATGACGACAGGTTTTGTACAAATAGTTCTTCCCAAGTATGCTGTCCACTCACTCTATCACTGAGGGTATTCTTGGCCTCTTCCCCTCTTCGGGATTATTTCCTCACATTAAAAAGAAAAATTCCAAACTTTTTTTTCCTCTTTAGAGTTATAATGTCTGTGGTTTCTATTAAAATAGTCAGCAAGAATAAAAGGCCATTAAGTCAGGCTTGGCTTAAAAATAACACTTGCATCAAATTAAGTTCATGGAAAAATCTGGAAATATACCCTAATTAAAAACATTTGACTTTTTAGTTTCTTGCTGGCTTGGAGAAATCTAGAATTTTCTCTATCCTATTACAAGGAGACATAATTTAAAAAGAAATGGGGAGGAGGGGACCGGATGTCATGTTTAAACTCTCAAAATGTTCTGAATATGATGGACCTTAAAACCTGGCAAACCATGTATTTGACCCTATAATGTAACTGCTGATAGCTCAGCTGGTAAAGAATCCGCCTGCAATGCAGCAGACCCTGGTTCGATTCCTGGATCAGGAAGATCCTCTGCAGAAGGGACAGGCTACCCACTTCAGTATTCTCGGGCTTCCTTTGTGGGTCAAATGGTAAAGAATCCACCTGCAATGCAGGAGACCTGGGTTTGATCCCTGGGTTGGGAAGATCCCCTAGAGAAGGAAAAGGCTACCCACTCCAGTATTCTCAGGCTTCCCTTGTGGCTCAAATGGGAAAGAATCCACCTGCAATGCAGGAGACCTGGGTTTGATCCCTGGGTTAGGAAGATTCCCCTGGAGAGGGAAAAGGCTACCCACTCCAGTATTCTGGCCTGGAGAATTCCATGGACTGTATCATCCATGGGGTCGCAAAGAGTCGGACAGTCGACTGAGTGACTTTCAATAATAATAATAATAATAATAATAAATGTAACTGCAGCATGTGTATATATTAGCAGATGGGCCAGGGTACAGAAGACACTCTTCAAAAGCCCAAGCAATTGACATATATACATCACTATGTATAAAACAATAACTAATGAGAACCTACTGTTTAGCATAGGGAACTCTACTTAGTGCTCTGTGCTGACCTAAATGGAAGGGAAATCCAGAAAAGATTCGTATATGTATTCGTATAGCTGATTCAGCAGAAACTGACGCCATATTGTAAAGCAACTATACTCAAAAAAACAAAAGCCCGTGCACGCAGCATATGAAACATGGAGGTGTGTCAGGAATTGTATAATCTTCGTGTTTTCACGGGCTTCCCAAGTGGTGCAGTGGTAAAGAATCCACCTGCCAAAGCAGGAGATGCAAGGGACACGGATTCAATCCCTGAGTTTGGAAGATCCCCTGGAGTAGGAAATGGCAACCCACTCTAGTATTCTTGCCTGGAAAATTCCACGGACAGAGGGGCCTGGTGGGCTGTAACCCACAGAGTCACAAAGTCGGACACGACTGAGCTGAGCGACTGAACGCAGTACAGCGCACACAGCACAGTGTTTAAATGGAGGACAGCTATCGAGCGAAAGGAATCATCTGAAAAATAAAAAGTGTAAAAGTGAAGAGAGTGGAGTGGGTATGCGTACGGTGTGTCTGAGTGACAGGGGAAGGGAGAGGAGGGGATCCCAAAGAAAGCTACTCCATCAGATTTTCTGTCGTATTTAAAGCTTACAAAAGGGTTCCACATGGCAAACCATCCTTAATGCCTTAATGCAGCCCTGTGCTTTGACATCGTTTCATCCCTGATTATCTAAATGCCCTTCCATCTCAGCTATTCCTGGTCCCATTTGCCAGGGAGACTCCACTGTTCTGAGAAAGTACCAAACAAAGATGAAGCACCAGCTGAGGAATCAGGGCTAATCGAGTATGCGTGTGTGTGTTGGGGTTGGGGTGGGGGTGGGGTGCCCTGCATTTTCTGTAATAACAGGCAGGGGAGCGAGGCAGTGACTTCTGAATTTGGTGTGGGAAGAGAAGGTGAGGTTCTCAATCTGACCACGTTGCAGTTTCCAAAACATACATCACTATATACATTTCAAAATACATATCACTTTTCTAATAACTATGGGGCCTGCAAGAATTAGCTTCAAGCCAAGAAACTGTGCTAATGGCTTATCCTGAACCACCCACTTCTCATAGAGAATGCTAACTGCTGTCTAAAATAATGGGAGAGTCCTGAGGTGGTGAGGGCTGGGGACAGTAAGGCAGAAAAGAAAAACAGAACTCCCCCACCACCTCTCCGACTTTTTTTTTTGTATTGCTACTGGGACTTGGTTGAAATCAAACTTGGTTAAAAGGTTAATAATAATTCATGTCCAGCTTACTATGACTCAATAACCATCAAAGTCGCTAACTCAAAATAGTGTTTTCTGGCTTACAGGATCAGAGTCATTACACTGTATTGAAGACTTTATTGAATTTTACACTAAGCTTTAGCTGACTGAACAGGTCAAGCACCATGGCTCAGAGTTTTCTTTATTCTCAGAGAGTCATAAAGCCCTCTCCAGTTTGCCAGGCCACTAGCTAAGAAACCTGACTCAGCTCAGGGTCAGGGGAGCTGACCCCACAGGAAGGGTCACCTAGTTGTAAAGCCCCGTTGCCCAGCCCCCTTCACTCACATGCACCAGCTGCTCCTGGGTGTCGAACTCTCGAGAACAGCCTTCCCAGTGGCAGTTTGTCTCGTAGATGACTTCAGGCTCCTGTTTGCTTTCATCTTTGTCCCCTTCCTCCTTCACCAGGGTTGTTCCTTCTGGCTGTTCCTGAAAGGCAGGGAAGGGGGAAGGGAGGAGACAGAGGGGAACAGACATCAGACACAATAGGAGGGCGGATAAGAAGAGAAAGGAGAAACTTGATGTAGGCTTGTCTTCCTCTAGATGCAGTTTTTTTGGGGGGGAAATAAAATGGAGCCCAGGTCTAACAACTGTGTTTGTGAATTGAAGAAACCAGAGATAGAATCATTTTTGTGCCTTTTTTTTTTCTCAGATTTACCAATACACCTTCAGAGGTCATTAACTTGTGATTAAAGACAACAATCCAAACCAGAATATTTGCGATGGTGAGTCCAAACTTTACTATCTGAGTACCAAGGTGGAAAAAAATACCCAAAAAACTAAGATGTTATCTCTTAAGAAAAGCAATCAAACTAGGTCATGTAGTCTTTACCCAAAAGACTGGTCTTTCTCTTTCAGTTAAAGTCTTTTCAGCATATTAATTTGTTTATTCTCATAGTCTGGAATTCAGGGAAAGGGTTTATTGCTAATTCTAATTCTGTTCTCCTTGCCATTGGAGGTTCTGAGAGGCACTCTGTGGATGTTTACAGGGATGATGTCTCCTTGGTTCAACTTCTGGTCTCCAAGGCTACACTCCCTGCCCAGGAGCCACAGCATCTAAAACTTGGCAGCATAGTCTTTTCTAGGCTTCTAAGGCAGCTTTGCAGAAATGAAACGACAAAGAATTTCCAGAATTCTGGGAGATGATTAGGTGTGTAAATTCAGGATCTGACCTGTAGTTAGACGGCAAAAGCTGTATACAAGTGTTCAGGTATAATTAGCAAAATGTAAGAGCAAACCCATGACACCCATTCATTCCATCCTTCAAGTGCTCCCTGAAAAGGAAATGTGAGCTTAAGTTTGGGCTAAAACAGCCTGACAATTTCAGGGTCCAGATTCTGTGCACATCCGGACTCTTGTTCAACCCTTATCTCAGGCATTGAATTAATATTCATTGAGTTCCATATTGGGCACAGGGAACCGAGACTAAACTGAAACTTAAACTTGTACTTTCAGGACTTTGGGTAAAGAGCCAGAATTGAAGTAATCTTAGATTAGGTTAGCTGTGGCGGGATCCCTCCTGGCTCTGTAGGGTCTCCTGGCCAGTGGGAAGTGGCAAAATAAGAACAAGAAAGAATATGATCATTGTGGAGAATATCCTTGGTCTGCCCTGCTCAGGCTGAGAGCCAGGCACTCGTAATCAGGCCCAAGATCAGAGCCAAGGCCTGAAGTTTGTTCATATCCCTGATCAACAACTAATGCATCCAACCACTTACTCTATGAACCCAGGTATCTACCTCACAGAGCTGCCTGCATTTTTGTGTGTTTGTTCTGAGCTGGAGAAACAGAGTCAAACTCCAGACCTGGCCATCTGTCAAATGCGTGTATACTGCCAAGGCCAAGAACACACCAGACAAGCCGAAGCTGTGAAAGACGCCAGGCTAGATGGGGCCTGAGTTCGGCACCTCCCTCACCTGCTGGCCCCGTGGCCCTGGGCTGGGGAGATCTTCATCGGGTTTGATCTTGGAGCGTTTGTTGTGCACCAGGTCCCCTGTACTGCTCACTGCAGACTCACTCGTGGGCTTGTTCTGCAGGTCACATCGGCAGGAACAGAGACAAAAATTAGATTCTGATCAACGAGCAGGACCACAGCCAAAACACACAACTCAAGACTAGCAGGCTTCTTTGGCACCAGAATGATGACAGATATGGCTCTTATTTCCAGGTAGCAGAGTTCAGAAATTGTGTTGACAGCTAGGATAATGAACTTATTTACAAACAGAAATCATGTTACAGAGGTAGAAAACAATCTTATGGTCACCAAGAGGAAGGGGGTAAAGGAATAAATTGGGAGATTGGGATTGACATATAGACACTATATATAAAATGAGCTTCCCAGGTTGCGATGTAAAGAAGCTGACTACCAATGCAGGAGACATAAGAGACACGGGTTCGATCCTTAGATCAGGAAGATCCCCTGGAGGAGGGCACAGCAACCTACTCCAGTATGCTTGCCCGGAGAATCTCATGGACAGAGGAGCCTGGAGGGTTACAACCCATACGGTTGCAAAGAGTTGGAACAAGTGAAACGACTTAGCATGCTCGCATGCATATATAAAATAGAACTAATAAGGGCCTACTGTATAGCACTGGGAACTCTACTCAGTACTCTGCGATGACTTATATGGGAAAAGAATCTAAAAGATATATGTAAATGGATTCATTTTGTTGTACACCTGAAACATTGTAAATAACTGTACTGAAATAAAAATTGAAAACAAACAAACAAACTCAGGATATTCATGAGGCATTCATGAGGCATCACCTTGTTTTTAATCATGAGTACCAAGTCTGGTGGCTTTTCAAAGCTAGTGGAAAACAGCTGGAATCCTGGGTTTAAACAAACTCCAACAGTCCAGAACACAGAGACTGAATGACAGTAACCCATTTACGGGATGTATGTTTATTTTATTAACATTTTAAAAATTTTATTTATTTTATTCATTTTTAACTGAAGGATAATTGCTTTACAGAATTTTGTAGTTTTCTGTCAAACATCAATAAGAATCAGCCATAGGTGCACCCACGTCCACTCCCTCTCGAACCTCACTCCTATCTCCCTCCCCATCCCACCCTTCTAGATTGTCACAGAGCCCCTGTTTGAGTTCCCTGAGTCATACAGCAAATTCCCATTGGCGATCTATTTTACATATGGTATTGTAAGTTTCTGTGTTACTCTGTCCATGGGATGTATGTTTATTGAATGGACAACAGACCACACAGGGTCAGAGGGAAGCCAGATCAAGTAGCTTTTCCACCAAGGATAAAATGACTAGTGGAAGAAGCTCTTGTTTCTTGAGAAGCACATAGATGGCACAGTCACCAAATCTGAAGACAGAGAGCCCTGGGTTGGGTGGACAGGCTGTGGTATGGAAGCTGTGAGGATGCTATGGCCTGTGAGCATCCAAGGCTGATGTGGCCCCATCACTTTCCTCTATGGTTCCCAAGACAAACCAGGTCATCAAGATGTCTGTCTCACCTGTGAGGACTCGGAAGGGCCGGAGCTGACCTGTACGGGGTTCAGAACTGTAGGGATCCCGGGAATAGGCCTCTGGGTCGGGAAAGTTGGGGCGGGGTGGATGAGCGGAGGGCTGTGTCCAAAGGCTGAGCCTAAGCTCTGCTGTCGGCTTAGGATCTGCTGATGCATGTGAAGGGACACGGGCGCCGAAGGGTAGGTGAAGCTCAGGGCAGGGCTGCAGGTGGGAAACAGAGGGAAAACCATCATTCGCATGGGATGCAGAGACCAGCTCACCTCTATATTTAGCTTTTCCTCCCCAGGTTGCATCAGGGCTGCGTGTTCAAATTAAAAAATAAAACTATGATTGACCAACATCTCAAAACTTCCTAGAGAAAGGTGATGGCTTAGAGGGGACACACACGGGCATGTGCACAGATACGCAGACCTAAGATTCTGCACAAGTGAAGCAAAAGGTATCGGCTCAATAACAGCTATTTATTGCAATAACAAACTTTATATAACAAAGAGAATGGGTGACTACATGCTTTATAGGACTTTTATCGGCTCCTCATCCTGTAAGTCCCCACGCAGGGAGCAATTCTTTTCATCTCAGCTCACCCTGCACACTTTCATACGTCTCCAGATCTTATTACAAGAGGAAAGAAAATCAATTGGTTAAATGTGTTTTGAACACCATGCTTGTCATATCACTCATTTGTTTGTAAAGATGGAAAGCTTGGTTCATCCAGAATGCCACCTAAAGAATTTCCATCAGTGCCGTCTGGTTACAGAAGCTGATGGATTAACCTCTCCCAGCTGAAATCGGTGATCAATGAGCTTCGATGGAGCAATATTCCAATGGGAAAGCATCGCTCCCTCTTCCAGCTAAAGAGCACTCAATGTCTATTAACGTCCATTATACATGCTAATGCCTGTCACCACTTCATTATGCCCGAGTATTTCCCAGGCTACCGGAAGT
This sequence comes from Aepyceros melampus, assembly GCA_006408695.1. Lineage (NCBI taxonomy): Eukaryota > Metazoa > Chordata > Mammalia > Artiodactyla > Bovidae > Aepyceros > Aepyceros melampus. The sequence goes on from SJXQ01005096.1 coordinate 206,694, forward strand.
TCTGAGGAAGCCCCACTATGACCTAAAGCTTTCTGGACTAGTAGGCATTGCCAGATTGTTTTCTGCACCAGCATAGTTTAGGAATCCAGTCCTCTTAAGAGAATGAGGTGCTCTTGAGGAATTTGCCGATGACTTAAAAAAAAGCACAGAACACTGTAATTGCATTCGTGAAAATTTCTTCCTTAAAAAAAAATTCAGTGGGAAAATATATACATACATAGATCTTTTCTCCATCCTACTGTGTAAGATCCAGAAAGAATCAAGGTTTCTTGCAAAGTCAAAGGTAGAATTCATGAAAATTTTCCAATCTGGTGGGTTAATTACTATTGCCGTTAAGAGCATTAACTGAGAATATAATGATTACAATAACAAAATTCAAATCATTTCAACAAGTTTAATAATAATGCTGAAGATATACTCACTTCATTAATGTGACTCCACATTTTGCCCATTTGACTACAATCCATAAAAGGCAATTTCAATGGGATTACATTACTATTATTCCTACAGAGAACCTTGCATTACAATAGCTCGCCCATTTAAGACTGAATATCATTAAGAATACCCTAGGAGAATTTCACGGGGCTTGGAGGAGCCCTCCTTTCATTCTGTATTGTGTTTCTTTAATAAAGGAGAGCAGAAACCTGGTGAAAACAGTCATTGTTCACAGTAAGTTAGGGAGAAATCAGTAATAATATTTCGCTTTTGCAGCGCTATAGTTTCTGCCAGTATTTCCGAAAGCAACCATGAATGATTACAGCAAGACTTAGCGAAGGTAGCCGTGCGGATGATTGATAGGGCATTAATCAAAAGATGCATATCTGCCTCAGAATTTGTTCACAAGCTTTCTTCTAATAGCTGATTTCATGTTCACTGAGCTCTATGCCAGTTTGTCCAATTTATTTTTCGGTGTACAAGCCATTCATCAAAAAACACAATGATTTAACCCTCCCATCCCCCCCTTTCTTTTGGTGAATGGGTATTCCTCAGTGTAACTACCTCATTCTGTTCATTAAAAAAACAAAGGAAAACTAAAAGATCCCATTACCTATATATTTACAATGTGATATGGACTCTGCCCAAAACTCCATGCACCTCTTCTGAGTTTCAGGAGGCTGAATGATCAGGTAGGCTTAGTAAGGGGGCCCCTTGGGTCTTGTACACCTCAATATTGGGGAGCTCAAAAAGTTAGGACCCACTTAATAATCAAGACTGTTAGAGGTAGTCTTTCCTGCCTTTCACAAGGCAGGAAATGCCCTCAGTTGTGTATATAATGCAAGTTACAACTGTTAATAGCCAGATAGGATAGGTCCATTTGTACTTTTAAAAAGCTGTTTAAGAAAAAGGCAGGGCCAGCATTGGTGCTGCAGCGCCCTGTCCCCAGGTACGAAGTCTCTGACCTCAGCAGATGTAGGAAGGGTGCAGGACCTTTCAACTCATGTGGGTTTTGTCCCTTTTGCGGCTGCATTTTCACTGTTCAAACCACAGGACAAGAATAAACACTGGCCAAAATCCATGTCACCTCTTAGATTCCAAGGGATATAAGAACATATAGAAGGGGACAGCGAATTTTATTTTTTTGAAATTTTAAATTTATTTTATCTCTTGGTGGTACTTGGAGGCATGTAGGATCTTAGTACTCTGACCAGGGATCAAACTGTGCCCCCTGCATTGGAAGCATGGAGTCTTCACCACTGGACTGCCAGAGAAGTTCTGGACCACTAAATTTTAGTGGTCCCTACTTATTCAAGGAGCCAGCAACAGATAAGCTCTCTCCTTTATGTGCAAAGAGCTGGGCGATGGCAAACATAGGTAGAGACATTGCGTCACCCCACAAGAGCAGGCACTGCTGTCAGCTCCTGGGAGGAAGGCTACTTGCTCAGGATTACAAAGCCTGTTAGGATTTGATGGCAGAAGTAGATGTTTTTGGCTCTGTAGCAGCGCCAGTGAATGAATTCAAGAGCCGAGTCGCCTCTTGGTTTTAGAACAGCCTGTGAGGTTGTCCCTGCAGTTATATAAAGAAAGAAGCAGAGGATGGGGGATGACTGGGTACTGCATGTAATGTCAAGTAGAACAAAACACATCACCATCCCCCCAAGAGCATGGAAAGAACCTCTGAGGACTTTCCACCAGTGGGAGGGGGCAGGGGACCGGGGCCACCACCCTCTGTTCCCTGATGCCAAGTGAACTGTCATCCTAAGCTCTGTATCCCAGTGCTCCCGTGTCCCTCCAGAGGCCAGCATGGCTGCTTGCATCTGGCCACTCAGACCCCAGCTTAAATGCCACCTCCTCAGACACAGAGGCCCCCTGAGGCCGAGGCCCCATCTAAACCAGCCCCCTCCACAGCTCCTCATGTTATCACACACTCCCGTTTGACAGCTGTGTTTTCACTGCAGGACAAGGCTCTCTTTTAGGAAATGGCAGCCCACTCCAATGTTCTTTCTGGAGAATCCCAGGGACGGGGGAGCCTGGTGGGCTGCCGTCTCTGGGGTCGCACAGAGTCGGACACGACTGAAGTGACTTAGGAGCAGCAGCAGCCAAATGTTAGGTTCGGGGGAGCTGGGCCCCGTCTTGCCTGTCTTGTTCTTCACTAACCCCTGGTGTCCAGAACACTGCCAGGAACAGGGCAGCCCCTCAAGATGAGCTGATGAGTGACAGTACCACTCTCTCAAGGTATGAGCTGCCGTTGCAACACAGCACCACAAATTTAGTTGTTTTAAAACAAAATACACTTGCTCTCTTGAGAAATACAAGATGCAATCAAGATTGCTGGAAGAAATATCAACCACCTCAGATATGCAGATGATACCACACTAATGGCAGGAAATGAAGAGGAACTAAAGAGCCTCTTGATGAGGGTGAAGGAGGAGAGTGAAAAAGCTGGATTAACATTCAACACTGAAAAAACTAAGATCATGGTAACTGGTCCCATCACTTCATGGCAAATAAATGGGGAAAAAGTGGAAAGAGTCACAGATTTTCTTTTGTTGGGCTCCAAAATAACTGTGGACAGTGACTGCAGCCATGAAATTAAAAGACACTTGCTCCTTGGAAGGAAAGCTATGACAAACTTAGACAGGATATTAAAAAAGCAGAGACATCACTTTGCCAACAAAGGTCTGTATAGTCAAAGTCATGGTTTTTCCAATAGTCATATATGGATGTGAGAGTTGGACCATAAGGAAGGCTGAGTGCCAAAGAATTGATGCTTTTGAATTGTGGTGCAGAGAAGACTCTTGAGAGTGCCTTGGACTGCAAGGAGATCAAACCAGTCAAGCCTAAAAGAAATCAACACTGAATATTCATTGGAAGGACCGATGCTGCAGCTCCAATACTTTGGTCACATGATGTGAAAAGTCAACTCACTGGAAAAGATCCTAATGCTGGGACTAAAAAGCCTCTTGATGAAAGTGAAAGTGGAGAGTGAAAAAGTTGGCTTAAAGCTCAACATTCAGAAAACTAAGATCATGGCATCTGGTCCCATCACTTCATGGGAAATAGATGGAGAAACAGTAGAAACAGTGTCAGACTTTATTTTGGGGGGCTCCAAAATCACTGCAGATGGAGACTGCAGCCATGAAATTAAAAGATGCTTACTCCTTGGAAGAAAAGTTATGACCAACCTAGATAGTATATTGAAAAGCAGAAACATTACTTTGCCAACAAAGGTCCGTCTAGTCAAGGCTATGGTTTTTTCCAGTGGTCATGAATGGATGTGAGTTGGACTTTGAAGAAAGCTGAGTGCCAAAGAATTGATGCTTTTGAACTGTAGTGTTGGAGAAGACTCTTGAGAGTCCCTTGGACTGCAAGGAGATCCAACCAGTCCATTCTAAAGAAGATCAGTCCTGGGTGTTCTTTGGCAGGAATGATGCTAAAGCTGAAACTCCAGTACTTTGGCCACCTCATGCGAAGAGCTGATTCATTGGAAAAGACCCTGATGCTCGGAGGGACTGGGGGCAGGAGGAGAAGGGGACGACCGAGGATGAGATGGCTGGATGGCATCACGGACTCAATGGACGTGAGTCTGAGTGAACTCCGGGAGTTGGTGATGGACAGGGAGGCCTGGCGTGTTGCGATTCATGGGGTCGCAAAGAGTCAGACACGACTGAGCGACTGAACTGAACTGAACTGAATGCTGGGAAAGACTGAAGGAAAAAGGCGAAAAGAGCAGCAGCAGATGTGATGATCAGGTAGCATTACCGACTCGAGGGATATGAATCTAAGCAAACCCTGGGAGACAGTGAAAGCCGGGAGCCTGGCGTGCTGCAGCCCATGGGGTCACAAAGACTCAGTGACCAAGCAACCACACTGCCCTCTTATAGCTCCAGAGCTCAGAATCCTCAACTGGGGAGGCAGTACTGCATTCCTCTGGAGTCCCTGGGCACCTGGCCTCTTCCTGCTTCTAGAGATTGCCTGCATCCTCAGCTCGTGGCCCCACCTCCCTCCAACCGCCTGTGACCCCCTCTAACGCTGACACCCTCCCGCCTCTCTCTTATAAGGACCCCTGTGGTTATATTGGGCCACCTACATGGTCCACCTACATGGAGAATCATCTCCTCTTCCTAAAATCTTTAACTGAATCACAGCCACATAATTCCTTTTGCTGTGTAAGATAATACACCTACAGATTCCAGGGAGTAAGATGTGGCATTTATGGGGGAGCATTATTCTGCCCATCCCCCTCAGAACAGTCACTTCAAAAAAAGGAATTTGACGACATTTATCAAACAGTGAAAAGCTAGTAACTAGATCTGTGCGTCTCTGTAGAACTTCAGTAGTCGAGAACACGCTGCTGATTACAGAGGTTGAAATTGTTTTTGAAAAGTAAAGTTCAGTGGTAAAACAATCTGTCTGCAATGCAGGAGATGCACAGGAAACCCAGGTTAGATTTATAGGTTGGCAGGATCCTCTGGAAGAGGAAATGGCAACCCACTCCAGTATTCTTGAAAATCCCACAGACAGAGGATCTTAGCAGGCTACAGTTCACGGGGTCGCAAAAGAGGTGGACACAACTTACTGACTAAATAACGACAACAAATTCTATTTTTAGAAACCCTGAAAATAAATCTTCCGAAACAGTTCATAATTTGTTCCATAATTTCCTAGAAATATGAAGTACCACATTGTTGAAATGTTTTATACATTGCTCTGTCTTATTTCAAGAAGGACACAGTCCTTGGTCCATCTGAGCTATATGACCCCAAAGCCTTTACATTTCTGCTCACCCAGCTCTTTCCAAAGGATCAGTTGAAGAGCAATTAAGTTTATGTTCTGAATTTTAATTTTCTTCACTCAACATTTGGTAAGTGTAATTTAAAAATTTATAATAGTTCACTTCTTTTCTAAATGACTACATGAAAGATGGGATAATTAAAAGCACACAAACATTTTTATAAGAATGTGACTTACAACTGTTAATTTATATTCAGTCAATAAAATCTGTAGAAAGTGTCAGATGGCCTAGAACCTCCCAAACAATGCGCTAACATAGTCACAGTCCTTCTGAGATAACAACCCAAAAGTAAGTGTTACAGAGGAAAAGAAAGTGTCAAGGTCATAAAGTCTGCCGAGTACAGCCCCAGGATCCCCTGGAATTGTTAATACGTGACTGTGCATTTCAAAAGTCTCACCCTAGGTATGGTTTGTGGCAATATTTGCAGGAGCTTCCAGAGAGACACTCTGAGAAACACTTTTCTAGGACAACAATTAGAATATTCTGTAATAATCATTATGGAAAAAAGAATCTGAAAACAAATGAATATGTATAGCTGAATACAAATATATATGTATAGCTGAATCACTATACTGCACACCTGTAACTAACACACATTATAAATCAATTATACTCCAGCAAAACTTTTAAAAAATTAGAAAAGGGAAAAAAAAAGTTAGAATGAATTAATTAATGTTAATTTGCCCTGTAGTTTTCTCAAGAGAAGGAATTGAGAAAAATGTCAATTTTTGATCCCTTATCATAGTGTGTGTGGTGTCTTCATCCACCAAACATAATTTCCAACCCATTAAAACTGGTTCTGGAAGATTTTGTTTTATATAATACCTGAGAGGAAGCATGCATGCTACTGTAGGCAGTGACTTAGGGACAGAACTCTAAATCACGATAACTACTGACTCAGTTTCCCTTTAAGTCTTTGCTCTGAGCTGAGCTAAAAGTTCAGTTCTTTTAACTGAACTAAAAGAACTAACTGAGCTAAAAGTTTTAACTCTGCTCTGAATTAATAGCAACCAACAAATTATTCTCAGTGGGAACCGCTTTTTTCCAAAAATTTAATGTTAAAATTCCCAAAGTCTGAATCGTTAAGAAGTTTTGATGCATTTATTCTCTATCACGAATCAGAAGTAATGTTTTGTCAATATTCTTTCACAAAGTGGGGTCAAATTTTGCAAACTGGGTCTCCTCTTAATATCACAGTAAATAGCCTGGAAATCTCTCTTCTGCCCCAGAAACTGTGGCCAATGTGGTTGAAATCTGGGGTGTACGTAGAAACAAAGGATGTTAAGCAACTAAAATAAATATTAATGTATATAACTGAATAACTGAATCAGTTTGCTGTACAGTAGTAATTTACACAACACTATAAATCAACTATACTTCAATTTTTAAAATTTTTAATAAATACCATAAAATCCACTCTCTTATTCACTAATTCAATAAGTTTTAGCTGAGTACTTTTTACAGACCCCTTTTATATATCCAAAGAATAAAATAATTATTTGTAACTGGGAAGTTACATATTAATTATAATTGATATATATAACTCTGAAATCCATACACATGCTTGACTTTCACAAAAAATATTTTTCTTTTCACACCAAGAAAGTGATGTGAGTCAACATTTGTACAGAACTCCTCTGACCTATCTGTAAATTGATAATAAATTATAGAAATAACATATAAGTGGGATACACTAAAAGTTCATATTGTAGAAGATCATTTGTTAAGATGTATTCAACCCTACTATACATACAGGTATTTCAAAGTCATTAATATTCAAGTCAAATATATTAAAACCAGTTAAAATAGCATGCACGTTTAGGACTGACATGTACATATTGCTATATTTAAAACAAATAACCAACAAGGACCTACTATAAAATAAATATGTAGATAAATAATTTTTAAAATTATAATAATAAAATAGCATATGAGACAAATCCATAATGTATTTTAGAAATACTTCAGGAACTCTACATATAGTGGAGGATGAAAAAATTAAGATCATGGGATCCAGTCCTATCACTTCAGGGCAAATAGATGGGGAAACAATGAAAACAGTGACAGACTTTATTTTGGGGGGCTCCAAAATCACTGCAGATGGTGACTGCAGCCATGAAATTAAAAGGCACTTGCTCCTTGGAAGAAAAGCTATGACCAACCTAGACAGCATACTAAAAAGCAAAGATATTATTTGCCGACAAAGGTCTGTCTAGTCAAAGCTATGGTTTTTCCAGTAGTCATGTTTGGATGTGAGAGTTGGACTATAAAGAAAGCTGAGTGCTGAAGAATTGATGCTTTTGAACTGTGGTGTTGAAGAAGACTCTTGAGAGTCCCTTGGACTTCAAGGAGATCAAATCTGTCAATCCTAAAGGAAATCAGTCCTGAATATTCATTGGAAGGACTGATGTTGAAGCTGAAGCTCCAATTTGGCCACCTGATATGAAGAACTGACTAATTGAAAAAGACCCTGATGCTGGGAAAGACTGAAGGCGGGAGGAGAAGGGGACGACAGAGGATGAGGTGGTTGGATAGCATCACCAACTCTATGGACATGAGTTTAAGCAGGCTCCATGAGTTGGTGATGGACAGGGAAGTCTGGCGTGCTGCAGTCCATGGGGTTGCAAAGAGCTCGAAAAGACTGAGTGACTGAACTGAACTGAAGAGGATAGGGATGGGCTGGATAAATTAATAATAGTACAATGAACAAAGCTGAGAGGGTCAGATGGTAAAAGAATTTGCCTGCAATGCAGGAAACCCGGGTTCGATCTCTGGGTTGGGACAATCCCTTGGAGGAGGGAATGGCAACCCACGCCAGTATTCTTGCCTGGAGAATTCCATGGGCAGAGAGGCCTGGTGGACTACAGTCCATGAGGTCACAAAGAGTTGGACACAACTGAGTGATTAACACACATTAGGGGATGTGTCCTGCTGTAGTCTTTTATACTAGGAGAGTAAATAGAGCTGATTACAATATTTAAAAGACTTGTTTCTAAATAAAAGTGAATTTTAAAAACTTGGAACTATAAGAAAGATGGCAAGAGGTCAGATCACCCAGCCATGTCATGCTTCCAGGTCCAAGTTTCTATCTTACTGTTTAATGACTTGAGTCCACATGGCATCTACCCATTCCCTAAAAAAATACATAGTTTTTCCTTAGAGCTGGATAGAACATCTCCTTCCATTGAGTCTCCATACCACAGGTTCTCTGTGTTAATGTGGGATCAGGGTGCAGGGGGTTGCCTGGGACAGGGTGATTAATACTCCACGCATTTTATCTACTTTGGCTTCAACAGAAAGGCTCATCATCAGTTTTCAGGTTCATCTCTAGAACCCCTCCCTGACCTGGAGAACTCAGCATGGAGCTGGGCTGGCCTGAGGTTGATGTGAGAACCACTGCGGAGTCCTGACGCGGGTGGTTATGGGAAAGCCCAAGTCACAAGGCACTCTCTCTTACCCAAAGTGAGGAGGAGTGATGAATATGTGGCAGCTCTAGATTCTTAGGAAATATTTTTGAAGTCAAATCAATGCTAGCAACCTATAAACACCTTTTTTCCACTGCCTTATTTGGTCAGTTCTGTTCAGATATGAATTTTTAAAAGATACTTAGAAGAAACTCAAGTGATGCTTTTATAACACATTTCTTCAGGTTGGGCACTGGGATTAAGAAACTTCATTCTGCAGTCTAAACATCCATTGACAGAGGAATGGATAAAGATGTGGTATATATACACAATGGAATATTCCTCAGCCACGAAAGAATGAAATAATGCCATTCGTGGCAACATGGATGGACCTAGAGACAATCGTGCTAAGTGAAGTAAGGCAGATAGAGAAAGACAAATATCATATGGTATCTTTTAAATGTGGAATCTAAAAACACACAAATGAACTTATTTACAAAAAAAGAAACAGACTCATAGACACAGAAAGCAAAGTTATGGTTACCAAAAGGGTAGCAGGGCTGGAAGGAATAAATTAGAAGGCTTGGGATTAATATATGCATACTACTATATATAAAATGGATAAACACAAGTACTTAATATATAGCACAGTGACCTATACTCAATATCTTATAATAATCCATAATGGAAAAATATCTGAAAAAGAATACATAACATGTGAGCACACACACATAGACACATCTATATAACTGAATCAGTTTGCTGTATACTTGAAACTAACATGGTAAATTAACTTCATTTACCATGAAGCTAATGGTAAATGGTCACAAAGAGTCAGACATGACTGAACACAAGCACAACAGCCACCCAAATCATGTAACTGGCCAGTCGTGCAGACATAGTTAGAAAAAATCATCGGTTTTTTTAAAAGCATCACCAGACATGATTATATTCCTATTATAAATAGCATTTCCTACCAATCCCTTTAGTCATGTGTCCCATTGGAGGATTTTTAAGAGAGAAAGAAGGGAAACAGAAAAGGAGGTCGACAGTTAGACCTGGCTGCTGCTGCTGCTAAGTCACTTCAGTTGTGTCCAACTCTGTGCGACCCCATAGACGGCAGCCCACCAGGCTCCCCCGTCCCTGGGATTCTCCAGGCAAGAACACTGGAGTGGGTTGCCATTTCCTTCTCCAATGCATGAAAGTGAAAAGTCAAAACTGAAGTCGTTCACTCGTGTCCGACTCTTAGCGACCCCAAGGACTGCAGCCTATGAGGCTCCTCCGCCCATGGGATTTTCCAGGCAAGAGTACTGGAGTGGGGTGCCATTGCCTTCTCCTAGACCTGGCAGGTTTAGCCAAGTAAGTAGCTAAGTGCCTTTGATTCAGTCCACAAACTTCCCTGAGCTCCCTGGTCTCTAAAACAACACACCCTCGCTGGGGCCCGAAGCCTTCCTATGGTCCTTGGATCAGCAGTCCACGACTGTACACCACCTGGTCCTGCCACCTCCAACCTTGTGCTTTGCCTCATCTGCTACTGAGGCTGCTGGTAGTCTCCAAACATCCTAACTTCGTACCTGATTGGAAGCCTTTCCCTTCCATGAGTTCCATGAGGACAGGGATCATGCCTCTCCTTGCCAGTCGTGCAGACATAGTTAGAAAAAATCATCGGTTTTTTTAAAAGCATCACCAGACATGATTATATTCCTATTATAAATAGCATTTCCTACCAATCCCTTTAGTCATGTGTCCCATTGGAGGATTTTTAAGAGAGAAAGAAGGGAAACAGAAAAGGAGGTCGACAGTTAGACCTGGCTGCTGCTGCTGCTAAGTCACTTCAGTTGTGTCCAACTCTGTGCGACCCCATAGACGGCAGCCCACCAGGCTCCCCCGTCCCTGGGATTCTCCAGGCAAGAACACTGGAGTGGGTTGCCATTTCCTTCTCCAATGCATGAAAGTGAAAAGTCAAAACTGAAGTCGTTCACTCGTGTCCGACTCTTAGCGACCCCAAGGACTGCAGCCTATGAGGCCCTCCGCCCATGGGATTTTCCAGGCAAGAGTACTGGAGTGGGGTGCCATTGCCTTCTCCTAGACCTGGCAGGTTTAGCCAAGTAAGTAGCTAAGTGCCTTTGATTCAGTCCACAAACTTCCCTGAGCTCCCTGGTCTCTAAAACAACACACCCTCGCTGGGGCCCGAAGCCTTCCTATGGTCCTTGGATCAGCAGTCCACGACTGTACACCACCTGGTCCTGCCACCTCCAACCTTGTGCTTTGCCTCATCTGCTACTGAGGCTGCTGGTAGTCTCCAAACATCCTAACTTCGTACCTGATTGGAAGCCTTTCCCTTCCATGAGTTCCATGAGGACAGGGATCATGCCTCTCCTTCATCTGTGCAGCCCTCATGCCCAGCACAGTGACCAGCACACAGTTGAAATTGCAGTAAAATATTTGGGGAATAAGTGAGTAGTAGATTAAATGAAGCACTACGTAAAAACCAATGGTCACATCTGGGAATAAATGAAAAGTATCCTTTTTAGTCAGGATTTATTATTTTCACTGATTCTGGGGGAAGAGAAGGTTGTCTCATAATTTTTAGAAGATGCAATCAGAGTTTTAAGGACTTTGGTTATTTGGCTCTGGATTCATTCATCTATTCTTCAGTGTTTCCCACCCAAGTCATTTCGAGTTCTCAGACACAAATGAGTTGACTCATAGCAGGTAACAAAGCAGTGTCAAGCTGCTGTGAAAGTTGGATGGGTTCCTACTCTGCTCCGGAGATGGCACTGGACCTGCCAACTGCATCCTTGCTCCAGGGCCTCCAGCAGGGCTGACGCTTCCGTCTTCTGGTCACCGGGCAGAGCTGGGCAGTACTGGCCACAGAAAACACACACTCATTTGTGAGGCTGCCCTTCTGGGCACTCAGCTCTCATTTTCACCGAGATATCTGTCCTAGCTGAGCCAGACCTGAAACTGCTAAGGATATGAAGCCATCTTCATTTTTGCCATTAAACCCAAAGTGAGAAAGCTTTAACTGGTGGGCTAGGAATGAATGATTACTCGCTTCTTGATTTCATTTAGGTTTCCTAGAAAATGGAAGATGAGAGTCAGTTGAAACAATCTTTCCTCTATTTCTAAGGGAAGGTATTAGCAGAGGTCAAACTATTTCTAATTTAACACTATCAACTGGATAAAAACTGGCCTTCACCATACAGAGGATACAGACTGTATTGGATAAATGTGACTCATCAAGTCTTAGATGGCATTTCTCAAGGTGATGGTGAATTTAAATCTTTTTGAGACAAGATTTCACAACATCCTTTCCAAGTGCATAGAGTTATTTTTTTTAAATGATTGTCTTAGTTATGATATAAAAAATACTTGTGATGTACATTTGGACAATGTCTTAATAAATCAGACATAATCAGGAACCATTTCTTAAAATGTAGATGGGTTTTTATGAATAAATATGTGGTCTATACAGAATTTTTATAGCAGTCTAAATTATTAAGTAGATACATCGACATAAGAATCAAATGGGCTTCTCAGGTGGCACCACTGTAAAGAAACTGCCTGCTAACCCAGGAGACATAAGAGAAGTGAGTTTGATCCCTGGGTGGGGAAGATCCCCTGGAGAAGGGCATAGCAACCCACTCCAGTATTCTTGCCTGGAGAATCCCATGGACAGAGGAGCCTGATAGGCTACAGTCCACAGGGTCGCAAAGAGTCAGACGCGACTAAAGCAACTTAGCAGGCACACATGCAAGAACCATATACAAACTGAAGAAGGACATTTGCTTTTGTAGCCCTTTATTTTGTATTCATCCCTCTGCATTTCTATGTATCTATCCACTTATGGATACATTACTATATTCATACACACTACAACTTTCTGACAACAAAAATCACTCATCCACCACAGAGAAAGTTCCTTTTAATAAGGAGGGTGATTAGAATTCTAACGGCTCATTAAAGAGCTCCTTCGTTCATTCACTCCAGAAATATCTGTGGAGTGCTGTCAAGGTGACAGGGCACAGATGTAATGGTGTGGGGAGTGTGGCCGTGAACAAGCTATCAAGTCCTACACCTTCTGGCCTTTGTGTCCCAGTGGAAGGAGACACATAGCAAACTACCAGATGAGCAAGTCAACAGGGGAGTTTTAAACAGAGGTCCATGCAACTGTCAGCCTCTTGGAGAAGAGCACTGGAACTGGAACGTGCATGTGAAGGACACTTTTCAGAAAACTGAACGTGTGTCTTCACACACTGAAACACACCTTTAGAAACTGAACTGACACCATTACTATACGCACTGTCCACATGAGAAGGAGATTAAGATTAGAAAACATGCACAAGTCAAATGTAAGAGTCAAATGTGTCTGGTGCAAATTAAAAAGCAAATGATTGGATGGCTGGTCCTCTCACAAAGACCCTCTGTGCTTATGCGTGAAACAAGAGTAACACTACGCTTTCCAAAACTGCCATGAGATGAAATCGGTAAGAGCATCTCACACCAACCATGCCCCTGGGTACAAAGCAGAGATGAGCTGCATTCTAAGTTCACCTTCGCTTCTGCAGCTTTCCCTCTTGAGAAACTTACCCTGTGTAGATCTCTTCATGCGGCTTCCTTCCCTGTCACCCACCAGTCCTCCCACTTACTGAGGAGTCCTCCAGTCAGTCTTCAGATTTCGCAAAGTGAAACTTGGAACAGGGCTAGTGAAGCACTAATGTTATTCCAGCTAAAAGCCTGGCAGGTGGTGCCCGTCGTAATTCTTATAATAAATGTATTGTTGGGGCAAGGCGACCTCATCTTGGGTTATCTGCATTACTTTACATGCATCTAAAGCTATGCCTTATCCTAACACACAGTGGCTGTGTATTAAAGAACGAGAGGTCAGGCTGCAAGAGTGAAGAGGGACTGGTGAGGAGCCGAAGGCAAGGGTGACCTGAGAGCCTGATGGCCCTAGCCATGTGACTGCAAACAGGTCTCTTGGGAACTGAATTAGGGTCTCTGCTTCCAGCTCCAATGAGAATAACGAGGTCTGTTGTAGCTCCTTGGTGGCAGGGGACAACGACCATTCCAAGTCAGGATCCTGGCAGTTCTTAAGGACTGATACTAAATTATCTGGAGAAGGGGAGGAGATTAAGAAGCTGGTGAAGATGCTGGGGTACAAATTAAAGACAGCATCATGGCCATCTGGCACCATTTTCTAATCTAAATCCTTTAGAGGCCTTATAAAGCCACAGTAGCTGGACAGAGAGCACAAGGGAAGAAAAAGGCGAAATGAAAACTCAAATGAAGAAATGAAGAAACAAACATCACTCCTGTGAATTTCACTGTGTGCCCCATTGCTATGAGTTCTAGGCAAGCCACATAATAATGATATGATTTCAGCAGACTGAGATATGGTCAGTGGCAATCTATGATCCCAGGGAAATTTGCCAGGAGTGCAGAGCAGCCAGGCCATGGTTGGAGATGGGCACACTCCTCAGAGCCAGACTGGGGTGATTACAGTATAGCATGGCCAGGCCCTGGTGGCTCATCTTCTGGATGGATCATCAAGGCCGGTTCTCCTGAGGTTCTGCCCTTGGGTAGCGGTCTACATCCAGGTACTGACCATCCACACCAGCTTTAATAAAAGTTACCCCTTTCCTCTATAATGGGAATCTTGCCTATAGTTTACAAATGTGAAGATGGAACTTCTGAGCCGATAGGCGAGTATGGTTTGCACAGCTGATGGCAAAGCTGGAATCTGACTACAGTTCTGCCTGACTTTAAAGCTTCTCTTAAGACTACATCAGCTAATACTGAAACTACCCCAGGACCCCTCTGTAGGTACCCATTGCTGTCATGTTGTTGTTGTTATTCAGTCACTAAGTCAAGTCAGACTCTTTGCAACCCCATGGACTGCAGCACTTCCTGTCAGGCTTCCCTGTCCTTCACCATTTCCCGAAGTTTGCTCAAACTCACATCCATAGAAGTCAGTGATGCTATCCAACCATCTCATCCTCTGTCTCCCCATTCTCCTCCTGCCTTCAATCTTTCCCAGCATCAAGGTCTTTTCCAGTGAGTCATCTCTTCACATCAGGTGACCGAAATATTGCAGCTTCAGCATCAATCCTCCAATGAATATTCCAGGTTGATTTCCTTTAGGATTGACTGGTTTGATCTCTGTGCTGTTCAAGAGACTCTCAGGAGTCTTCTCCAGCACCACAAGTCTATCATGTAAACAGAGTTATTTGTTCTGTTCCATGTTTCCATACTTTCTTGACCGTATTAAAAGAAGAGATGCAGCAGAAAAATGACATCATATAAAAATGGAGATTTATAATATTTGAACGTTTGATGCTGAAGCTGAAACTCTAATACTTTGGTCACCTGATGCGAAGAACTGACTCAATGGAAAAGACTCTGATGCTGGGAAAGACTGAAGGCAGGAGAAGGGGACAACAGAGGATGAGATGGTTGGATGGCATCACCGACTCGATGGACATGAGTTTCAGCAAGCTCTGGGAGCTGGTGATCAATAGGGAAGCCTGGTATGCTGCAGTCCATGGGGTGGCAAAGAGTCAGATACAAGAGCAACTGAACTGAACTGAATGTGCCTGCCAAAGGAGACTGCTGGTAACTGAACTAGCAAAGAATTAAAACTGTAATGGAAACTTACAGAAAAAATAATGGTATTCATCATTTCCAGTATATATTGTATGTGACTACTGCCAACATTTTTCTGGACTGTTAAGAGTTTTCCTAATATGTATATCCATCATCATGGAAGTTGCATCAATTCCTTTAGACTAAAAACCCTGCTGTCAGGGTCTTTTTTTTTTTTTAAGCTTGAAAGAGATTTATTTAAAAACAGAATGACAAAAAAAAAGGCCTTGGTGTTCCAAGACCCAACAATCAACAGTGACTGGAAAGTTAAACACCGCCCCTAAGGCCCAGAGGTACAAAACGACAGTCTCCACAGGCTCATGGTGAGAAGGACACGGTGTGCAAACCCAAGGGTGATGGAGACTCACCCTCTCCACGCAGGCAGCCTATGGGGCTCCAGACCTCCCGGAAATCACCACCAAGATTCACTGCCGAAGAGTGGATGCAAAAGCCATCCGGCAAAAGTCCTGCTGTCAGGACTTCCCTGGTGTCCAGTGGCTAAGACTCTGAGCTCCCAATTCAGGGGGCACAGGTTCAATCACTGTTTGGGGAACTAAGATCCACAGGCCGCTCAATATGGTCAAAAAAAATCCACCCTGCTGTCCCTTTTCCTTTCTTCCTCTCAAAACACACCTTTCCCCTGTGAGACAAGACTCACATCTGGTCTTTTGATTTCTGTCCTGTCTTTGCAATTGTCCCCAAACCAGGTAGGAAGCTGGTTTTTCCTCTCGGGAACTATAACTAGTAAGGGGAAAAAAGATCCCCATTCTTACTGTCTCTATGGAGTGGATTTCTTCATTCCCAAAGAACAACTATTTCTCTTTAAGGGCTGCTAGCTAACATCTGCAAAATAAGTCTTTTCAGCTCAATAATTGGCTCTGGAACCCACTGTAGTGAAATTTAACCTGGATCCCCACCTCAGGTCAGTCCCAGTGTCCTGTGGTAATTCTGCCTTGTAGGCAGTCAGTACCGCAAACACAGGTGCAGGCAAGCAGTGATGTTTTATTAAAGAAACGTATCATGGATTTAGGGAAAATACATACCTGATTGCACTTGCAGATAAGTGGCCATAGGAGCCACTTGCTGAAGAGCTGCTGCGGGAATTATTGAGAATCGTGACCAAGGAGTTGGGAGATGTCCTTATCATGGTCTGAAGGTCAAAGCTATGATCGGACAGTGGCGATATGGACAGTGTACGTTTTCGGCTCGGCCGGGCTGACAGCCTAGGGCTGGGGAATCTGGTGCCTGTTATATAAACAAAACAGAATCTGATTACCGGTGGCTGGACTTGGTGGCACCTGTTATCTATTCCTGTTACCCCGCATGGAAGAACTGGAGGATAAGAAGCCAGCGACCAGTGGTGACAAGTACCTTTCTCTTCCCGCTTGTGATCTACTGGCTACAATTGAGGGAATTAGGGAGAAATATTTATCTTCCAGGGACTTACCTCAGGGGAGCTTTGTTTATTAATGTGCAGGCAAAATGATAAATTGCTAAACAAAAGGGAAAGATTTTATGTGTTATCCCTCTCATTTCCACTGATTTATGAATCTGACGGCTGCTTAGATATTCTCATCATTAATTCACCACAAGCGACAAAGACACTGGTTCCCACAGTCACATCGCACCCATCCTCCCCACTCCCAACACGCATGGCTTTAAAGCAATGAGCCAAAGGGGAAAAATGAATTAAAGTATCCTAAGATAAAAAAAATCCAGCTTAGTTATGCCTTCATTTCCCCATGATTTCTGTAGCTATCTGATCATAGACTATTTATGGCTTTACTGAAAAAACTGATAAATACATTATCCTAAATTAATGGTTCTCGATGGAGGGGTGGGAATAGATTTTGCCCCCAGGGGACATGTAACAACATCTGGAGATATTTGGGTTATCACAACTCAGGGGGTGCTAGAAACATCAAGAGGGTAGGGAAGCTACTGCACACCCAGGGATGTGCAGGGCAGGCCCCCATCATGAAGAATCATCTAGTCCCAGTAGTGCCAAAACTGAAGGACCCTGCCTTAAATTCCCCATTAGCTAACAGCCTAAGTCCCAAGAAACATTTAAAAGCTTGGGACTGTGGTTTGTTTACCCACTTTCCAAGGGCAGGTTGGGAGGGACCCTCTAAGCATTATAATAAGATAACATGAGTCAATTTTAATTATCTGGTTCTTAGATCAATTAATTCTATGCATTTATTAGAGTTTTGAGACTTCAAGAAGATTCCACTGATGAAGTTCTGTTCTAGAGGTTAGTAACTCACACTGAAATGCCTGCCAACTTAATACAATGCTTGTTACACAAAGAGTTAAAAATTAAACACCCATTTGCCTGCAATTTGGTAGATGTCAGAGATCTAGATTTCAGAGCATAACTATAAATGTGGTCCACAGGCCCACTCCTGCCTTTTCTAAGGTCACATTTACATTACAGAGTGAGCAAACTAAGTTTAATGACAGAATGAGAATATAATCCTACTAGGTAAGAGGCAAATCAAATATAATTACTTCTGAGAAAGAATGGAGAGTTCTGTTTCAAAGAATGGGGACATCTGCTTACAGGGACGTGGCAATTTGGGGGTACACAGAAAACGGTAGTAGAGGGTAAGACTTCTTTATAGAAAAATGTCTGAGTACCTGGTCTATAGAAAACTAATTGGGAATATTTTCTTTATCAGAGGTGAACTTTGACACAAGATAACAATCCAAAATGATTTAAGATAATTTAATGAAATGCAATAGATGACTATGAAAGACTTACAGATATTATTATAGAGATAAATAGACATACTTTATAACTAATAAAAAATAAATCATAAACTGGAACTTAGTATCATCCATGAATATAAAACTGGTAAACCAATTTGAATGACAAATGCGGTCCCTACTCAAATCCTTCTTTCAGGCACATTGAAAATTGAATTTCTTCATTTAGAAGTTTCATGACCCACATGATTCAGGCCATGTGAGTACAAAAACAGCAGTCCCACTGTGTTCACAGCGTTTATTGCCTAAACCAGCATCTTTTATTATGATATCAGCTTTACACATAAATGTTTCATATTTACTCACTATGAGAGGATAATCTCATCAAAGAAGTTTTTCAATGAGGAAATGCATTCCACTTCCAAAGGACTCCAAGGACAAACCAGACTTCCGGTCAACTTCCATATCATCCTTGACAGTAACCATTCTTAATGAGACTCAATGATCCCTGGCAGAGTTAGAAGTAGCAGAACATTCCAGATAGAGCTGATGCCCTGATTTAAATCACTAACTAGATGAGGAGGTCATCTGATGCTTGCTATGAAACACTGGGGCCTATATCCCCTCACATCATCTGAAGATAGAGCCAAGGCCTTTCATGGAAGCTCGTAGTTCCCTAAGGCCTGGTTAGTCCATCTCCTCTATTTTCCCCTCCAAGATGGGCACTTACTTAAGTCAGTTTCCACCATATAAACAGTGTGGTTTTCAGGAGTATTTAGGATTTCTCTAGGATATTCCCTATAGGGATTACTTGCTCTCCTATCTTTAAAAGTCACTAGAATCCCAAAGGTGGAATTAGAGCCGTAAAACAGGCTTGTTCATTCTAATGCTCAACATAGGAATACTCTAACCCGAAGCTGGCGGAAACCCTGGTACGCCCACTGTTGGCACATTTAAAAGTCAGGTGCTCATCAGAGCCCAGTTTACTGCTGCTTTTCTGCCAATCGAAGAGTCCTGAAGATTTGTTACCATGGAGTAGAATGACCCACTCGATCCCAGGCTGGCTCTGCTTTCACTACTGCAGAGCTAATGGAGAAATTTAACCTCATTTCGCTTCTCCCTTGAAAAAATCTCATAGGTTTTATATTTAACACATAAGAACAGGGGACCTCTCTAGGAGTCCAGTGACCAAGACTCCACGCTCCCAATGCAAGGGGCCTGCCTGGGTTTGATTCCCTGTCAGGGAACTAGATCCCACATACTGCGACTAAGAGCTTGCATGATGCAACTAAAGATCCTGCATGATACAACTTAAAAACGAAAAAAATCCCGCATGCCATGATGCAACTAAGATTCAGCACAGCCACTTAAATAAATAAAATGATTTAAAAAAATAAAACAGAAGAACATTCTCTTTATGTTCTGTTAAGCTAAATGCTACTTCAACTACTTCAGAGGGCGGGGATATAGTACTTTTTAAACGGTTTCCAACCCTTTATTATGCTCTTCCCAACCTCCTAACAACCAAGCAAAGAAAGTCATCAGCATTTAGGACAGTGATTTGGGATCCCCTGTTGAAGGGAACAGCTAAACTACAAGGTGAGGGTTTCAAAACAGCTGAAAGAGAAGTGGCCCAGGTCTCTATTGATCATCCTGTTTCCTCCTAAATATAAGCCTGAGCAGTCTCATTGTTCCAACACCAATTTCCCCGCTCTGGCTTTCTGTTAATTGTTTTGTTTCTCTGTTCTAATGAAAGATTCTGACAAAGAAAAAAGAGGTTTCTTTTTATGTGATGAATAATAGGATATCTAAATTCCTACTTAATGACAATCAATTTACCATATACTCTGGCAAATTAAAATGCCTTTATTAGTTTTTACTAAGTAAAAGGGTAGCTTCATCCTTTATTTAGATAAAAACCGCCATTGCCTGACTAAACACATTCTCATCAAATAGAGAAGGTAATATGGGTTGACCTTCCAAGGAGTCTCTCTTATTTTAATTCTTTATTTGCAGATTTTTAAATAACTGATTTGCATAATAACACTCAACTTTTTTTTTTCAACAATCCCTAATTGAAACATGGTCATGATGAATCTGCAATGGAAACTCTTTCTTCTACAAAGCAGAACCACTAAATCCCTGTGGAAGATGTAACATATTTCTTTCATTTTGGGTGAGGTAATGAACTCCCCAACGGAAACCCACCCAAGCAGTGTTCCTATGTAACCCAGCTAAGTTATGTCATGACATTAAGGGGACCAGAGCTGTAGGATTTACACTGTGTGGATCAACCATCTTCTGTCTATTGTAAATCTGAGAGCTGAACTGTTAACCACTGCTAGAGAGTGGACCAAGGTCCACTCATCATCACAGAAGAATCCAAACAGCCTCTAGATAGAGAAGCACAAATTAATCACTGCTACTAGAAAAACAAACAAAATCTTTAGCATATGTCCTACTCAAACTCATATTATCTTCGTATTCAAAGGGTTTCATTATGTATGCCTCGGATGATACTTTGGCTTCACTTCCTAGCGCCTAGTAAATGGATGTGAACCTAAAGGATTAAAAACTCTTAGATGTCCTGAGAAATGATAATCACAGGTTCTTATCTGTACCTCGTCTACAAAAGTGGCACTAAAGACTCATCATAAGCCTTGAGGGGTCCAAAAGTAAGTCATTTAAAGTGCATCTAATGATCCCAGTTTCCTCCACTGTTAGGGACTAAGAGTAGCCCTTTCTGATGTGGAAATGATTTCTGTTTCCTATATAAGAGGTCTCAGTGAGACAGAATTTTTTAACATAAAGAAAACACAGGAGCATACACAACAACAAAGAGTAGCCCCTGTTTGCAACAACTAGAGAAAGCCGGCACAAAGCAATGAAGCTCAGCATAGCCAAAAATAAATTAAATAAATAAGACCTAGAGTCACTCAAAATAACATTTTTTTAAAAAAAGAAAACATAGGAGGAAAATAAGAAAAAAATAAGCTCATGAAAAACATGAAATCAAGTATAGGTCTCTTTTTTAAGTTAATTTTTAAAACATAAAATCTATAAAATCAAGAAATGATTGGTCAAAAGCGCGTTCATCTAACCAAACACATTCCCTTATTCAGCTACCAAGGCAATCGAGCCGACCAGTGTTTTTGTGAATCTGCCAAATTATAATTGCCTGCATCTTTTATTTCATTGACATAAGGTGAGCAAATTGGCAAGTTTCAATGGCCAAGTCTGTGGGAATTTCCAGGCAAACCAAGCAAACCAGAGCCCCAAATACTGGTGGTGCCTCCTCCTTCTCTGCTTTGGAAAGTTAGGTAATCAACTCATCTTAGTACCTTCCTCTCCCTTTCACGCATTAGCTTGGCCACGCCCGGGGCTACAGAAGACAGCCCTGCCACTTACTATCCATGGCGTGAAGATACTCCATGTGGATGGCCCCTGCACCGGCAGTGGCAGCAGAGGGAATGATGTCTGCATAGGGGCTGCGCTGGCCTGCTAACAGGGCCATCTGATGGTAGTATTCTGCTGGGCTGACTCCGGCGTGGGGGGCTGGATGGAAGAGGAGACAAGAAAAGCATGGTTACCAGTTGGAAGAAGGTCAACAAGAAGCTTTTCTTGAGATGCCCCAAAATCCATGTGTCACGCAGTCCACAGAGCCATTCCTTTCATGGTTTATTCTAGGAAAACTTCTTTAACTCAAACTGTGCTTTTGCTGAAGTTTCCCAGATATCATTGATTAGAAAACAAAACTGAAGGAAAAGCACAGAAAAAAAAATCAAGTACACGATAAAACTTTTGAGGTTAGTTTCAAGAAATCACTAAGACTGGCATATATATACTACTACATATAAAATAGATAACTAATGAGGACCTGTGTATAGCACAGGGAACTCTACCAAGTGTTCTTGGTGATCTAAATGGGAAGGAAATCCAAAAAAGAAGGGATATATGTGTACATATAGCTGGTCCACTTTGCTGTGCAGCAGAAACTAACACAACACTGTAAAGCATCTAGATTCCAATAAACAATGATTAAATTCATATATGTGCATGTATCTGTATGCTCATTCCTCTGTTTGCTCCCCAAAATAAAATTGTCTTATATCACTATTTCTTGGGCTTCAAAGTCACTTGGAGAAGGAAATGGCAACCCACTCCAGTACTCCTGCCTGGAAGATCACATGGAAGGAGGAATCTGGTAGGCCTACAGTCCATGGGGTCACAAAGAGTTGGACACGACTGAGTGACTTCACTTTCAAAATCACTGCAGATGGTGACTGCAGCCATGAAATTTAAAGATGCTTGCTCTTTGGAAGAAATGCTACAATCAACCTAGATAGCATATTAATAAGCAGAGGCATTACTTTGCCAACAAAGGTCCTTCTAGTCAAAGCTCTGGTTTTTCCAGTAGTCATGTATGGATGTTAGAGTTGGACTATAAAGAAAGCTGAGCATCGAAGAATTGATGCTTTTGAACTGTGGTGTTGAAGAAGACTCTTGAGAGTCCCTTGGACAGCAAGGAGATCTAACCAGTCCATCCTAAAGATAATCAGTCCTGAATATTCATTGGAAGAACTGATGCTGAAGCTGAAACTCCAATACTCTGGCCACCTGATGAGAAGAACTGACTCATTGGAAAAGACCCTGATGCTGGGAAAGATTGAAGGCGGGAGGAGAAGGGGATAACAGAGGATGAGATGATTGGATGGCATCACCAACTCGATGGACATGAATTTGAGCAAGCTCCGGGAGTTGGTGATGGACAGGGAAGCCTGGTGTGCTGCAGTCTGTGGGGTCTCAAAGAGTTGGGCGTGACTGTGCAACTGAACTGACTGACTATATCGAATCACTGTATGTTCACTTTTTTTTCCCCACGTTTCTTACAGTAGTAGACAACTTCCCAGACATATTTAAAATACTTCCCTAAGTTTCTGGCAAGAGGGTCTGGGTCAGCTCTTGGTAGCTGGAGGACTCAGGGCCATGAGTGAAAAGGCAGCACAGCCTGAATTTAATAACACATGCCTGGGTGGTAAGCTGCAATTCTGTGTTCCATAATTTTAAAGTTCTTTTTTCTTTCATTTCAAAATCAAGAAGAAATATACCTATCAATCTGGAGCAATTTACTGGCAAGCGTCAGCTCTATAAGAGGCGGATAATGATTGGTTTCCAGCTGCAGGCACTATAGCAGTTCTGAGGGTGGGCTCCAGAGGCACTAAGATCTAGATGCAAATCCCAGCTCCACCTCTTCAGGAAGCTGCTGGCAGGAGTGAAGGTGATGGTGCAGGAAAAGTACCTAGCACATAGCATTAGATCAATAAAAGCTAGTTTTATCATTAAAATGTAGAAACACTGGCATTCTAGCAACAGGTCTAGGTATGCTTTATATTTGTGTTCAAATACTTTTTATTTACTGAAGTATAGTTGATTTACAATGTTATACTAGTTTCAGATATATAGTAAAAGGATTCAGTTATATATATATTTTTCTTTTTCATGTTCTTTTCCAGTATATGTATTATAAGATATAGAATATACTACTAGTTTTCTGTACTGGCCCACCAGGTTGCTCTGTCCATGGAATTTTTCAGGCAAGAATACTAGAGTGGGTTGCCATTTCCTCCTCCAGGGGATCTTCCTGGCCCAGGGATCGAACGTGCATCTCTGCCATCTCCTGCAATGGCGACCAGATTCTTTATCACTGTGCCACATGGGAAGCCTGTAAATAAGCTGATCTGTATCTTTTTTTTTAGAGTCCACTTATCAGTGATATATTTGTCTTTCTCTGTCTAACTTCAATTAGTAGATCATCTCTAGGTCCAACATGTTGCTACAAGCGGTATTATTTCATCCTTTTTTAAATATTCTTTTATATATCTTATATTATCTGTTATTTCTTCTTTATATTTCATACTTTTCATACATCATAAAGATAGATATATACAAAAATCATGACTGCAAGAGACAAATATGAGTGACTTGACTTTGGGTATTAATTGGCCTCTTGTGAGGCAGGACGAAAAATGCAGAACTAATAAAAAATGTTTTATTCATCCTTGTCATCAAGCACTATGAAAAGCCGATGATAAGATGCTTTAACTACAGGTACCACCTTCAGTGGCCCCACTAAATTTCTGGAAGCCAGGCATCATTCCAAGCCCATTGTCAGCTGACCTGTCTGCCCTTCTTTCCCTCTGTTCTTGAGAGTCACTTTCATGGAGTCCCAAGTATTCTATGGAGGTGACTCTCTATTTTTCCCACTGGAAAACCAAATCCAAAGCAGAACAAACTCCGATCTCACTCTTTTACAATTTTATTTTTAAAGTGTGTATCTTGTCCAAATGGCAAAACTTCTTCCTTGGGTACTATACAAGTATATCCACTGCAATGAATCAGAAGGGAAAAAAGTGAGTCAGCAGCTGTTGCTGGAGCCCAGCCACTCCTGGAAGTATGACTGGGTTAACATTTAATGAGAAATTTCAGGCTGCTTCTACCTACTATCCCCACCATGCACAACCAGCCCTGGGAAGTGTGTGCATGGAGAATATGGGCTGTGCAGGGGCAAACACTGCTGGGGAAGCCAGAGTACATGCACACCTACACAAGCACCAGCAATCTGTGGTTTGCTGCAGAGAACTTACACTTCTCTACTTGTCGTCAGTACAGCTTAAGCTATTCTGAGCCTTAACACAGATTCTAGCAATTGTAGACAGGTGAGTTTGTATATGTGTTCATGAAATGGGAAATGTGCTCTCTGAACCAAAGGGACATTAAAAATTTTGTTGTTGTTGTTTTGGGGTATACTTGATTTATAATGCTGTGTTAGTTATGGATGTACAGCAAAGTGAATTTGTTCTACATATACATATTTCCACTCTTTTTTAGATTCTTTTCACATATAGGCCATTATAGAATATTGAGTGGAGTTCCTTGTGCTACACAGGAATTCCCAAAGGAGCATTTTAATCATGGACATTGTAGAGTGAACAGCTCCAATTTAAAAGTCAGGTGACAATAATTAATTGGGACGCTCACAGAACAACAGGAATCTGGTCCTTGGGAGCTGGAAATGAGCATCCTGTATGAGAGAATTAAAGTCAAAGGTCATTTCTTGTCCCACAGCATCCCTCTTGCAGTGTTCATGTGGCGTAGTCAAGGACAAAGGGCACAGACAACAGGGCTGGGCCATAATGCTCTCTAAGATCTTGCTATTTAGAATGTGGTCCCTAGACCCGCAGCACTGAAACGACCTGGGGGCGTCTCAGAAGTGCAGAACCTCAGCCCCCCAGACCCATGCCACCAGGAGCCTATTTTATCACCATCCCCAGGTGATGGATATACACAGTGGAGTTTGAAAAGTGCTGCTCCAATGGACGCATCTGTATACATGTGCCCTTCAGACCTGAAAAGTGTTCCTCAGAAGGTGAGCAAAATGTGCTGGTTACACAAGTACAATACAGGAATGGCAATAGGGTCAGTCTAAATAGAGCCACAAAACAGAGTAGTGAATAAGAGGATTTGGGCGTCACAGCATTCTGGCTCTTGAGTTCCCCCTCTGCCACTTACTAGCCAAGGAACCAGGATGCAAGTTACTTGGCCCCTCTGCCAAATCCTCATATGAAAATGGAGATTATATCCTCACCCTCATGGAGGCGTCATAACGCTGAAATAAGAGCATGCAGTCACAGCACTCAGCACAGCCCCTGGCACACAGGACACAAACGCATCAGTTCCTCTTGACCACGTCCCATGATGTGCGGAAGCAGAATAGGCTGGTCTGAAACTCACCATCTGTGGGGCTCAGCCCACGAGCGGCCGAGATCATGGAGAGGGATGGGCTGCTGTGCAGGGACCGGATGTAGTCCATGTAGGGGTTGATGTAGGGATGCGGGGGGCTGAAGGGGGACTCGGAAGCTGCAGCAGGGTTCCGATGTGGGGAGATCCTGATGAAGGGCAGGTCAGAATACGTGGGGCTACTAGATAAGGCAGAAGGCCTAGTAAAAAGAAAAGCAGACACAACAGGTATACATGAGACAAGAGCTCCACAGGCAGAGGCTGTCCGTGAAAGAAAATAAGCACGATTTCAAGGTGTCTTGGGGGAAAAAATATCATGCATTTACGTTTCTAGTACTAGGACCTTAAAAATCACAGTGACATAATGCAGGCAGAATGCTACTATACAATTGTTTAGGCAAAGAAATTTGACCTTTGAGAAATTTTCTGGCACTCGCAATACAGGAAAATAAAGCCTTTGGTTTTCCTCATGAGAAGAAATTCTAAACGGGCATCTGAGCTTAAGGTAGTTGTGATTCTATTTTCCATTTGACGTGAATGTTAATTTCATGCTGAACTTACCTCTCACCATCATAGTGTTGCATTTAAAAAAAAAGAAAGAAAGAAAGAAAAAGAAAGGAAGGAAGGGAGGGAGAGAGGAAGGGAAGAGAAAGAAAGAAAGGGAGAAAGGAAAGAAAAAAAGGGAGAAAGAAAAGAAGGAAGATTCGGCTGGACTGGAAGTCTGAGCATGCACAAAGCAGAGATGCCTACAAATAAAAGTCTAATTGCAAGAGAAGCGTGAAATTGACAGTCTATAAGGCCATGCTCCATCCAGCTTTAGTGCTCTGGATCTTGCAGTCGTGAGTAAAACCATTTTCTCCCATCTGTGTTTCCCTGTTTTGAAGGTGGCCATAGGAGGCAGCTTTCTCTCATACTTTTTTTGCATGTGGCTTCCTGATTGGCCACATTCAGTGAACAATCAGTAATGAAATGTGGGGACAGAAAGTTGGAAAAGATTGAGCTCATGTCCTAGTTGTAAGGAGCAAAGGTAGAGTGTAAGCTTTTGGCTGATGCAAATAAATTCTAAGGCACACCGTGCTGCCACTATACCCCACCCACTGCAGGGATTCCCCTCCCAGAGCTGGCCCCACACCCTGGGCACAGGCGTTTGCAGAATGGCCAGCCTGTGGAACACCGCCTCGCCGCCCTGTCCCTCCTTTAATAGAAAACGTTCTGTATGGATAATCAGTGAACTGGCTCTGACAGGCTAAACGCTGGTACTTTCTCTTTTTTCATTCACAGAGAATATGGCCATAAAAAGGCGAGGCTGTGATGGAGCGGGATGTACTGATTGCAAACTCCTCTCGGGGCACTGGCTTTAGGAGTGAAAGGAAAGGGAGGAGAAACAATTTCTCATCCCGCCTCCCTAGCAAAGGCGCACACAGCCGGGGCTCTGGCCCCCAACCCCATTAGAACGGAATCCTGGGAGAAGCCCGTTCTTGCAAGTGCACTGAGCAGGCACTGAATTAAATGAAACCAAAGCTCATACCGTGAATTCTCTCCCAGTAGAAAATCAAAGAGGTTGAAATACACGAGAGAGGGGATTTTCCTGACTCTCTTCTTCTCCTTCTTTTTTTTTAACCATTTTGAACTTTAAAAAAAAGAGCTTTTTATTTGTTAAGATGCCACTTCTGGAGAAATAAACTACAAATCGAGAGTTTTCTAAATTTACATGTGGGCAGGGTGAGAGATCACCACCTGAAAATAGTTACGTCTTTTCCAAACTTGAGGCTTTCCATAATCACTTAGAAAACAGAAATTGGCACAATCTATTAGTCTATCCTATTTTAGCTCTTTCCTACGAAATAAATTAGCTCTGTGTCATTGGTTAAATCTGAAGCTCCATTTAGACCTGCTGCTACTTTAGAGAACATAGGACTCTCAAATTCAGTCATTCATTTTCTACCGGAAAGGAAAATCAATCCTTCCAATCTGATTCCAAAGTGATTATTACGAAATATGGCTCACTTGTGGATTTATGATGAGAGACAGATGCCACGAGAACAGACATGTCAGTAGAGAAGCAAGCATTTCGAGATCCATGAGATGATACCTCCTAGACAAGCTTTTTTTATGATCCATGAAGAACTCACTCTGAATCAGTGAAGGTGATGCCATTGCTTATTGGTTTTTTTCTGAGGCAAAAAATTGGAACCTGTAATCTTTCTCAAGTTCCAGAACTGAAAATGGTAGTAAGAATATTCCTAGAGCCTAGATTCCATTGAAGAATAATAGATGGGGTGGGGGGGGACAGCATTTAGAACAACATGAACATTATAGATGTCAGGCTGAGGTGGTCGCCAGTCCCAAAGGAGCAGAAAAACTCTAGCTTTTCTCTTCTCACAAATTTGTGGATGTCAATGTGCTCACCATCCCCTTCACTTTCATTTGACCTGTTTCCACAGAAGACTAAGGATAACTATTCTATGAGTAACGAATCAAGACCTGGGCACCTCTTTCCCAAAAGGAACACCCAGTCTCCATCCTCACTTCCACACCAGTGTGGGGCAACAGCAGAAAAGAGTGTTGCCTCCAAGATCTGGAGATAAAGTCAGGCAACTCCACACACTCTGGTGAATGTGATATGCATTGCATGTCACTCCCCTTCAGAGACAATGCAGGAAAGATTTGGGGTCACCTATTTCTCAGTGAGATAGTGGGACATGTTTTCAAACAGGCATGCAATTATGAAAGCTGCAAGGTGTCAACTGCCCTAAAGAAAAGAACTATCTAGTAGACAAAGGACAGCCATCCCCTGGATACAACAGGAAAATGGTTAATGAGGGTCACTGTGGGTGGGGTCATCAGGAATCCTGGAGACAATGGTCTCAGATCATCACAGCAGTGGTACTATGGAAGGGCTTGTGGATGAAGGGGAACTGATATGAAAGGGACAAGAAGTTGTGTGATCTTGGCTGTGATATGAACCCCTCTTGGTGGCTCATGTGGTAAACAGGCTGCCTGCAGTGCAGGAGACCCGGGTTCAATCCCTGGGTCGGGAAGATCCCCTAGAGAAAGGAATGGCCATCCCCTCCAGTACTCTTGCTTGGAGAATTTCATGGGCAGAGGAGCCTGGCAGGCTACAGTAGATGGAATTGAGACAATCACTAGGAGGGTTAATAAGAAGTCCAGGGTCTCCAAGGAGGAAAAGGGGTCTGGGGCTCTCAAGGAAGAGATAAGGGTCTCAATTCTCAAAGAAGAGAAAAGAACAAACATTTTTTCTATATTTCTAATCTTAGTCACATAAAACTTTTTTTTTCTTTCTTTAAGCCCAGAGCTGATGATTATACAACAAAACAACTCAGCTTAAACTCTGTACCAATGATTATATAACAACAGTGTACCCTGTTTGAGGACAGTTTCTCCTTCTTGAAAACCTTCTAATCTTGTTATCTTAAAATCTATAGTACTACCAGAATGGGTCTCACAAGATCTTTCTACTATTAGTTCTAATCCTGTCATCTCAGTGATCAGTGCAAAGAAATAGAGGAAAACAATAGAATGGGAAAGACTAGAGATCTCTTCAAGAAAATTAGAGACACTAAGGGAACATTTCATACAAAGATGGGCTCAATAAAGGACAGAAATGGTATGGACCTAACAGAAGCAAAAGATACTAAGAAGAGGTGGCAAGAATACACAGAAGAACTGTACAAAAAAGATTTTCAAGACCAAGATAATCACGATGGTGTGATCACTCACCTAGAGCCAGACATCCTGGAATATGAAGTCAAGTGGGCCTTAGGAAGCATCACTACAAACAAAGCTAGTGGAGGTGATGGAATTCCAGTGCAGCTGTTTCAAATCCTAAAAGATGATGCTGTGAAAGTGCTGCACTCAATATGTCAGCAAATTTGGAAAACTCAGCAGTGGACACAGGACTGGAAAAGGTCAGTTTTCATTCCAATCTCAAAGAAAGGCAATGCCAAAGAATGCTCAAACTACCACACAATTGCACTCATCTCACATTCTAGTAAAGTAATGTGCAAAATTCTCTAAGCCAGGCTTCAACAATATATGAACCTTGAATTTCCAGATGTTCAAGCTGGTTTTCGAAAAGGCAGAGGAACCAGAGATCAAATTGCCAACATCCATTGGATCATCAAAAAAGCAAGAGTTCCAGAAAAACATCTATTTCTGTATACTGTCACCCTGCTTATTTAACTTATATGCAGAGTACATCATGAGAAATGCTGGGATGGAGGAAGCACAAGCTGGAATCAAGGTTGCTAGGAGAAAGATCAATAACCTCGATATGCAGATGACATCACCCTTAGGGCAGAAAGCAAAGAACTAAAGAGTCTTTCGATGAAAGTGTAAGAGGAGAGGGAAAAAGTTGGCTTAAAGCTCAACACTCAGAAAACTTGGTCTCATCACTTCATGGCAAATAGATGGGGAAACAGTGGAACCAGTGGCAGACTTTATTTTGCAGGGAGGTGGGGGGCTCCAAAATCACTGCAGATGGTGACTGCAGCCATGAAATAAAAAGACACTTGCTCCTTGGAAGAAATGCTATGACCAACCTAGACAGCATATTGAAAAGCAGAGACATTATTTTGCCAACAAAGGTCCATCTAGTCAAGGCTATGGTTTTTCCAGTGGTCATGTATGGGTGTGAGAGTTGGACCAAAAAGAAAGCTGAGCGCCAAAGAAATGCTTCTGAACTGTGGTATTGGAGAAGACTTTTGGGAGTGCCTTGGACTGCAAGGAGATCCAACCAGTCCATCCTAAAGGAAATCAGTCCTGAATGTTCATTTGAAGGACTAATGCTGAAGCAGAAACTCCAGTACTTTGGCCACCCGATGCGAAGACCTGACTCATTTGAAAACATCCTGACGTTGGGAAAGACTGAAGGTGGGAGGAGAAGGGGACGACAGAGGATGAGACGGTTGGATGGCATCACTGACTCAATGGACATGAGTTTGAGTAAGCTTCGGTAGTTGGTGATGGACAGGGAGGCCTGCTGCTGCTGCTAAGTCGCTTCAGTCGTGTCCAATCTGTGCAATCAAATAGACGGCAGCCCACCAGGCTCCCCTGTCCCTGGGATTCTCCATGCAAAAATGCTGGAGTGGGTTGCCATTTCCTTCTCCAATGCATGGAAGTGAAAAGTGAAAGAGAAGTTGCTCAGTCATGTCCAACTCTTAGCTACCCCATGGACTGCAGCCTTCCAGGCTCCTCCATCCATGGGATTTTCCAGGCAAGAGTACTGGAGTGGGGCGCCATTGCCGTCTCCTGGCATGCTGCAGTTCATGGGGTTGCAGAGAGTCGGACACACTGAGTGACTGAACTGAACTGAATCCTATCATCTTAAAATGTAACTTGTGGGAGTGGGTCTGGTAAGATCTTTACCACCTTGAGACATTCTTTTGATTTATTGTAATGACCAATTAAAAAGTATATAGCCCCCTTGCTAAGACTAGTGAGGGGGGCACTCTCTGTCGCCCTTCTGATGTCTATGTCAGAAGCTTTCTCTGTCCCTTTTTATACTTTAAAAAAAGTGTGCTACACAAAAACTCTTGAGTGATCAAGCCTGGTTCCTGGTCCCAAAGCTAAATCTTCTTCAGAGATGACCAATCCTACACCATTCACCATAAGCTATCAGAATCACCAAGAGTCATACATGACTGAGCAACTAACACTTTTACTTGTCCTAAATCATCTCATAGGAGGATACCTACCTCTTGGGAGGGCTGGCAAGTGAATATAACTAAAGCCTCATGTAGTGAGCCTAGCATCTAACAAATATTCAATACCTACATATTTATATCACAAATTATACTAATATATTCTACCCCTAATATATACATGTACACAATAGAGACAGATATGTATATATGTACATATATATACTCACGTTGTGTGTGTATGCAGTCGCTCAGTCATGTCTGACTCTTTGCGACCCTATAGACTGTAGCCCGCCAGGCTCCTCTGTCCGTGGAATTTTCCAAGCAATAATACTAGAGTGGGTTGCCATTTCCTCCCACAGAGGCTCTTCCTGACCCAGGAATTATGCCTGCAAGTCCTGCACTGGCAGGCAGATTCTTTACAACTTAGCCACCCTGGAAGCCTACATCTTACTCATACATACACATAATCACACATGCGTATTAGGCAAACACAGCATACTATGTGACTTTCAAACACAAACATTGGAACCCTGTTTTCAAAGCAAATCTTATGATAGAAACATACCTGTCTACTTTGTTCCCCAATCTGACAGAACCCCGGGAGCATCTCCTTGGATTTCTCAGTACCCTCCACTCAAAATCATAAAACCACATAAGGCGGTTAAGAACTGAACTCAGTTATAATTAAATGCAAGAGCTTGGAAGGAACTGGACTTACACTCAGGCTCATTGCTGGCTCTGTCACTGAGGCATGTTTCTTTAAACAGGAAATGGAACAATGGCATCTCCCTGCCAGGCCTCTGTCATGGCCAGCACTGGGCACTAGGTAAATAAATGATGGAGGCCACTGATGTTCTTGGTGGTTGTCAGAACCACCCAACAAAACTTTTTCCTGTGAACAAACAAATATCTAAATGACAAGACTTTTGGAGATTGGTGTTCCCATTCCCTTGCTGTTTAATTTCTCACTGAAAGTTGATGACTTACTCATTCTGTCTCTACATCAGACTCTTGTGAGCCAGACTATTATGACATTTCTCTAGTGCTGAAGCCAGACAAAAATGAGTTTCTAAGCCATCAACACTGAGCATCCAGCCTTCAACTACTATGGCCCCCGCAGCCAGCTGACATGGATATGTGTGTTTTGCATGCATGCTAAGTTGCTTCAGTCGTGTCTATTTGAGAACCCATGGACTGCAGCCCACCAGGCTCCTCTGTCCTCGGGATTCTCCAGGCAAGAATACTGGAGTGGGTTGTCATGCCCTCCCCTAGGGGATCTTCCCAACCTGGGGATCAAACCCACATCTTTTACATCTCCTGCATTGGCAGGAGATAAATATATACAAACTATAGTTTTTCAATAAAGCTACTTTTAACATTACCTAAGAGAGGCACTTTCAAATTCTTGGCATTCAGGTCATTTGTTAGTTATTTTAACTATAAAGAAAATTTGAGAGGGAAGGCTAAGCTTACTGCCTTTAATAGGCAGATGTGTATCACCTCTGTACGAAAGACCCATTGAAGATGGTGACCAGTGGGGTAAATTCTCCTGAAGGAAGACGTGACATGCGAGGAAGGCAGTCACCAAATTTTCCATATAAATGATATAATTATTTCACAAACTATCATAAAGTTGACTTGGTAAATACTTGTCAAACTTGCAAAAAAAAAAAAAAACCACAATTTGTGAATACAGGAGCATCAGGAAAAAATTATAGTGTTACTTTCCTGGTTTATATTTTTAGTGGATACACACAGTTTGAATTAAAGATTACTGTTAGCCTCTCATGATTTTCCATCTTTGTAGTTTTCTCTTCTCTCTCTGTTCTGGGTCTGTGTGTGCCTCAGTGGTTGGAAAGCAAGCACAAACCATGGAGGAAAAAAAAACAAACAACAAACATCACAGGAGGAAGACTAAAATTTAGAACTGCTCCCAGAACAGAGATCTCATGCTATTTATGTTGTAGCCAAAGAATCTAGACATATGCCTGTGACCCCTCATCCATACAATGACTATCTAGCAAAAAGATGCCCAAGCTGGAGAGGGTTGTCTGGGCAACCAAAGCATCACTAGGGAGAGGAGTTGTCATTTCATGACCTCTGCATCTTGGCTTATGCATATAGGACCCCAGCCTGCCCACCCAGGGGTAGCATCCCCTATAGCACTTCCACCTCTTTGTCTTCCCAAGGGCATGAAGACCTAATGAGTGGCTGCCATTTTGCTTCCATGTTACCCAATGTATAAATGAAGTATAGCTTTAGACAAGAAAGCAGGTGGGAATTATTTTCATGTTCTCCCCAAAGACGATAAAGCAATATTTTGTGTTTGTGGAAATAATTTAACCTCAGATTAATTCTTTTATAAAGTCATGAAAATCTATTACAATGAAAAGCACAGTGGATTAATATTAGAGCATTTTAAACTATGATAAACTTAGAAACAAAAACACATATTGCAGAGAATAACTGGACTTCTTAGTTAGAATGAAATATCATTATATAGTATTGAATTTGTTACTGCCTTTTCATCTATCTTTTTGGGTTACTAAAACGCCAAGATTAAAATCACAGTGTTTAATCACTTGCATTACTCATTATGAGAGTTTTAAGCAAGGTTTACAGGGTGGATTATTACCATTTGCTTTCATATTGCTTGGGACACTGGAAATGTTATACATACCCCTGACATTTTGGGGTATGCATGAGAGTTTCACTCCCAGAAGATTGAAATATTGGGTGTTTTCCTACACAGCGTTAATTTTTTGTTTAATTTTGTTCTTTCCATAACAAGTAGACACTCTTCAAATTCAAATAATGGCTTAACAGACAACTAAGGGGAGTTCCCCCTTATAATGTATTTTTAACCAACTAATTAATTACTCAATAAGCATAGCTTTAATAAACCAAAATTTATAATAAAAAATGTTGCTTTCCATACAATGACAGCAACAGATAGCTAAATGTCCACAACTAATACACTAGACATCACTGGAAATTTGCATAGTTCTGACATGATCTCCTCTATTCAAGGTGAGCTTTCAGATGAGTTCTGCCCAGAAACTTTACACGGCTCTGCAGTGTACAGATGGTTGTGCTGGCTATTCCACCTGCCACCCTTCACCCCAGAACCACTGCATGCCCTGAAGGCTGGACTTTGTGGTCTGAATCAGCAGGCTCACCCTTCCTCTGGATCCATTAATGAGATCCACTGGCAGGAGCTGGTGGCAGAGGGGAGAGAAGTCATGGTATTAATTCCCCTCACTTCCTTTCACTAGCTACAGTTCTGCTGATGGCACTTTCCCCATGGAAAATGGGGAAAACTCCCAGAGCGTGACCCCTCTTCCTAGGTGCCAGCCCTCATTGACCCCTTCCCCTCTGTTTGTACCTTCAAGCAGGAGGTGGTAACCTCCTCAAACTTTTGCTACTCCTAGAAGTCTTACTCTTACTTTCCAAGCCCTTAACCTTGTCCATACCTCTGTAAATAATCCACTCCATGAAACGGCCAGGACCCTAGCTGATAAGATGGTTCAGTTTCAAATTCCATTTTCATCATCTCTGTAGCTAAAGAATATTTCCCATGAATTTTTAACTGACTTAGGCCTTTTACAAATTTACCATATTGGATCTCAATTTTTCAGAGCTACATGTATAACCACACAGATGAATATTTCAATGAAATGTTCATTTGATATATATTTTATTGAAAAATCCATTTACTAAGAATCCATTACGATTCAACATTTGCGGCGATTTCAAGAAACATAATATATGGTCATTCGGTCCCTGCTCTCAGTTTATACTCAGACAGGGGGAAAGACACACATGCATAAAGTGTGCAGAGACCAAGTGCTATCTGATGAGCCAAAAGGCCTCAACGAGAGCCTTCCAGGATGCACCCTGGATATGAAAAATATACACCATGAACTGTGCTACCAAAAGAAGATGAGAGTTGGACAGAAGCAGCTACTGAAGATGAAGGTACATCATTTAATGTACACATTAGTCCTCAGGAACTGAGGATTTTCTTACATGGAGAATTCAAGGGCTATGGTTGATTTCTTTAACAAAAGAGAGAGAAGGTATTTGTTTTAATGGAGAAACAGCATTTCAAGAAATTTGAAAATGACTTTATTTTTATTTCCTATTTATGTCTTTGTAAAAGGAATTTATAACCATGGATTGAAAAGTTGAGGCTATTTTTTTTTAAAAAGTAATTCCCTATGTCCAAGCTATCAAATCTAACCAACACCAATATTTTAACTTATATATCCCAAGTATTTTTTCAGGTAAATTATTTTTTAATTTTAATCTGCTGTGCAAATTAAAGCCATAATGAATTATCATTAAACACCCACTAGAATGTTATTATATGATATTAAATATACATTCATGATATTGAATACAGTTCTCAGTGCTATACAATAAATCCTGATTGCTTATCTATTTTATATATAGTAGTTTATATCTGTTACTCCCATATTCCTAATTTATCCCCCATCCTTTCTCATTTGGTATCTATAAATTTGTTTTCTATGTCTGTGAGTCTTTTTCTGTTTTGCATATAGCATCACTTGTATTATTTCTTAGATTCCACATACAAGTGATATCATATAATATTTATCTTTACATGACTTCAAATAATCAGAAAAATGTATGCATAGATAAGTGAATCACAGCACTGAACAGCTGAAACTAACATAATGTTATACTTTAATTAATTAATTTTTAAAAACTCAGTAGAATGGCTAAAGTTCAAACACTGACAGCACCAAGTATTAATGAGGATATGGAGCAACAGGAACTCTCAAATGACCTGAGTATCAGTTCAGTCAGTCAGTTCAGTGGCTCAGTCGTGTCGGACTCTTTGCAACCCCATGAATCGCAGCACACCAGGCCTCCCTGTCCATCACCAACTCCCGGAGTTCAGCTGGCGCAAGTTCACTGGCAAACAGTTAGGCATTGCCTACTCAAACAGATGCACACCCTAATGATCCAGCAATTCCTTTCCTTGATGTGTACGCTATAATATTGCCGCATCAGTCAGAATATACTAGAATATTCAGAGGAGGATTATTCATGCATGTTAAAATTGACCCACAACCAAATATCTGTCAAGAGTTGGATGGATAAACAATTTATATAATGAAATAGTGAACAGCTATAAAAATGAACAAACCATAAATGTGGAAAAACCTCACAAACATAATGTTGAGGATAAGAAGCCTGGTATGAAAGAATATACTATACTATTAAAGTCCAATAACAGACAAACCTGAACTTTAGCATCAGGACAGTCAAGAAACTGTTCACCCTTGAGTATTAGGATGGGGGTGCCCAGGGAGGCCTTCTGGATGCCAGTGACAATTCTATTTCTAGAATTGGCTAGTGGTTAGACGTTTTCACTGGGAAAACTCATAATAATTCACAGAGCTATATGTATATAATTGGTGTACTATTTATTATCAGTTTAAAAAATATATGCTTCTATATGTGTTCATTAAAACAATATTTTCCACAGTGATTTCAACCATTCCTATCAAGTTCAGAAAATCAAATAGATATGTACTTGTATTTTTCAAAATTTGAAAAATATTGCTTAAAAATATCATAAATAATAACATGATATTTACCACTATTAAAAACAAAAATAGTTAGTGGACACATTAATCTCAATTCAAAGTAAACTATGGAAGATGGCCTCTGTGATTCATTTTGGGGGAGGAAATTCCAGCAAAGCCAATCAAAGGAAAAGCCAAGCAAATATTCACAATACATGTCATCATGTCCTTTGACAACTGGAACAATGTTATGTTTTATAGAAGAACAATGCAATTGTTTTAAGAAAAAAAATTATTTTATTCCTTCCTGAGAAGATTGCAAAAATATAACTTGCTAAAAGTGGTCTCCACTCAGTATTGTAAATATAACTTAATACTAATAGATTAGGATTTCAAGGTCAAGAAGAGTCAAAAAATGTAAAAGAAAAGTCCATTCAAGCAACCACAATGTGCAATTCACTGTTATTAACGAATTCTTAAACATACTATAGGTTCAAGTAAGCACTTGGATGTAAATGACCACATCCCATAGCATGGGGCTTCTTCCTGTCCTAATTCACTCTTGTATAAAAAAGTGCCTCTAATTCTTTAGGAACAAGGGCTGCTGCTGCTGTTAAGTGACTTCAGTCATGTCCAACTCTTTGTAACCCCATGGACTGCAGCTCTGCAGGCTCCTCTGTCCAAGGGCAAGAAAGAGAAAAGGAATGGGTAGACAGTACCCTTGATCCACAAGGCAGCTGACAAACCTGTTTCTAAAAACCTGTTATCAGTTTTAAGTATTTTAATTCCATTTATGCAGAGGATATCTAAAATGATTATTTTTAACAGCTTTTCTTGTTGTCTAAATGGAGTCCATATATCCCACACAAAGGCACCTCCCTTTTTGCAATGTGTAAGAGAGAAATCTTCTCTCTCTTCTTCTCCCAGTGACTACAAAACTTGTGAGAAAAAAACAAAATAAGTAAAAAAAAAATTACTGTTACGTAATTTTCATGTATGGATGTGAGAGTTGGACTGTGAAGAAGGCTGAGTGCTGAAGAATTGATACTTTTGAACTGTGGTGTTGGAGAAGACTCTTGAGAGTCCCTTGGACTGCAAGGAGATCCAACCAGTCCATTCTGAAGGAGATCAACCCTGGGATTTCTTTGGAAGGAATGATGCTAAAGCTGAAACTCCAGTACTTTGGCCACCTCATGCGAAGAGCTGACTCATTGGAAAAGACCCTGATGCTGGGAGGGATTGGGGCAGGAGGAGAAGGGGATGACCGAGGATGAGATTGCTGGATGGCATCACGGACTCGATGAACGTGAGTCTGAGTGAACTCCAGGAGATGGTGATGGACAGGGAGGCCTGGCGTGCTGCGATTCATGGGGTCGCAGAGTCAGACACCACTGAGCAACTGAACTGAACTGAACTGAATTTTTAAAAAACTAGTTATTAATGTAATTAGTATGTATTTAACTTGTATTTTAATATACATAATGCATGTTATAGATTTACTAATGTATGTATAAGGACTTGTTACTAGAGGAACCAATATTTGCATCTTCCCTTATAAAGTCCACAGAGATACCACCTTGATGAGAAAACAGCTGTGGGTACAGGAAGGAGATTGTCCAGCAGTGATGCTTCCTAATCTGCTGCCTGGAAGATGGAAGTGGGGGGACAGAGAGCTAGTCTCAGTGGTCAGATTCTGGGACAGTTGATGGGGCCCTCTTTTCTTAAGCACGTCCTAATTGCTTTTGAGGTAACAAAGTGAACAGACACTGTCTTTTTTCTCCCTTCCTTCCCTAAGGTGGCTCAGCTGGTAAAAAATCCACCTGCAATGCAGGAGGCCTAGGTTCAATCCCTGGATTGGGAAGATCCCCTGGAGAGGGGAAAGGCTACCCACTCCAGTATTCTGGCTTGGAGCATTCCATGGGCTGTATAGTCCATGGAGTCGCAAAAAGTCAGACACAACTGAGCAACTTTCACTTCCTAACATAATAAGTTGCTCCTTTTTCCCTTTTGATGGTCTTGCTTCCTTTTGATGGAACAGGTCATGAGGGAGGCCAATCCAGCCAGACCCATAGGACCTGAGGCTGTCCTGTCTCAGCCTCCTCCTCCTTCTCTCCCGGCAGTGGGGAGAGTGCTTTTGATCAGCTGCTCTGTATCTTCCGAGTGGCAAGGTCTCAGACTTAGATTTAGTTCTGGGTAAACTAGATAGTTAAAAGTCTGCTTTGCTTCCAGGCTCTTTAGGCCTAGATGAAAAAGCAGTGCTGTAGTTTTAATGTTTAAAAAGAAAACATACATAAAGCATTTAGCAGGGACCTGTCACGCTCTTAAGTTCTCAGTAAAGGTTGGCCCTTACGACCAATACACTTATTCCTGCTACTGCTATTGCTACTAGAGCTCTGGATGGTCAAGGCCAAAGACACGCTGCTTTCACTGCATCCTTGTACATCCTTAAGGCCCCATCAGGAGGGGGTTGTTGTAGAGCCAGCCTGGGTTCAGCTCTCCTGACACCCTTAGTATCATCTAGGAGTCATCCACCCCCCATCTTTTCGGACAAACTGAAGAGATTAGTGACTTCTGATCTTAGTAAAATGGATGGAATTTTTTTTTTCTGAAAGTAAATTCAAGGGCATGATTTTCTTCAGTGTTAGCTCAGTACTGCATTGCCATGATAAAAGAAAACACAGGAGTGTGGGGACAAAAATTTCAAAGCCTGATTTCTCTGATATTTTTGCCAACTTTCCACTCATCCTAACAGATCTGAATTTTTTGGAATTTGACGAATTACCGATACACCCCCGCCCATAAACAGCAGGTAAAATGGTAACATAATGTCTTTTTCCAAGAAGAAAATACACTGCAAAATAGAAAGATGTTGAAACACAACTCTCATGAACTAACAACATCTAGAAAATTCCTGGGTCCTGTGACATTTGTTCCTTGATGTCACCTTTTCCGATAACACAGAATTGTATCAACTATGACAACCTTTGGTTAGGAACTTACAGATTTGAGCCAAGATATCCACCAGGTATAAGAAAAAAGACAGTAAATAGTAACCAGGATTCAGTTAGAACTGCTGACTTAATTAACTGAACAAACAAGCCTGTGCTTGTATCATTTGCCTAGAAATTTCCACAATTTAAGTAAGCAGATATATAAAATATCTCAAGAGCCTCCAAGCCAGGATTTGTTATTCAAGTGAGAAATCTTGCAGCAGGAGGCTTCAGAAACTGGGTGGAAATAATTAATAAGAAACAGGAAGTTAGGTTACTCAGTTTCATCCTGTTTCAGTTGAGCCCTCCTACAGGTGGTATGGAGGACATTTATAACAAAGACAGGGTGCATCTGGAATTCTGAGCCAAGGAGAGATAAGGTTTCTTTTTTAATTGATATTTTGTAAACATTACTTCAAGAACCAGCTCAAATCCTTTATCGACAGCAGGCTGGCACATTGAGCTTTGGTGTGTATTCCAGGAGCTGGTATGGACTTTTTCTCTAGTACCATCATCATCATAATCCTTGTAATTATTATGATGACTGTTAACTACAGGCTAGAGTGTCTTCTGGGTTGTCTCTTATGATCCTTGGCAAGATGTGTCTGACTCACACTTTCCTTCATTCTTTAAATCATCCTTATTTTAAGTGATAACAGAGATGTCCATCAAGGAACTATTATTATCTAAATAGCTCTCTTTCAGAAGAAAATCTCCCAGTTTTGCTAGGGGTCTCTGGCTCAGCAAAGGGGAAAAGAAGAGGCCCTTTTTAAAGTGTCATGCTCTTTAGATTTAACTGGAATTAGATCTTTTAAGACTCTACTCCATGATAATTAAGACTTTGTATCCCAGGCACACTTCTCAGTATTCTAGAAATTTAACCCTTCTGAGGGTGTCAAACTTTTCCAAAATAAGTTAAATATGAAAGGAGCGTATCTAATGTCCTGGGGGAACAATTTGTCTATATTATTCAATAGAAAAGAAGCATTAAGCTCTACATAAGGAGACAGCAATATCCTTAGGATTCTTGTTCTCATGGTTTTAGAGAAATTTGCTCTAAGCACAGGGAGTAACATCATGAGAGGCTGAAGATATTGTGGGTTTGGCCACTGGAAAAGGAACCACACAGCCTCTGGTTGTGCTGTGTTCCTCCCAATGAAAGCAAGTCTACAGATACCACACGTAAGGACAGCGTGAACTGACTGGGAATGTCTACACAAAGTATGGAAATTACCAGTTCAGATTATCTTCGGAGAACCTGCATGGGACCCCCGAGTTTCTGAAAACAGCTCTTTGGGCTTTACTTTTCTCATATGTAAATGTGAGACTCTGGATGAGATGAACTCCACCCACCAGGGTTAAAGTGTCTTTTGGTCCTAAAATCCAGCATTTTCTATGATTCAAGCCATTCGCTCCTGTCCGTCTTTGATCAGCTTTGACAATTCATGTTATGAAGCCTATAACTTGAATAAAGTTGAGTTTGAACACTGAGTGACACAACTTGAGTGTCCTACAAATGAGGTCTCACTTTTTCTTTTTGGCTTCCTTCCCTTTTTTTTCATTTAAAAAATTTTTTAATTGAAATATAGCGGATTTACAATGTTGAGTCGGTTTCAGGTGTGCAGCAAAGTGATTCAAGTTGCACACACACACACACACACATATATATTCTTTTTTTTTTTACATTCTCTTCCATTATAGGTTATTACAAGATATTGAATAGAGTTCCCTGTGCTATACAGTAGGTCCTTGTTGTTTATTTTACATATAAGAGTGTGTATATGTTAATCCCAAACTCCTAATTTATACCTCCCCTTGCACCCTTTTGGTCACTAAAAGTTTGTGTTCTATGTCGTTTGCTCATTCTTTTGAGGCACTGCCATCATCAATACAGTCAATGTCCCCCTGCCCCAGGCCACTCTGGTGTTCAACTGCGATATTTCTCCCTGGAGACCAAAGGGTCTGGGCTTACGTAGATTGAATTTGGATGGTGATGGACAAGCAAAAGGTGGGACCCTGTAGCCATGTGCACAGTTTGGTACTGAGCCTCAGCTTAAATCCTAAAGGAGCTTTTACCGGTGAGTTCACCACTATTAGATGTTTTTATATTAACAACATTTTTCCCATCCAGGTTTGTGCATTTTATCTTTATTCTTTCAAATCCTGAAATTGCTTGGATAACAGAGAGGGTTTATATATTATATACACACCCCCACACTCACACACACAGACACATACACACACACTCACACACGTTTCTAAGAGCAGCCTGAACTTTTAGGGGAAATTGAAGAGGCTTTGTGTCAAGTACAGCTAAATCCAGCCTTTCCATATCAAACCGTGCTAGAAAATTACTGTGCAGATGATAAGGCAGAAAGATATAATAAAAAGTGACTCTACTCAATTTACACTGCAATATTGGTATGACTGAATATTTCTCATTCAGGAGCCTGATAAAATCACTAAACTGTATTGCAGATAAATAAAGGAGGCTTCTGTCAAGAATAAACACCATTAATCATGAAGTCTTACCCTCTGAGAGCCTGTGCTATGCATCTGTACAAATACACCAACACAACCAGCAGGCAGCACATGCTTCCTTGCTTTATACTATTACAGGCTGAAGTTGGCCTCCTTTTTCATTTTGTCTGATTCAGGCAGCAAGAGCATTTTGAAAATACTCCCTTTACATTTTAACTTTTCAGTCTGCAATGAGGTCCTTTGTTACAGCATGGAGGAAAAATTGGCTGGGTTCTTGAGGGAAAAAAAATCCTTGACAATGAAATCATCTTTTTGTTGATTACATATGTGTACACACTATATATATATATATATATATGATCTATACTGTATTTCATCAAAGCTCAAATGTTATTGATCTAAAGACCCAGCATTATTTTAGGAACCACTCAGAAGAATGGTTCTTTCTTATTATTTTCAATTTTCACTTTATACTTATAAAAAGAGCTCTTTTGTAGTCAGACAGATTTTGTTATATATCACTGTATACTTGCACAAAAAGAAACATCTAAGACAAAGTCACTTTATTAAGATACCTGTTTGCTGTACCTGTAAAACTAACAAAATTAAATTAACACTAAATTAAACTTTAGGGACTTGCCTCATGGTCCAGTAGCTAAGACTGCGCTCCCAATGGAGGAGGCCCGAGTTTGATCCCAGATCAGGGAGCTAGATCCCACATGCCACAACTAAGAGTTCACAGCCACAACTAAAG
Organism: Aepyceros melampus; assembly: GCA_006408695.1. Classification (NCBI taxonomy): domain Eukaryota; kingdom Metazoa; phylum Chordata; class Mammalia; order Artiodactyla; family Bovidae; genus Aepyceros; species Aepyceros melampus. The sequence continues at coordinate 249,934 of SJXQ01005096.1, forward strand.
ATGCCACAACAGACTGAAGATCCCACATGCTGCAACTAAGACTCAATGCAGCCAAATAAATAAAATTATTATAATTTTAATTTAAAGAAATAACAAAATAAAATTTAAAAAGAAAGATACCTGAAACTCCTCATGACTGCCACCTCATCAAAAGCAACTATAAAAATATGACTGCTTGTAAGACACATTCCAATTTCAGAAATGTTAAAAGGTAAAAAAAGGACGAACAAGTTTGAATAGAAAGCTTAAATACACTAACAGACACGTATTCAGTTTTGCCATTTGCCAAATACTTACGATGAGACTGTGTTGTGTGCTATTTGCTCCTTCCTTGAATTCTTGTTATCATATGGAATTGAATAACGAAATTGGGCTTGGGCAGCATAGGTAATCTGTTAGTATATACCCAAGCTGGATTCAAATCAAGTCTATAATTTTAAACACAAAGGAAAACTCCTCCAAGACAAATACAAATATGGGCATCTATGTTTAAGTACTTATACTTTAATATTGTTGAAGCTTTTAATCAAACAGGGCAGTACAGTTTTCCAGTGACCTTCTCCCTCCAAAGGGAATCGATCTGAGCCCCATTCACACATTCACGTGGCACATGTGGTGCTGGTGGCCCAGGAACACGTGCAGCATCCCTAGGGAAGTGGGAGAAAGTGCAGAAGGTCCAACCAGAGTTTATGCAAAACATTCTCAGCAGATCTGCACAGGAGGACAGAGGGCAAGAGAAAAAACTTGCATATGGGCATGTATGTATTAGGGTCATGATGTTGTCACAGATTCCTCTTCTAAGTAAAAAAAACTGAATAAATCTAAACTTTCCATAACCACGGGATGTTCAGGAGAGATCTGAAAGATCATTTAATCCAACTGCTTTACTTCACTGATGAAAACAAAGGAGAGCTTGAGAGGTCAAGGCACGTGTGCAAGGACCCAGCTGATTTGTGGCAGAGTCAAGATGGAACTCAACTGAGGCCCATGTTTATGAAAACAGCTTATAAAGTGGCTTCAAGCAGAGGATCATTGTAGGACTTCCCTGGCAGTCCAGTGGTTATGACTCTGCTTTCAATACAGGGGGCATCGGCTGGACCCCTGGTTGGGGAAGATCCTGCATGCCATGTGGTATGACCACAAATAAAATAAAGTCTTGTTATTAAAAAAAAGAAGAACAAAGGCTCATCAGAAGTCAGGTGCCAATTGAGTTATGTTGGAGTTTTCTGGAATTACACTTTGAAACCTGGGGGAAAAAAAAGCATTATCCTGGGTTAACGTCAACAACATCCTATTGGGCTGGGAGGAGGAGTGCTCACAGGCAATTACTCAGCAGAACTGTAATCCAGTTCTACTCATGCCACTGCTAAGTTGCTTCAGTCATGGCTGACTCTGTGCGAGCCCATAGATGGCAGCCAACCAGGCTCCGCCATCCCTGGGATTCTCCAGGCAAGAACACTGGAGTGGGTTGCCATGTCCTTTTCCAATGCATGAAAGTGAAAAGTGAAAGTGAAGTCGCTCAGTCCTGTCTGCCTCTGTCTACTTGTGAGGGACGTTTAATTATGTTACATAGGAAGTGTTATGGCAGCTGTGCTTCACTCCCTGGGGGATCTATTTCCAGAGCCCACTCCAAGGAGAAAGGGGCTCTTCTAGCCAAAAGAGGTTTAACACACATCTTTCAGATAAGTCCTCCCTTGTGTGATGAAGAACCATGATCCCACAGAGAGGATTTGGCATTTATATGCCAAAGAGAACGTGGACTCTCACAGAAAGACTGTACCCCACAGTAAGCAGACACACAGATCCGACACCAAGAGCCAGTTCAAACCAGGACCAGCAAGAAAATAAACCATCCCAAGAAACAAGAACCAGGCCCTGGTCACAGTACTTGGGACCTCCCCAGTTTTAAGGAAGAGCTTCTGTGTATATATGTGTATTTACACTGCATTCTTGCCTGGAGAATTCCATGGACAGTGGAGCTGGCAGGTTGCAGTCCACAGGGTCACAAGAGTTGGACACAACTTAGTGGCTAAATCTGAATCATCACACTGCATATAATTTTCATAACAGGTTGTGTGCTCAATCATTTCTGAAAAATCTCTCCAGTCCTCTCTGGGAAAGTTGCAAGTCAAAACTACTTCCACGCACATTGTCGATAAATGCATGTTCCCTTGAGGTACAACACACCCCACTCTGCTCTGCTCATTAGAGCCAAGAATCCCATGTATTAAAAAAAAAAAAAAAAGTAAAAGCAGGTGAATTACAGAAATACAGAATTTTATTCTTAAGATAGCTGAATTGTGTCTAGTGGTGTCACAATGCTTTAACAGTACCTGTAATGATGGGATAATTCACTGAAGAATCAACTATCTAATCTATATTAATAGAGATTTAAAATAGCAATCCGTAAGTTCGTTCTCTGTCCATCTCTATCTCAATCATAAACCATACTTTAGAAACCACAAAAGAAAATATAATGGCTATGATTAGGATATCTGAATAATTTTCATTATTGTTGCTCCTGATTTCTATGCAGATGGACACGCATTTTGTGCAAAATGATCTTGACATTGCAAATGTAGATTTAACTCAAACGAAGCTAGCAGACTCCCCTCCCACCCAGCCCAGGACGATTTATGTTACTGAATTGGGCATGAGTATAATAACCTGAACTGCCCTCTTTTAAGAGCCTGATTCACACTGAAAGGAAACCAAGTGACTCGTACCCTCCTTCCGTGAGTTTCAAGCTAGTGATGATTCAACGGCAGCTGTTATTAAACTCGAATGAAGCACTACCCTTTCGCTAATGAGGTTACCAAATGTCTTTAGGTCTCTATGTTAGGGGCACTTACAAGCACTCTGCTTGGCAGAGGCCCACAGCAGTTCGAAGCTGTGGACTAATCACATAGGCCGGAATCAAATGGGCTGGAAGAATTTGGAGACTTGGCTCCCAGGAATGTAATTCATGCAGAAAAGCGTTGTCAGAGCGAGGCCAGGGAACCTCGTGGGAAGAAAGCAAAATAAACAGTTCAACAAAGAAAACAAAGAAGGCCCAATAGCCTTTTCTAAAGCTTGAGTACACTGAGACTTCAGTGGGGGCCCCTGGACAAAGACCTCATCAAAGAACACCCTTGCAAAGCAAACAGACCCAGAAGGATGTTTCCCTGCTACACTGAGGGGGTGGGGGGCAGCAGTTTCAGATGCCTCTTAACTCCCTCCTCCCAGCAAACAAAGAAACAACAAGCAACAATAATCAAAATAACTCAATAGTCCTACATTTGTCTGGGTCCAAAAATGGTGGTGGTGGGTGGGGGAGGGGGGAATGGAAGTGGGGAAATCAGCCCACTGAAAATGGTGCAGTGTAGTTTCTAATTGTGCTTCAGGTCACAGGAGACCCTCACAAGTGTATGACCTGCCACCTCGAAGCCACACAGTCGGCTTTCCACACTCCAGAGATGAAGAGAGGCTCATGAAGGGCTCAAGGATTTCACTTTGAAAATTGTCACCAATAGCATGTGACATCAGGCTGTTGACTTGGAGCAGTCCCTCTGTAGAGCTCAGGGCAGCCTTTTTGTGCCTCCGCTTTCACCCAACTCTCAAATTGGACCCTTCTTCCCTCCATCTGGGAACTATATGTATCTCAGCAGTCCTGGAATCCAAAGTGGGAGTGACCAGATTTTGATCATTAAAGTGAGATTAAAATACTTTAGGCTGACCTTCCTTTTTTCTCTTGACTGCTTACATTGAGAAGATCACACAATCTTTTATCCACCCAGCTCCAGTTCAGGCTGAGGTGAGCACAAGGTAAATGGATAGACGTGAGCACCATTGTGTGTGTGCTTATATATGTATAACTGAAAGTGAAAGTCGCTCAGTCGTGTCCAACTCTTTGCGACCCCATGGACTATACAGTCCATGGAATTCTCCAGGCCAGAATACTAGAGTGGGTAGCCTTTCCTTTCTCCAGGGCATCTTCTCAACCTAGGGATTGAACTCAGGTCTTCCACATTGCTGCTGCTGCTGCTAAGTCGCTTCAGTCGTGTCCTACTCTATGCAACCCCATACACGACAGCCCACCAGGCTCCCCCGTCCCTCGGATTCTCCAGGCAAGAACACTAGAGTGGGTTGCCATTTCTTTCTCCAATGCATGAAAGTGAAAAGTGAAAGTGAATTCGCTCAGTCGCCTCCGACTCTTAGCGATCCCACACGGACTTTAGCCCACCAGGTTCCTCCGTCCATTGGACTTTCCAGGCAAGAGTACTGGAGTGGGGTGCCATTGCCTTCTCCCTATATATGTATAGGCATGTGCACATATATATAGTATGTGTATGTATATATGATTATGTGTGTGTATTCATATGTGTGTGTGTATATATATATATATAGTATATGTATAGGAGTATATATGTGTGTGTGTGCATATGTGAGTGTGTGTTTATATATGTATATGAGGGTATAAATATATGCATAGTGTGTGCATCCATATATGAATGTGAGTATATATATGGTGTATGTCAGTTATGTGTGTTTATTTTATAAATGTATATGAGTGTGTGTGTGTATATATATATGTATGTGAGTGTGTAAATATATATGCAGGGTGTGTATATATGTATATGAGTATATGTGTGCTTATATATTTATGTGAGCACATAAATATACAGGCATGCATGTGTGCTAGGTATCCTCACTTGCATCCAACTCTTTGCGATCCTACGGACTGTAGCCCACCAGGCTCCTCTGTGTGGTTGCCATACCTTCCTCCAGGAGATCTTCCTGACCAGGGATTGAACCCATATCTCTTATATCTCCTACATTGGCAAGCGGGTTCTTTACCACTAGCACCATTTGAGAAGCTCCATAAATACACATACAATGTGTGAATATATGTGTGTATATGTTTGTAAGTATGTGCATGTATTTATGTGTGTGTATAGTGTGTGTGCATGTGTATGTATGTGAGTGTATATATGTATATCTGTGTGTATAGTTAAATAATGACAATATATAAAAGAAAATGCTCATGTTAAATAAAGAAACCCAAAATGCTAGGTAACATAAATAATAACACCATCTAATATAATCCTAATTTTCATGTGTTATATTCCAGTTGAATACAGTAGGAAAAAAACCTTTTAAAAGTCAGAGATCTCTTTAGAAGTCTGATTGCCTTCATTCTTGATTTAACCTTCAAATCTGTTTCTAAAAAATTTCACAGGTGTGCATAGTTTATGTTGAAAACAATGCATGCTAGGAAGATGGAGACTTTGTTTTGTGGCAGAGTGAGAGATCACTTTGAACAGAGGCAAGAAGCATTTTAGGAAGCTGGAGATGCTTTCTCTGGACCCTGTCTTACAGATGTAAATCTTATTTCAGCAACAGGGTTTAGCAATCTGTGTAGCAAATGAGGCCGATCATTTAACTGCCAATGCATCTCTTTTCTCACTTCACATAATAAAGACACTGTTCACTTCTGATGGACTTCACAATATTTGGATACCACTTGAATGTATTTAGAAGATGGTGATTTCTGGTAAGTTTTTAACGTATTCTAGATAGTAGAAGATACACATGAACCTTGTCAGGCTCTGGGTATTGCTTAATGCACTGAGTTCATTTCATGGAATTCCCTTAGGCAGAAGCTCTTACTAGTTAGGGATAACTGAGGTCTAAGGGGGATCAGGTTCCTTAGGAACTGTTCACAAGTACCCACTAGCAACTGGCACTGAGGGACCCTCACAGGTGAACCTCTACAAGATCACCTTCAATCGCCACTCTATATACCATTCATCCTGATATTAATAAATTCATTTTTATTTTTGTGAAGGGAAGTCACTCAGTCATGTCCGACTCTTTGTGACCCCGTGGACTGTAGCCTATCAGGCTCCTCTGTCCATGGGATTTTCCAGGCAAGAGTGCTGGAGTGGACTGCCATTTCCTTCTCCAATTTTTTTTTTTTTTAGATGGAGGCTAAGCTTCTACTCCCTATAACAGTCCCAATGGAGAATTTTTAATGAAATTGTAATCTCTTTGCAATTGGATAAAAATGTTGTAAATATCTATAACATAAATATGTGGGATGTTTCATATCAGAATATTAATGGCTGCAGGTTAGAAAATCTATAGCTTTAGGTTAGAGATCTTTCTTTTTTTCTTTACTGGAAATGTTTACTACTGTGTGTTCAACCAACCATGAGGAGAAAATATTCTGGGGGAAAAAATTCCCCAAATTTCGAAAAAGCAAAACATTGGCAACTATTTTTTATATAAAATTTACATTGCATTTGGTATTGTAAGTAATCTAGAGATGATTTGAAGTTTATGGGAGGATATGTGTAGGTTATATGCAAATACCATGTCATTTTATATAAGGGATTTGAGCATCCTTGGATTTTGGTAACTGAGGGGATCTTGAAATCAATTCTCCATGGATACTGAGGGACGATTTTACTCTCCTGACCTAAGGCAGTTTCTGCGACTCCTCACATTTCTGCATTCTTTTTGCTAGTGTGTATGAGGAGAGAGCAAGAGACAATAGGAAAGGAGAGACAAGGCACCAGGTACGGGTACATCTTTCGCATTACACTTGAAGTTTTAACTCCAGAGTTAGAAACACTGATGCAGTTACCACCAATTCAGCTGGGTTAGCACAGGAGGTAAACATGGGACCAATAATCATTTAACTGGTCCATTTTTCCCAACTTCAAAGTAATGATGTCCATTACTGTTCCGATATGCCTCTTACAAAGATCACATCAGAACTAAAAAAAAATGGTCCATATCGTTTTTCAAATTTCTTTTCAATATAGTTATCTAATGTATGTTCTGCAAACGTATCACTACCCTAGGACTCAGAGAATGAGTTTGAAGACAGACCTTTTTCTTGCTCTTTCCTTTTGTGTGCTTAGTTGACTCGGATCATCAAAAATGCAAAGTATAGCTAATTCGTCACTCAGGATTCAAAAAGTTAGCAAGCAGGTTCCGGAAACAAATCTGTGAATACTATATATATATATATTTTTTTTGATGCATGAATTTTGCTGGGGGCAGGGGTGGGGATTCAACAATAACAAAAAGAAATGAGTGACAGGCAGCCCTGTGTCTCCGGCCTTTGTTCCTCTGAGGAAGGGTCTGAAATAAACTCAGCTTGCTGAGCAGCTATAGGAAATGGCATGTCTTTGTTTAGGTGGAAAAAGCGGGTTCAGTTACCTAAATGAAGGAGAGATGACCACGGAGAAAGAGCTGCAGGCAGCTTGGGTTTTGGGTGGTACTTATCACCCTAAAAACTAACCAGAAAGTGCCTTCCAATTGGGACAAATTCTGTGAAAGTTCAATTTTCTCTACCGCAAACTTTGAAAATTAAATACAACGATGGCAGTAAATTTCTGTTTTCTTTGAAGCCAGGCTTAACATGAGTGGGAGCATTGTACTCAAAGAAAAAAGTCTGTTACAGTCCAGTACCCCCCAGGCCCCCGCAACAGGCTGAACGGCAGGCTCTATAGAGCTGGCCACTTCTGGTTCAGTGGCAGTGAATACCTTCAGTCAATATCTGCTCAGGGCCGGACTGCTGAGCCAGCACAAAGAACACAGGAATTTATCCAAGAAGCTGGCACTCACTCTGTGAATATGCACTACAATTAGGGCCTGCTTTCTCTGTAACCAATGACCAACTTCAATATTTCAGTCATTGAAAATATAGCGAAACAAAACTATTGTATATAGAATGGATAAAAAGGATTCAATATTCTGTGATAAACCATAATGGAAAAGAATAGGAAAAAGAATGCATGCATATAAGCTATGACCAACCTAGACAGCATATTAAAAAGCAGAGACATTACTTTGCCAATAAAGGTCCGTCTAGTCAAAGCTATGGTTTTTCCAGTGGTCATGTATGGATGTGAGAGTCGGACTATAAAGAAAGCTGAGCGCTGAATTGATGCTTTTGAAGTGTGGTGCTGGAGAAGACTCTTGAGAGTCCCTCGGACTGCAAGGAGATCCAACCAGTCCATCCTAAAGGAAATCAGTCCTGAATATTCATTGGAAGGACTGATGCTGAAGCTGAAACTCCAATACTTTGGCCACCTGATGTGAAGAACTGGCTCCTTGGAAAAGACCCTGATGCTAGGAAAGATTGAAGGCGGGAGGAAAAGGGGATGACAGAGGATGAGATGGTTGGATGGCATCACCGACACAATTGACATGAGTTTGAGTAGGCTCTGGGAGTTGGTGATGGACAGAGAAGCCTGGTGTGCTGCGGTTCATGGGGTTGCAAGAATCGGACACAACTGAGCGACTGAACTGAGCTGAACTGATATGTATAATTGCATTGCATTACTCTGCTATACAGTAGAAATTAACACTGTAAATCAACTGTTTCATTTATTTTTAAAAAGGAATATTGCAAAACAGAAAAAAGTCATATGCCCTTAGAGCACCTTGTCTTTGTTTTGTGTTCATTTCTTAATGCAAAGTAAAGTGTATGGGGGTTCATCTGCCAGCTCATTAAAAATTTTAAAGTTTAGGAATTGAAACTCACCTATATTTTCATACTTAGACTAGGAACTGTGGACGTAGATGGTCTAAGGTGGTGCTTGAAAATGAGGCAGGCTTTACAGTTATTTAGCTGATCATGAGAAATGATAACCAAACAATAAGACATTTTCTTTTTTTGAACTGACATGATATACAATGAGAAATGTTGGGAATAGCAATGAAAAGTAGCCTCAAAGTTTAAAACAGGAGAATGACATGACCTAGATGGATGGGATGGGGGTAAGGGGGTGGGAGGGAAGCTCAAGAGGGAGGGCATATAGTTTAGGAATTGAAACTCACCTATATTTTCATACTTAGACTAGGAACTGTAGACGTAGATGGTCTAAGGTGGTGCTTGAAAATGAGGCAGGCTTTACAGTTATTTAGCTGATCATGAGAAATGATAACCAAACAATAAGACATTTTCTTTTTTTGAACTGACATGATATACAATGAGAAATGTTGGGAATAGCAATGAAAAGTAGCCTCAAAGTTTAAAACAGGAGAATGACATGACCTAGATGGATGGGATGGGGGTAAGGGGGTGGGAGGGAAGCTCAAGAGGGAGGGCATATATGTATACATACAGATGATTCATGTTTTTTACAGCAGAAACTAACACAACATTGTAAAGCAACTATACCCCAACTGAAAAGAAAGAAAGAAAAATAAAGCAGAGAAAGAGGATAGTGAGGTTAGAAAGAATGTGTTAATTTAGATCAGGTCTTGGCAAACTTTGTGTTATAGAGTTTGTTCATTATCTCAGCTACTCAACACTGCCCTTGATTGCTAAAGCTGTCATAGAATAGACAATAGTAAACAAGTGACAGTCAGTGGATTCCAATAAAACTTTATTTCAAAAACAGGTCCTGGCTGGATAGTTCACAGGCCATAGTTTGGCAATCTCTAGTCATTAGATGGTTCTTAACCAAAGACCTCTCTGATAAGGAGATGTCTGTGCAGGGAAATGCATGAAGCAAGGGAGCAAGCCATGGACACCTAAGGGAAGAAGGTTCCAGGCAGATACATGTTGCAATCTCATCCAATATGGCTTACATTTTATAGAGTATACAGTTGTAATCATTGATCATTATTTATCCATATTTTCTTATGGTCCTCTCAAATGCCACTATTAAGTATTTTTAAACAGTCTACCAAGTGATGAATTACAATTCACTGACCATTCCATGCAGCTATTTATATCAATGTCCAGATGTTAGGCATCACAAGTTCTACAGTAGCAAACCTTGATGTATATCTAATTGTGGGGCTGGCAGCTACAGATAAGGGTTTTACTAGCTTTTCTCATTACTCTCATATTATTAACTTAGAATTTTGCAGAAGACAATGACAGTCTGTGACATTCAAATTTTCTATATATATACATATATATTATTGTTGTTTGGCCACTAAGTCATGTCTGACTCTTGTATAACTCCATGGACTGTAGTCTGCCAGGCTCCTCATATATATAAACAGGCTTCCCAAGTGGCATTAGTGGTGAAGAATCTGCCTGCCAATGTAGATACAGGGTTGATCCCTGGGTTGGGAAGATCTCCTGGAGGTGGGCATGACAACCTGCTCCAGTATTCTTGCCTGGAGAATCCCATGGACAGAAGAGTCTGGCAGGCTACAGTTCACAGGGTCATAAAGAGTGGGACACAGCTGAAGCGACTTAGTATGCACACACACACATACATATAAATAAACTGTAGCAGCAAAGGCCCCAGCGTTCATTTTCATAAGGAGAGGATGAAAGTCAAGTGCTAGGAATATAGTGTCTGATGTCTAGGTTTAAATAACCGTGACCATTTACTTCTCTATGTCAAGGTTTCCATATCTTGGAAAAGAGGCTATTGATAATAACTGCATCATAGGGCTTGCTATTCTATTATATGAGATAGTTTTGTAAAGTCTCTAAAACTATGCTCACAGTAAGTACAGAAAAATGTCATTTTATAGTTATAGCCATATATATATATATATATATTACTGTGAATGGCTGAGTCATTTCTTTTTTTACCCTTATATTTGGAATTGTGGTATCCCATACTATATTATCAATTAAAGATTGCTAATTTCATTAATTTTATTTCCATGTGAGAGGTCTGGGAAGGCAGCTAATGAAGTTAAATGGTACTCAGTCACATAAGGTGATTCCAGACCTTTAACCGGAATTGATTTAACATCAGGTGATACATTTAGGCTTCCCAGGTAGCAATAGTGGTAAAGAACCTGCCTGCCAATGCAGGAAACTTAAGAGACATGAGTTCAATCCCATGGGTCGGGAAGATCCCCTGGAGGAGGGCATAGCGACACACTCCAGTATTCTTGTCTGAAGAATCCCATGGACAGAGGAGCCTGGCAGGCTACAGTCCACAGGGTCACAAAGAGTTGGACACAACTGAAGTGACTTAGCAGGCACACATGATGTATCTGGGGGTGAAGAGCATCTGACGCTGCAATAGGTATTTATATTAATACCACTTTCAGTAGTCATTGTGTCCTTTTGAGTCTTAAGTGTGCTAATTTTGTTGGCAGGAGATGACACACTCCACCAAAGTAAAAAAATAAAAACAAACAAGATGGCATTCATCCTGTCTGACTCTGCGACCCTGTGGACTGTAGCCCACTAGGCTTCTGCATCCATGGGATTCTCCAGGCAAGAATACTGGAGTGGCTTGCCATTTCCTTATCCTGTACTGGCCTAAAAAAGGATAATCCATTATCATCATGGAAAGTAATAACTATCGGAAGTCACTCTGTAAAGGCACGGAGTCAGCCTAGCAAATTCAAAGACATACACAGATGGTCTTTACCTGTAAGACATGTGGTGATAACCTAGTTCATTTTCTTTCTTTCTTTTCTTAGGGTAGAAGTGAGTGTTACAAAGTGTACAAAGTGTTAGCTACAGTAGTTGACAAATAGGCCTACCTGCAAGATATTGGGGGCTCAATTCCAGACCACTATAATAAAGCAAATATCACAATAAAGTTCATCACATGAATATTTTGATTTCCCAGTGCATAAAATGCACTGCTCATAGCAAAAATCCTCTTCCAACAACACAAGAGAAGACTCTACACATGGACATCACCAGATGGTCGACACTGAAATCAGATTGATTATATTCTTTGCAGTCAAAGATGGAGAAGCTCTATAAAGTCAACAAAAACAAGACCAGGAGCTGACTGTGGCTCAGATCATGAGCTCCTTATTGCCAAATTCAGACTTAAATTGAAGAAAGTGGGCAACACCACTAGACCATTCAGGTATGACCTAAATCAAATCCCTTATGATTATACAGTGGAAGTGAGAAATAGATTTAAGGGTCTAGATCTGATAGATGGAGTGCCTGATGAACTATGAAATGAGGTTCGTGACATTGTACAGGAGACAGGGATCAAGACCATCCCCGTGGCAAAGAAATGCAAAAAAGCAAAATGGCTGTCTGGGGAGGCCTTACAAATAGCTGTGAAAAGAAAAGAGGCAAAAAGCAAAGGAGAAAAGGAAAGATATAAGCATCTGAATGCAGAGTTCCAAAGAGTATCAAGAAGAGATAAGAAAGTCTTCTTCAGTGATCAGTGCAAAGAAATAGAGGAAAAGAACAGAATGGGAAAGTTGAGGTTCGTGACATTGTACAGGAGACAGGGATCAAGACCATCCCCGTGGCAAAGAAATGCAAAAAAGCAAAATGGCTGTCTGGGGAAGCCTTACAAATAGCTGTGAAAAGAAGAGAGGTGAAAAGCATAGGAGAAAGGGAAAGATATAAGCATCTGAATGAAGAGTTCCAAAGAATAGCAAGAAGAGATAAGAAAGCCTTCTTCAGCAATCAATGCAAAGAAAATAGAGGAAAACAACAGAAGGGGAAAGACTAGAGATCTCTTCAAGAAAATTAGAGATACCAAGGGAACATTTCATGCAAAGATGGGCTCAATAAAGGACAGAAATGGTCATGATGCCATAAAGAGTATCACATTAGGAATCAGAAGTCTTGGTGATTTGGAGTATACTTTTTAAATTCAGAAGTTCTTTTGCCAAGATATGAATCTCTCTCCATGCCAGTTTCTCAGGACAATCCTATTTGATGGTGACAAAGGGTGCTAATGGGCTTGTCCACTGCTCTCGGTGGTGTGTTACCCCTTTATATCTTCATCACCCCTAGATCTAGACAAATTCATATTGTTAAAAGAAGACTGGCTCAGGCCACTCTTCCCTTCCTCCCCCAAAGCAAAGAATTCCAGGTATGAGGATTAGAGAGACCAGAGATACCTGACTCTGAAGATACTCAAAAGTTTGGGTGGTGTGCCTCACTAGTGTGAGATCAGCCCTGTTTTAAATCCCTTGATGTGGGGTTACTCACCCATATTAAGCACATGCAGTCACAGTGGCCTGGACTCGGTGACCTCATTCACTCAGCCTATAGCGCCTGCTTGACCTCAGCTCCCCGCTCCTATGCCCTGGCCTTGGGACCATCTGGCTTCATCTTCTGGGTCGTGATACTGACCTAGGATCTGCCATGTTTGGGTGACCCATTGGACATTTCCCAGCATGCTTAGCTATAGACTACAATAGATCCAAGATGGTGATAGAAATGAGTCTTGACATGTGTGAGTTGACGCCTGGTGTTTAGTCAATTACAATTAGTTAAGTTATTAAGTCAGGCCAGAGACAGGCATGGATTGGCCTCATTGTAATCTTGAGTCTCACAAAGAGGCCAGCTGACAAACCATGTGGAGAATATATGTAGTCCGCATTTGGAGAAGCCCAACATGCTTTCTCTCCTAGTGGGAAAAGAAAGGCAGGAGAGGAAACCATTCTGTGACCCTCTTCTCTTCATTGACTAATAGGTTTTTCTTTAAAGCATCTATCTTTCAAAATGTTAACAATGCTTTATTATTACTTAGTTACCTGTGAACTGGCCTAGAGGCCCCTTGGAGCCCAAGATTGGGCTCCAAAATCACTGCAGATAGTGACTGCAGCCATGAAATTAAAAGACACTTTCTCCTTGAAGAAAAGCTATGACAAACCTAAGTAGCATATTAGAAAGCAGAGTCATTACTTTGCCGACAGGTCCATATTGTCAAAGCTATGGTTTTTTCAGTAGTCATGTAGGAATGTGAGAGTTGGTCCATAAAGAAAGCTGAGAACTGAACAGATGATGCCTTTGAATGGTGATGTTGGAGGAGACTCTTGAGAGTACCTTGTACTACAAGGAGATCAAGCCAGTTGATCCTAAAGGATATCAGTCCTGAATATTCAATGAGAGGATTGGTGCTGAAGCTGAAGCTCCAGTCTTTGGCCACCAGATGCGNGAACAGATGATGCCTTTGAATGGTGATGTTGGAGGAGACTCTTGAGAGTACCTTGTACTACAAGGAGATCAAGCCAGTTGATCCTAAAGGATATCAGTCCTGAATATTCAATGAGAGGATTGGTGCTGAAGCTGAAGCTCCAGTCTTTGGCCACCAGATGCGAAGAACTGATTCATTTGAAAAGACCCTGATGCTGGGAAAGATTGAAGGCAGGAGGAGAAGGGGACGACAGAGGATGAGATGGTTGGATGGTATCACTGATTCGATGGACATGAGGTTGAGCAAGCTCTGGGAGTTGGTGATGGACAGGGAAGTGTGGTGTGTTGCAGTCCATAGGTCGCAAAGAGTTGGACACGACTGAGTGACTGAACTGAAGTGAGAGGCCCCTTGGATTCTGGAAGTCGTCAGCCTATAGTTTGTGTGCTAATTTAGGTTTATTGTGCAAATATTTCTGTACTCCCAAAGAACTTCAGATTTTCTAAAAGCACTTCTGGAATCTGAGGGCAAGTTTGGATCCATGTTTGTTATACCCCCACACACAGTGTCATCTATGTATCTCTAAAAGGCTGATGCTGGTTGGTTCTCAGCAGAACATTTGGAGAACTACACCCAAATGCACTCTCATCAGTTCTGTCAGGGTATTTCTAACTTTGATTGGGATTTGTGTTCATCATCTACCAGTGACTCAGATTTGAGGGTAAATGAGCACACCACCCTTATGGCAGAAAGTGAAGAGGAACTAAAAAGCCTCTTGATGAAAGTGAAAGAGGAGAGTGACAAAGTTGGCTTAAAGCTCAACATTCAGAAAACAAAGATCATGGCATCTGGTCCCATCACTTCATGGGAAACAGTGGAAACAGTGTCAGACTTTATTTTGGGGGGCTCCAAAATCACTGCAGATGGTGATTGCAGCCATGAAATTAAAAGATGCTTACTCCTTGGAAGGAAAGTTATGACCAACCTAGACAGCATATTAAAAAACAGAGACATTACTTTGTCAACAAAGGTCTGTCTAGTCAAGGCTATGGTTTTTCCAGTAGTCATGTATGAGTGTGAGAGTTGGACTGTGAATAAAGCTGAGTGCCGAGGAATTGATGCTTTTGAACTGTGGTGTTGGAGAAGACTCTTGAGAGTCCCATGGACTACAAGGAGATCCAACCAGTCCATTCTAAAGGAGATCAGTCCTGGTGTTCACTGGAAGGACTGATGCTAAAGATGAAACTCCAATACTTTGGCTACCTGATGCGAAGAACTGACTCACTAGATAAGACCCTGATGCTGGCAAAGATTGAAGGTGGAATGAGATGGGGATGACAGAGGATGAGGTGGCTGGATGGCATTATGGACTCGATGGATTGAGTCTGAGTGAACTCTGGGAGTTGGTGATGGACAGGGAGGCCTGGCGTGCTGCGATTAATGGGGTTGCAGAGAGTTGGACACAACTGAGCAACTGAACTGAGCATATTGAATTTGCTCCAGGCCATTTGAAAATGCACTGGTGTTAGGAGTTGGTAGTGCATTTTTTATTTCTCATTCTTACCCTTCAACCAAAGACAAACATTGAACTCCTGTTGGGTGGATGCTGACCATCAGCCTGGAAGCTGAAGACAGCTACACGGAATGAAGAGGTCATGGTTCATGTCTGAGAAGAGTGTAAATGACAGAGAAACTAAAAAAGGAAAGTGACTGAAACAGGTTTACACTCCCACAGTACAATCTGACCATTGTATTGATTAGAGATAACCTTTCCAGCAGATTGATTCAGTTCAGTTCAGTTCAGTCGCGCAGTCGTGTCCGACTCTTTGCAACCCCATGAATCGCAGTACGCCAGGCCTCCCTGTCCATCACCAACTCCCGGAGTTCACTCAGACTCACGTCCATTGAGTCTGTGATGCCATCCAGCCATCTCATCCTCGGTCGTCCCTTTCTCCTCCTGCCCCCAATCCCTCCCAGCATCAGGGTCTTTTCCAATGAGTCAACTCTTCGCATAAGGTGCCCAAAGTACTGGAGCTTCAGTTTTAGCATCATTCCTTCCAAAGAAATCCCAGGGTTGATCTCCTTCAGAATGGACTGGTTGGATCTCCTTGCAGTCCAAGGGACTCTCAAGAGTCTTCTCCAACACCACAGTTCAAAAGCATCAATTCTTCTGCGCTCAGCCTTCTTCACAGTCCAACTCTCACATCCATACATGACCACAGGAAAAACCATAGCCTTGACTAGACGGACCTTAGTCGGCAAAGTAATGTCTCTGCTTTTGAATATACTATCTAGGTTGGTCATAACTTTTCTTCCAAGGAGTAAGCGCCTTTTAATTTCATGGCTGCAGTCACCATCTGCAGTGATTTTGGAGCCCAAAAAAACAAAGTCTGACACTGTTTTACTGTTTCTCCATCTATTTCCCATGAAGTGATGGGGCCAGATGCCATGATCTTTGTTTTCTGAATGTTGAGCTTTAAGCCAACTTTTCCACTCTCCTCTTTCACTTTCAACAAGAGGCTTTTTAGCTCCTCCTCACTTTCTGCCATAAGGGTGGTGTCATCTGCATATCTGAGATTATTGATATTTCTCCCAGCAATCTTGATTGATTCAGAGGGCATTCTATCTCTTTGGAATACAAAAGCTTCAATTTTCCTTTTGCCACCCATGTTTATCTGAGTCAATTGTCTTGCTAATTCATTAGATGATTTTGTTTAAGTTTATGAGTTAGATTTTAGCCACACACATTTTGGTAATTCTCACAATATTTCCAACCTTTTCATTATTATTATAGTTGTTGTGATGATCTGTGATCCATGATCTTGGATACTACTACTATGACTCTCTGAAGGCTTAGATGATGGTTAGCAATTTTTGGTAATAGAATATTTTTAAATTAAGGTCTGTGCATTTTTAAAGCACAATACTACTGCCCATGTATTAGACTACAATATAATGTAAGCATAACTTTTATATGTCCTGGGAAACTAAAAAGATTCATGTAACTCACTTTATTGAGACATTCCCTTTATTTCTGTGGTCTGGATCCGAATGCAAAATATCTTCAAGGTCTGACTGTATTACTTTGCAAAAGACCACGATTTGTGTTGTGTTCATACTCTCTCTCTTGCCATCTCCTTTGCTTGCTTGATGAAGCCAGCCACCGTATTGCACACTGGGAAGCAAGGAATAGAGTAAGGCCCCTGGCCACCAGCTCATGGGAAACCAAAACTCTCAGTCTAACAGCCCGGGAGGAAATGCCTCTTGCCATCAACCTCTTGAGTGACCGAGGGCAGTATCTTCCCCAGTCAAGTCCTCAGCTGACCACAGCCACTGCCAACACTGGGGCTATAGCCTGGGAGAGTCTCTGACAGCAGAAGACTCACAGAAACTACACCTGGACCCCTGACCCATAGAAACTGTGAATAATGAATGTTGTTTTGAGTCACTGAGTTTGGGAGGGATGTGTTAAGTAGCAGTAGATAACTAATTTGGCACATTGAGTAGTTGACCTCTGATATCGCTTCCAGACCTATAGGGTTCTATGAGTTTTCAAGGGTTAAAAAAAATGAAACCCAAAGGTATTGACTATATTGATATCTAAGCTGTGTTTTTTCTTTTCCTTCTCTTTTCTTATTAAGCCTAATAAATAGTTGTGCTATCTGTTGGGATTCATTTTTCCTTGTATTCAGGCTTGTCAGCTGGCTGAAACCTTATTAGGCTGGCCAGAAAAAGTGAACTAATTCAGGCGAGAGTCTTTGGAAATCCTAGAAGGTCCAGCAGGAAAAGGAAGATACCATCTGGTTGCTAATGCAGTGTGCCTTGCATGTGAAGTAAGAGCGATCAGAGCTCAAATAAAGAGAGTGCTGAGGTGTCATTGATTGCTCTGGGTCTGAGCCGTGCTTTCTAATCCAATCTATTCTTTTCACCTTTAGCATCAGGGCCCTTCAGCGCCGGTACTGAATGGTTCCTGAAGTCGTCTATTCGAGTTGCTGCCACAATTGCTTTCTGCATAGATACATTTGTGACTTAACTGCTCTTGGTTCAATAACAGAATTACAGTGCTTTATTGTGACTTGAGGAAGCCCCGGCAAGGTTTTGCCACTGCAGTTCCAAAGATCTATTACTCTGCCAGTTCAGCCCACAGAGTTAATGTTTTATATTAAGATTTCTAGTCTTTATTCCTAGAAACGGAGAGGCAAGTGACATGCTAATGCCTGATGTTGTTGAAAGAAATAGAAGATGTGGTTTGAAATTTAGTTGATTTAAATAAAAGAAAAATCTTGGCACAGTGAACCCAATTGACCCCCTTTCCCCATGGGGGTGGACTTCACAATGCTTGAGCATTGGTGTATTTTAAACCAACAAAATGGTCTAGAAGACAGACCCTGTGGAGCTCAATCGTGTGAAAGAAATCATCCTGTGCTCTCAGCACATCAGGTACTTGAATCCGTTAAGAACAGGCACAACTGCCTGTTGATGCTTCTAAGTAGTGTTCTGATTGTGAGCAGCAGTCTGTCTTGGGGGTGGGAGGAGAGAGAATGAGAGACATTAAGGGGAACGTGCTCAGGAGAATGCCCCTGTGACCTTCAGTGTCATCCCAGTGACCTGGTGTCATGGATTTCTTCAGCCGTTGAGTATGTGCTCGGTATGGTAGGTCTTAACAATTCTCGTCCAAAGAAGTATCCATCTGTAGGACATCCCTAGTGGACCAGTGGTTAAGCCTCTGTGCTTCCAATGCAGAGGGCACAGGTTCAGTCCCTGAACTCAGTCCCAGGGTGCAGGAACTACATGCTGTGCAGAGAAAAAAAAAATTCTTTCAAGGGTTTCCATTCACAAAGATTTTCACAAAATAGGTTATATCTCCCATAACATACCAAAGACAATAGATCTAAGGGTATAACTGAGGAAACAGAAACCCAGAAGTTGGATCTTTTTTCTTTTTAACTGGGATAAAATACGTGGAACATGAGATAGGCAGTTTTAGCCGTCTTCAAGTATGCAGTTTAATGGCATTAAGTAAATTCACAATGTTGTGCATCTGTTCCCACCATCCGGGTTCAGAACTTTTCATCACCCTATGAGGAAACCCTTACGCACTAAGCAGACGCTCCCCAATCCCTCTCCTTCCGGCTCCTGGCAACCACTAACTAATCTGCTTTCTGTCTCTATGTATTGGCCTATTTTGTATATTTCGTATAAATGGAGTCATATAATATGGGGCCTCTTGGGTCTGCCTCTATCAGTATTTCATTCCTTTCTATGGCGGAATAATAGTGTGTGGTATGGATAGACCACATTTATCCATTCATCAGATGATGGACACAGGTTAAATGTTTTTGACATTGATTAACAGCAACATTAACTGAAAGTGTTTTAAGTATCTACCACCAATTAATAGATAACTATATTAGTAATAATGACCACTTAGTCCTAAACTCTTGAGAGTCCCTTGGACTGCAAGGAGACCAACCAGTCCATCCTAAAGGAGATCAGTCCTGGGTGTTCATTGGAAGGACTGATGTTGAAGCTGAAACTCCAATACTTTGGCCACCTGATGTGGAGAGCTGACTCATTTGAAAAGACTCTGATGCTGGGAAAGATTGAGGGCAGGAGGAGAAGGGGATGACAGAGGATGAGATGGTTGGATGGCATCACTGACTCAATGGACATGAGTTTGGGCAAACTCCAGGAGTTGGTGTTGGACAGGGAGGCCTGGCGTGCTGTAGTCCATGGGGTCGCAAAGAGTAGGACACGAAAGAGCAGCTGAACCAAACTGAGTCCTAAACTAGGTAGCAGATCATAAGAATGATCTTCTTGTTCTGGAAGCAAGATTCTTTATTTGGATCTGTCTTCTAAAATGCTAAGACAAAAAGGTGTTTGAAAGATGTGATTGTCTTGAAAATGGATCAACTGAATGCCATAGGATGTTGTTACTGGTTCTGGCGTTGGCATTGCCCTGGAGAAAACTTGGTCCCCAGTAGAATGATTGTGGAGTGCTTTTGGGAAGGTTCTAGGAGGAGGGTCCAGGAAATCTCTCTTGGGTAATGTATGTGGTGGAGGTTCTGTTCTCCTGCCTTTCTGGTTAGAGCTTTGTCGATGCTCATGAACAGTTCTGCCTCAGGCATGCAGGTGATCTTCCCCTAGCAGAGACATTCATGTGTGGGGGTTTCTATCACTCCAGGGTCTCACCATTACTCCCAGTATGAATGGCACTGTTGAGCTTGGGAAATGAGATGGAATATAGGAAGGGAGAACCCATAGCCAGGGAAGCTGGCGGTAGATCTGAGATGGAAAGGTTGGGCTGATGTAGATGGAAGCATCTCTAACCCATGTTCACATGAGGACAAGAGCTATTCCGATGTGTAATTGGACACCTCCTGTCTGGAAAATGAGATGATCTAGGAACTTCTGAGGGTAGATAGACATCACAGGCCAGAGGGATGGGAGCATATTTTGCTGTAGTTCATACACACGTTGGTCAGTTTTATCAACCTAGCCTTGTGTATTTAGAGACTCCTATCAGAGTCATCTTTCAAGACACTTCTCAAACTCCACACTTACATCAGAGGAGAAAGAAAGAAATGCTAACTTCTTCTTGAACTGAGAAAGTGAGAACACAGGGGTTAGTTATTGCATGATTCTTTATATCCTCTATAGATTTTATTTAAAAAATCATAGATACCTTCTGATTTTGTAACAAATTCCTAAAGTGTTTGGCACACACCAAGCAGTTACAACTAAAATGCATAGTAATTGCCTTTCCTTTTGGAGAAATAGCCCACGCCCTTAATTAGATCGCTGTGTGCACTGCACGGTGTCTGTTTGCATGGTGCTTGCTGGAAAGTCTAATGCACAGCGTTGAATATTAATGTCCTGCGTCCTCCACCACCACACATCCAGATGTGAGCTGCCACTTCCACTCCGGTTTCCAGGATTGGCATTTCTCCCTGGCCCATCCCTGTAGTTCTTAGGACAAGGTCTCAAACTGGCTCCTGTCTGCAAGTGAACATTGTGTGGGTCAAAGTCAAAGTGATTCCTGAACTGTGAACATAGTTTATCTACCTGTGCAGAATGGCTTTTCAAGGAAGCTGCATTCTCTTTCTAGAAGGGTTATCAGAGTACCTTGGTCATGACAGTATAACACATCCTAGAAAAAATGCACACAGTTAACTATGAGTATCAGTGTACAAGGATACTCACATAGAAAATGGAGCATATTAAGTGCTCAATTCATGAGCCTTCATTTTGAAACCACTGGGAAAAGTCTAAGTTGGGGACCTAGAATATTTTCCGCTTGGGAAAGATATAAACAACTAAGGCTTATGCCAGGCTTTTTGGAACAACTTGTCAAACATTTGTCAGTTTCTTTGAGATGTGACAAGAAAATTTTAATCTGATGCCAGGTGGACTCTGCACACCTCTTATGGGAGAACTTCTGGATGAAGGCATTGAATTCAGTGAGATACTTAAGGTGTTTCTGAAGTCCGTCTCTTCATACAGAAAACATAATCCTTTCTACCTTCTCTCCTGAGTGGGCATCCCATCTGTGTTTGAATGTCTTCACTAACAGGATCTCACTAGTCTAATTTCTGAAAAAGAAACATTTGTCCTATTTGTGCTTTATGCCTCTCACAGCTCTAGAGGCTAAGACATCTGAAATCAAGCACCCAGACTATGAGGACACCAGTCACGTTGCCCATAGCTTCTTACCACAGACTTGGTAGCTTAAGACAACAGAAGTGTGTTCTGTCTCAGTTCCTGGACTGTATGCACAGGAACACCAGGGTCTATAGGAAGAAAAGAATCCTTGTTCTAAAGAGGTATCCTTGTAAGGGGCCCTGTCTCACTCTTCTCTAAGGAGAAGGAAAGAGAAGAGAAGGAATGGGGGAGGCAGGAAGACTAGGAGAGCTGGGGTATTCTTTTCTCTTCTCCTTTGAAGATTCCATTTAAATCCTGAAGAACAAGCGTTACCCAAACCCTTAGGGATCCTGGAAGAACAGAGGAAGTTTACAGCACCAGGAGGGTTTGCTGATACTTGATGTGTTTTCTAGTCTTGGAAGCCACAACAGGGCAGATGTGGTGGGAAGCCTGGACAGCAGAGGCTGCAGAGCCTTGAGATGGATTCCTACTCTTTCCATTATGTTACTTGTGACTGCAACCCCATTTGCTTTCGTGATGAGCAACTGAGGGCCCGCTGATGTTTCTCATCTACTAGGAGAGAAGACTGTGCTAGATAGAACTATGAAATCAGGGTTTATCTGCCGTATTAAAATATAGGAACCAACTTGTCAAATTCTCTGAGAAGTAATGAGAACAAAATTATCATTATGTGGTCTCTAAATAAAAAGAATACACATACATACTAAAAGAGCAAGAAATGTTTATTGTAAAATATTTATAACATGCAGGAAAGCCCTAAAAAGAAAGTAAAACTGCTTGTAATTCTACCATCCAGTGATAACCCTTGACATTTTGACATATATTATTCATAAAGACACATACACTCCCAATTTGGATTATATTATTCATGCTGTTGTGTGTTTTCCCTTAACAATATTGTTAATGTTTCCTTAAGGTGTTAATTTTTCCTCTAAAGGTGATTTCAAATGACTGCATAAGATTTTGTTGCATGACTATGGCATAATTTATCTAACTAATCTTCTAATTATTGGACATTTAGCTTGTCTCCAGTTTTTTAAGTTATGCTGCTATAAGCATCCTGTATGAAACTTTTCATGCACATCCTTTCCAGATAATTGCCTTGTTGTGTTCTCTTTCCTATTTTTGCTATTTTCTCGATATATTCAGTTCAGTTCAGTCACTCAGTCGTGTCCGACTCTTTGCGACCCCATGAGTCACAGCACGCCAGGCCTCCCTGTCCATCACCAACTCCCAGAATTCACCCAAACTCATGTCCGTTGAGTCAGTGATGCCATCCAGCCATCTCATCCTCTGTCGTCCCCTTCTCCTCCTGCCCTCAATCTTTCCCAGCGTCAGAGTCATTTCAAAGGAGTCAGCTCTTTGCATCAGGTGGCTGAAGTATTGGAGTTCCAGCTTCAACATCAGTCCTTCCAATGAACACTCAGGACTGATCTCCTTTAGGATGGACTGGTTGGATCTCCTTGTAATCTATGGGACTCTCAAGAGTCTTCTCCAACACCACAGTTCAAAAGCATCAATTCTTCGGCACTCAGCTTTCTTTATAGTCCAACTCTCACGTCCATACATGACTACTGGAAAAACCATAGCCTTGACTAGATGGACCTTTGTGGACAAAGTAACGTCTCTGGTTTTTAATATGCTATCTGCTGCTGTTGCTGCTAAGTCACTTCAGTCCTGTCCAACTCTGTGCGACCCCATAGACAGCAGCCCACCAGGCTTCCCCAACCCTGGGATTCTCCAGGCAAGAACATTGGAGTGGGTTGCCATTTCCTCCTCCAGTGCATGAAAGTAAAAAGTGAAAGTGAAGTCACTCAGTCGTGTCCAACTCTTAGCGACCCCATGGACTGCAGCCTACCAGGCTCCTCCGCCCATGAGATTTTCCAGGCAAGAGTACTGGAGTGGGGTGCCATCGCCTTCTCCGAATATGCTATCTAGGTTGGTCATAACTTTCCTTCCAAGGAGTAAGCGTCTTTTAATTTCATGGCTACAGTCACCATCTGCAGTGATTTTAGAACTCCCAAAAATAAAGTCAGCCACTGTTTCCACTGTTGCCCCATCTATTTGCCGTTAAATGATGGGACTGGATGCCATGATCTTCATTTTCTGAATGTTGAGCTTTAAGCCAACTTTTTCACTCTCCTCTTTCACTTTCATCAAGAGGCTCTTTAGTTCTTCTTCACTTTCTGCCATAAGGGTGGTGTCATCTGCATATCTGAGGTTATTGATATTTCTCCCAGCAATCTTGATTCCAGCTTGTGCTTCCTCCAGCCTAGCGTTTCTCATGATGTACTCTGCATAGAAGTTAAATAAGCAGGGTGACAATATACAGACTTGATGGACTCCTTTTCCTATTTGGAACCAGTCTGTTGTTCCATGTCTAGTTCTAACTGTTGCTTCTTGACCTGCATACAGGTTTCTCAAGAGGCAGGTCAGGTGGTCTGGTATTCCCATCTCTTTCAGAATGTTCCCTTGGTATCTCTAATTTTCTTGAAGAGATCTCTAGTCTTTCCCATTCTATTGTTTTCCTCTATTTCTTTGCACTGATCACTGAAGAATGCTTTTTTATCTCTCCTTGCTATTCTTTGGAACTCTGCACTCAGATGCTTATATCTTTCCTTTTCTCCTTTGCTTTTTGCTTCTCTTCTTTTCGCTGCTATTTGATATATTCACTTAGCACTAGCAATTTTAAGTTGTACTTATGTATTATATTCAGAGAAGGCACTCCAGTACCCACTCCAGTACTCTTGCCTGGAAAATCCCATGGACGAAGGAGCCTGGTAGGCTGCAGTCCATGAGGTCGCTAAGAGTCGGGCACGACTGAGCAACTTCACTTTCACTTTTCACTTCAATGCATTGGAGAAGGAAATGGCAACCCACTCCAATGTTCTTGCCTGGAGAATCCCAGGGATGGTGGAGCCTGGTGGGCTGCTGTCTATGGGGTCGCACAGAGTTGGACAGGACTGAAGCGACTTAGCAGCAGCAGCAGCATGTATTATATTAAGGAACTCTTGTTTTATTTGCTCTCCATCCATGACACAAGTATATTTTCTATTTTAAAAGCACTTCTTAAATAGTTAGGATAAACTTAGAAAATCTTATATTCAACTACAGACACACTAGAGCATTGGACTGTGAGTTAGTCTTATCAGAGTGGCATAATAAAATACCATAAAATGGGTGGCTTAAACAATAGATAAGGAGGCTAGAAGTTTCAGATCAAAGTTCTGGCTGATTCAGATTCTGGTGAGCATCTTCTTGGCTTTGCAGGTGGCCGCATTCTCCCTAGGTCCTCACATGGCCTTTTCTTGTTAAGCACATGTTTATGGGTAGAGAGTCGACTCTGGTGCCAATTCTCGTAAGAACACTAATCCTCTTGGATCAGGGCCCTGCTCTTATGACTTAATTTAACTTTACTTCCTTTAACATAGTGAATCTGGGGGGAGATGCAAACATTCAGTCTATAGTATTCTGTTCCTTGCTCCCCAAATCCATGTCCTTCTCAATGCACAAAATACATTCACTCCATCCCAAAGCCCCCAAAGTCTTAACTCATTACTGGATCGACTCTGAAGTCTAAAACCTAAAATCTCACCTAAAGATCACCTAAACCAGATATGGGGGAGACTTGAGGTAAGATTCATCCTGAGGCAGAATTTCCAGTTTCTAATTTTGCCAGTAAGAGTGAATTGTCCCAAATTCAAATGTGAAAGCCCTAACCCCCAATGTGATTCTATTTGGGGACATGGCTCTTAGGAAGTAATTAAGTTTAAATAAGGTCATAAAAGTGAGGTCCTAATCCAGTAGTGTTGGTGGCCTGATAAGAGGAAGAGAGAGATTTCTGTTGTTTAAGCTACCCAGTCTATGATGCTTTGTTATGGCCATTCAAACAGACTAACCCAGTACCCCCTGCTGCTCTGCCTCTGCTCCTTTGCATGTAACCTTAGTTTCTTTTGCCAGTAAGAGTGAATTGTCCCAAATTCAAATGTGAAAGCCCTAACCCCCAATGTGATTCTATTTGGGGACATGGCTCTTAGGAAGTAATTAAGTTTAAATAAGGTCATAAAAGTGAGGTCCTAATCCAGTAGTGTTGGTGGCCTAATAAGAGGAAGAGAGAGATTTCTGTTGTTTAAGCTACCCAGTCTATGATGCTTTGTTATGGCCATTCAAACAGACTAACCCAGTACCCCCTGCTGCTCTGCCTCTGCTCCTTTGCATGTAACCTTAGTTTCTTCTCTAGAGATGTTTAGGATCTATTGTTTCTAATGTTCTGAAATATGATAAGGCATCTTGATGTGAGTCATTTAAAAAACATGAACTTGGTGGACATTTTCAATTTGGAGAGTCAGCTTCATTTATTTCAGTTTTGAAAGTTTTGTATTATTATATCTTGATGTGAGTCATTAAAAAATATGAACTTGGTTCAGTTCAGTCGCTCAGTTGTGTCTGACTCTTTGCGACCCCATGAATTGCAGCACACCAGGCTTCCCTGTCCATCACCAACTCCCAGAGTTCACCCAAATTCATGTCCATTGAGTCGGTGATGCATTCCTGCCATCTCATCCTCTATCATCCCCTTTGCCTCCTGCCCCTAATCCCTCCCAGCATCAGAGTCTTTTCCAATGAGTCAACTCTTCGCATGAGGTGGCCAAAGTATTGGAGCTTCAGCATCAGTCCTTCCAATGAACACCCAGGACTGATCTCCTTTAGGATGGACTGGTTGGATCTTCTTGCAGTCCAAGGGACTCTAGAGAGTCTTATTTTCAATTTGGAGATTCAGCTACATTTATTTCAGTTTTGGAATTGTTCCCTTGTATTATTATATCTCCCTAATATTTTCTCTGCTTTCTTCTTTCAGAATTTCTAATATTTGGGTATTGGACATTATTGTCCAACTCTTAATTTTCTTGCCTTTTTCTTCCTATTCTCCATTTTTATGCTCATTTTAAATGACTTTTTAAAAAGTCTTTTCTATCTTTTAACTGTATTATTAAAGTTGTAAGTCTGGCTCTCATATTTTTTAGCTTCCAAGGGCTCTTAAATGCTGATTATTATTATGATTATTAAATATATCTTATTCTTGTTTCATGAATGTAATGTCTAAGTTTTCTTTGACTTTCTGTGTCATTTTTATTTCCTGAGTTTTTTTTGAGGGGAGAGCAGTTATATGTTTATAGTTTTCTCCATTTTGGAAGTTTTCCTCAATAAAGCTGAGAAGGAGGCAAGAGTCAACTTGTATCCTATACAGAATTCCAAACAATGTCTCTGTATTTATCTCATATCTCATATGTATGTCATTCAGGCTGAAACTGTCTCCAGTATGCTTTTCTGGGTTTCTGAGATGCAGAGTAGCTGGTTTTTCAGCATTGTCATCTCCGCCAGCTCTTCAGTTTGAATCTTCCCTTATCTGCAAAGTATTTACTATTCCTTCCATCTTTATATGTTGTTGTTTCCATTACAGTTATCTTCTGGTTTCATTAAACATAAACTTTGTGTTTCTATATCCTTGTTGTTTTGAGGGGGTTTGAGGGGTTATTTTCAAGAGAAGGGGCCACAAACATGTTTACCATCTAGATCCAAAAGCACTTCAGACCATTCAAGAATGTTTTTCTAGTTCCCTGGAGGGAGGGCCGGACGTTTTGAGCCCCTTGTGAGGCTAATGGACTTTAAAGCCAGAAGAGGGCCTTTGTGTGTCCCACAGAGGATCAGTGATGTAGAAGAAAATTGGAAAAAATTCAAATCCCATCAAGGGTTTTTCTGAAATGCAGAAAATGGACAAATGGTCTATTTGAATTATGGAATTTCCTGTTTGAGAATGCCCATTGCTTGTAACTGGTTGGTCAAAATTCGATTTCACAGAAACACGTTTTGATTACAATGTTAGAATTCTACAGCAAGACATGTAATGTGATTTGAAGTCCTCAAACTCCCTAACTGTCAAAGTGAATTTTTGTAAGCCGTACTTGTTCAGCCTTTAGAAAAACAGGAAAACTTGACAATGCTCTTCTGGCCAGAGTGAAGCACAGTGGGAATAACCATGTCATATTTAAAGTGGGGATGGTAAAATACTGCCACTCTTTTCAAAATAATCAAGGTGAAGATGAACTTTCCCCAGTGACTGAGGGGGAAGATCTAGGATTTGACTTTGGGCTTCAAGGTACAGAATGGTTTTGTGGTTCCTGCTCTCAAGGATATTGAAGCAATAATATTTTTTAAAAAGGCTTAGTCATTTGTGTGTGTCATTTACCATCTATATGGTTTGCATTAGCAAGACTTCTGCAAATGGTGTGGAAAGGATTTAAAACAGTTCTCTGGCTTATAAGAGAAATGAGCCCGCAATTCCTGGCTCAGAGTTTCTTGTGGGAGTCCTGGTGTAAAATGATCTTTTACATGCCTGGTTGGAACTATGAGTCTAATGACATCTGCATTAAAAAAAAATAATCATTTTGCATGTTGAACTAAAAATTTCTATTTCAGCCTTTTTTTAGTACCAAGTAGATGGATTCATTGTATATACATATTAGTACACAGAGAAGAATTGTCAACAGATTTAGAATACATATTTGAGGAGATCCTGTGGTGATGACTGTGTAACTATTTTGGAGTTGGGGTTCTCCGCTTTTTTCCCAGTGTTGTGTGTTAAAGGAAAATTCTCCCAGGTTACAGGTGCATATGACCAAGTCAAATTTTGCCTATTCGCAGGACCCTCTCATGTGATTTTAGGCAGTCAGAAAACGTCCCTGCCTCTCCAAACAGCTTATGATACTATTACCCTCTGATAGAATCTCTTGTGCTACTTCTATAAATCCGATGTCTATTTCAGCACATTTGGGAGAAGTAGCACATTTCCAAAGGCAGGCATGTCCCAGACCACGTGGTGAATTTGCATCTCAGCATGGACATGAGAGAGAGGAAGAGCTAGAAATGCCCATAAAATAGAAGGCAAGGAGGGCTTGGTTAAAAGGAAGATTTTGTAGCGAGACAGACAATGTGATTTGAAAACCACAAACTACTTAGCTGTCAGACTCAATTTTTAGAAGCCCAAAGGCAGAAAGGTGACAGAGCCTAATTAAGGCAAGCTTTCCTTCCTTTTCAGTTTCGCTGAGGGCAAGCCCTGCAGATGGACTAGGAACCGGAAGCTTCCGTGTCCTGCATGGTGAAAAGGCAGGATGACAGAGTAGCAGATGGGCCCCGGGAATGTGGCTTCTTGGACCATCAGATGAACTCCGGGCTGGAGTATGGAATGCTTGTTTTCCACCACCTGCCCGGAACAAGTTCCTAGGCATATCTGGGCCTAACAAACAGTATTCCTCATCTTGACAGCGTATTAGCTCCAGTGGGGAAAAAAGGGAATTTCACTCCTAGAAGTATTTGCTTACAAAGAGTTTCTCACACTTCGCAAAGTATAACTGTTTGGGTCGGCCAAAAAGTTATTTTGGATTTTTTCCAGCCCATCTTAAAAAACCTGAAAGAACTTTTTGGCCAACTCAATATCTCTTTGAGAGAGTACAACTGACAGAGGGGGAAAAAAAATCCTAGCTTCCTTAAAAGGAAGTGAGGATGGTTGTTACAAATAATACTTTAGTGGCAGATTCCCAACTTTCTTTGTAATACAGGAGAAGAGACTCTGGGTCATGACCTTCTCCAGGTTAAAAAATGTTCTTTGACTCCTCTCTACCCACAGCAGTTATTCTTTACCTCTGTGAGAATTCTTTTAAAAAGCTCTTCCCAGGAAAATGTGTGCACACACGCACATATGCACACACTTACACTCTTTAATTATAACTCTTAGGCAACTTTAACATTTTCACATGAGAAGCTACAACCTACAGAAAAACTCCAGTTTCCAAAGCTGTCCTTTTGTTTATTTATCAGCCTGGTCCTTCCAGTCATCATATCCACGTTGGGCAGAGATGTCTTGCCGGCCTGACTCAGTTGCCCTGCCCCTCTGGGCTGCTGGCTCCTGTGGCTGCCCGTGTCTCCATGTGACTTAGACTCCATGGTCTAAGCCCAACCATCCTTTCTTAAGGGCATCTAGTCTGCTTGGGTTGCCATAAAGATACCATAGACTGGGTGGCTTAAGCAACATACATTTGTTTCTCACAGTCTGGAGGCTGGAAGTCTGAGAGCAGATTGCCCTCTGGGTTCTGGTGAGGGCTATAGAGTTCTCTTCCTGGCTGGCAGATGGCTACCTCCTCACTCTCTGCTCACATGGTGGAGAGAAAGGAGGCTCTGGTCAAACCTTTTTCTTGTCAAGACAGTGCGCCCATCATGGGGTCCCATATTCATGACTTCCTGAAGGCCCCATCCCCAAACACCATCACACCGAGGGTTGGGCTTCAACAAAGAAATTGGGGGAGGGACACAAGTGTTTAGTCCAGAACGTTTTCTCCTCTCTGACTGTAGTTTGAAAGAGGGTAAGGAGTGACTTCCAAGGAAAAAGACAGAGTACACCCGAAGCATTGTAAATCAAATATATTTTCAATAAAATAAAATTCTTTAACTCAGAAAAAGTAATAAAGTCCATTTTGTCTTAAAAAATGAAAAAGAGAATCGGGGGCAGAGGTGAAAGAGGATTAGAAGTGAGAAACCTGAGGTCTTCAGATTTGCATTCACTTACTTTTTCCAGTGTTTGTAACTTGAGCTTTAGAGACCCTTTCCTGACACTTGTCTAAACACTCTGATGAACATTTTGACTTTCACACTGAAACATCTTCTCAGTTGAGAGGGGAGGTTTTCTGGGAAAATGTTGGGCTTCATTTTGAAACAAATGGTGTCTATAATTGAAATAAAGATTAAATTATCCTCCTCCAGATTCTATAGACCTTCTTTTTCCTAGAAGGATCACATACAAATTTCATGCATCCCCTGGCAAAATTATGGCTGGAGACAAGAGTCTGCCATTGAGGACAAAAATGTAATCTCTAAAGAGTTCCATCCTTGACCTCAACAGAAATAGAGTGTTTCCATGTGGTCGGCTCTTGGACGAAGGTCAAGATGAGCAGAGACCACCAAGCACATTTCAAGAAGGATATTACATTTCACTGGAGCCAGTAGCTCAGAAGTGAGTTATTAGAGTTTTGTTTACTATACCCTCTGGCTATATCCTTAATTTGGTGGAACTGATAAGCTTGATAAATTTTGAACTATTGCTTTCTGTTTGCCAATAACAAAATATTACTGTGTAGGATGTTAGTTATTTTCCGCATCAAACCCCTTCTATTTTCCTGAAAATATCATTAGTTTCCATTTCAATAGGCCTTTTGTTTAGAGGGAGAAGAATGTCCTTTTTACCTGTTTAATTAAAGCACCTCAGTGACTAGTATACAATTTCTTTAGACTTTACCCTGACCCCAATTCTCTACTTCCTTCTCTTCAGGGCGCCAAGGTTTCACTCTCTCAGGTAATAATTAGATCAAAGAAAGGATTCGGGCACAAGTTACTTCTCCCCAGTTCTCACACGTATCTTCGCTTATAATTTTTCTTTCTTCTTCCTTTCTCTCCTTCCTTCCTCCCTTCTCCCTCTTCTCCCTTCCTTCCTTCCTTTCTTTCCCCTTCAACTGTGAATTAAGCAGACCCTACTGTATAGGTATAGGAATCTTATACCTATAAACATTTTATTTCTATTATAAACTGATAAAAAGATATATAGACAGTATTTTAAGGAACCCCAAACCACTGGGGTAACAGCAAGAACAAAAACAACAACAAAACATAGAAAGCAACTATGTGCTTGTTTATGAATCAATTGCATATATAAATTTATATATACAATTACACTGATATGACATGTTGGAATATGTCATGTTCCTTAGTGATGTCTCAAAACTATAATTATAATCTTAATGAAGCATTTCGTCAAGTTTTAACAGGTCCAAGAATAGTTATTTTACTGTTCTGTTTGGGATGCAAACTTAGAAGCCTAAGAGTTCAATTAATTATCTTACAGTCAAAAGAGTTTGAAAGTAGGATTTTTTTCCAGGGTAGTGTTTAATATAGATTTAAGTCTGGGTTCAGTCTCTGCAGGCCAGAAAGATATCCTCTTGCTAACCCTGTCATTCAAATACATCTAGAAAGAATAGTCCAAGTAATCACACCTAGGAAATGAATCAGCTTATTGAGAGGTAAAGGGAAACACCTGGATTTTAGAAATGAACAGCAAGCTCAGCAAATGAGATTGCCAAGAATATCTGTGGGAAGGAATAAATCAGCAAGTACTCAAAGATGAGGTTCATAAGTTGTTGCAAGTTACCCTCAAAACAGAAGAATGTGAAACAATAGGCTAAAATGCTCTTTCATCTTACACAGAAAGATTGCCTTAGGAAGAGGCTATTTAGGAAGATGGCGCTTGAATCATTTTTGAAAAAGTTTCTCTTTTTCTGACATATAAAAAATGAGACTTCTAGACAGTCTTTTGTTTCAGGATGTTTTCTTTAGTTGGTTACTAACATGTTTTTCTGTGGCTGGGCAAATTTGAAAGAAGTAAAAGAGAAGGTTGAGGTAGAGAACATATGGGAAGAAAATAAAACTAAGGGTTGGAAGTGGCAAATATATGGGCAAATATAAAAGACTGTGTAAATGTATTTTTTTATGTTCTTCAAAAGACGTTTAGAATTGTGTAAAGCAATAATTATAGCACTGTACTGTGGGTTTATAATATATATACACATGATACGTGTGGCAGTAATAACATACAGAAAGATGAAGGAAATGAAGATATACTGAAGCAAAATTTCTATATTTTACCAGAATTAAACTGAAGTATATTGTTATAATTTAAGATGCATAGTGCAATCCCCAGAGCAACCACTATGAAAATCGCTTTGAAAAAGAGCTTAAAATGATGAATTAATATGGCACACTAGAAAATATGTATTTAACACAAAATAAAGTAGTAAAAGAGAAATAAAGAAGACTTGAAATATGGAAAACAGCAAAACAACAAATATAAATCCAACCAGATCGATGATTACATCAAATCTGAGTGAACGAAACATTCCGATTAAAAGGTAGAGATTGCCAGAATGGATTAAAGAACAAAAGCTGACAATATTCTGTCTACAACAAATACATTTTAGAGTCAAAGGCACAAATAGATTGAATATAAAGCGGTAGAAAAAGATATACTAGGAAAATAATAATCATAAGAGTTTGACCATATTACTAGAAGACAAAATAGTCCTTAATAAAAAAAAATTATTACCAAAGAGGGACATTTTATAATGATAGAAGAATCAATACATGAAAAAGATATGACGGTGTAAGTGTACGCATATGTATATAACAGCAGTACTCCAAGATACACGACCAAACACTGACAAAGAGAAAGATGTCAAATTGATAGAGATTCTAATGCTATTCTTTCAATAATTAATAGAATAACTAAACAGAGCATGCTCAAAGATATAGAAGATTTGACTAACACTGTCAAACTTAAATGACCTAATGACATTTATGGAACACTCCACCCAACGACAGTAATTAATATATATTATTTTCAAATATAAAAGGAATATTTTCCAGGATGGACCATATATTATGTCATAAGAATAAAGGGATTAGAACTATTCAACCCTAATGGAATTAAAGTAGAAATCATTAACAGGAAGAGATTTAGCAATTTCCTGTTATTTGGGAATTAACGGAATTACAAACAACACATGGATCTAAGAAGACATCAAAAGGGAAGTGTTTTGAACTGAGTGAAAATTAAAACATAACATACCAATAGTTATGAATGCAGCTAGAATAGCACTTGGAAAGAAATTTATAGATTTAAATACTTATATTAGAAAAGTGGTTCTCAGAATAAATCATCTAAGCTTCTATAAACCAGCTAAAGAGGAGCAAATTGAACCCAAAGCAGGCAAAAAGAAAGAAATATAAAGAGTAGAACTCAATAAAATGGAGAGCAAAAACACAATAAAGAAATCCAGAGAAATCAAAGTTGCTTCTTTGAAGAGATGAAGGAAATTGGTAAACTTTTACCTACCCTGACCAGGAATAAAAGAGGGAAGACACAAACCATTAAAACCAGGAATGAAAGAAGGGACATCACTGACCCTACAGAAATGGAAAGAATTATAAATGGAATATTATATAACTTTATGCTAATAAACTAGACAAAAGATGGACAGATTCCCAGAGAGGCATTAATTACCAAAATTAACTCAAGAAGAAAGTAGAGAATCTGAACAGAAGGATAAGAAGTAAGAGGAAACTAAAATAGTAACTAAAAATCTTCCTACAAATAAAGTCCCCTCAGTCCCAAGTGGCGAATTCTATCATTTATTTAAAGATGAAATAATACCATTTCTAGATGATGCTTTCAGAAAGTAGAAGAGAAGCGAATACTTCCCAGTTATTCTTTGAAGCCATTATCACCTTAACAAAGCCAATCAAGACATCATAGATGCAAAAATCTTTTTAAACACGTTAGCAAACTGAATCTAGCAACATCTGAAAAAAATAATGATATGTCATTGCCAGGTAAGATTCATGTCTGAAATGCAAGGTTGGTGTAAAATCTGAAAATCAATCAACATACCATATTAATGGCTTCCCTCGTAGCTTGGTAAAGAATCCGCCTGCAATGCAAGAAACCTAGGTTCGATCCCTAGGTTGGAAATATTCCCCTGGAGAAGGGAAAGGCTACCAACTCCAGTATTCTGGCCTAGAGAATTCCATGGACTGTGTAGTCCATAGGGTCGCAAAGAGTGGGACATGACTGAGCAACTTTCACTTTCACCATATTAATACATAAAGGACCAACTTCCCTACATGATTAATGATAATCACTAAATGCAAAAAAGGCCATTGGCAAATCCATCTCCCAATCATTATAAAAACTCAAAAAATTAAAAGGAACTTCCTTAACTTAAAAAAGGGTAGGTATGAAAAATCTATAGTTAATGTAATTCTTAGTAGTGAACTGAATACTTTCACCATGCCTATTCAACACATACCAAAGGTTCTAGCTAGTGAAATAAAGCAATAAAAAAATCAATGGCGTCTAAATCAGAAAGAAAGGAATAAAACTGTCTTTGTTTGCAGAAACAGAATCCAGTATAAAAAATCTTAAGGAAATTACACAAAAGCTGCTAAAACTAATCAAGAGTATTTAGCAGGATTCCAAGATAAAAGAGTCAGACACAACTTAGACACAACTGTTGAACAACAACAAGATAAAAGATCAGTATACACAAATCAATTGTTTTTCTATGTATTAGAAATATATAATTAAAAAATGAAATTAGGAAACAATTCCATTGATAATAGCTTCCAAAAGAAAAAAATACTTCAGAAAAAATTAGCAAAAGAGCATGTCTCTAAAACTTAAAATTGTAAAACATTGATGTCAGGAATTTAAGGCAATCAAAATAAGTGGAAGACATCCCATGGTCATGAATCAGAACACTCAGTATTGTTAAGATGACAGTTCTCCCCCAAAGTGATCTATAGATTAAACACTATCTGTATCAAAATCCTATCAGTTTTTTCTTTTTGGGGGTAGGAATTGGCAAACTAATCTTTCATGTATATAAAAATGTAAAAGACCTAGAATAGCCAAAACACTTCTGAAAAAGAAGAATAAAGTTGGACAACTTACACTATCCAATTCTAAAACTCACTGTAGAGGCATAGTAACTAAGACTGTAGCATTGGCATAGGATAAACATATAGATCAGTGGACCAAAATTTAGCATCTAGAAATAAACTTTTACATTTACAGTCTTTTTGACAAGAGTGCAAAGCAGATCAGTGGGAGAAAAAACAATCTTTTCAACAGATGGTTTTGGAACAATTAGCAACTTTTTTCCTTAAGTAAAAGAGGAATTTCCACCTAGACCTTATACTATACACAAAAAATAAACTTAAAATAGATTACAGATTCAGATGTAAGAGCTAATGCTCTAGAAGTAAATTTAGGGGAAAATCTTTGTGATCTTGGGTTAGCCAGTGGTTTCTTAGGCACCAAAGTTACCTTCCATTTAAAAATGTTGATAAATCAGACTTCATCAAAATTAAGAATGTTTGCCCTCCAAAACACACAAGAAAATAAAAAGCCATGTCACAGACTAAGAGATAATGCTTCCAAATCTAATAGAAGACTTCTATCCAGAGCACACAAACACACACAATATATATCTTATAGATAGATATCTAATACCTTACAAAATACCTTATATAAATCTGAAGTATTTTATAAGTATGTCTTATATATATGTTGCACTGTAAATCATATATGTGTGTGTATAATGGAGAGCATATAGATGGTGTATATTGTTTTAAACTCTTACTATTAAATAATAAGGAGATTCCCAAGTGTCACAAAGGTAAAGAATTTGCCTGCCAGTGCAGGAGATGCAAGAGACACCGGTTTGATCCCTGGATCAGGAAGATCCCTGAGTTGAGAGATGGGGGAAATGGGGTGATGTGGGTCAAAAGGTATGAACTTCTCATTGGAAGATGAATAAGTTCTGAGGATCTAATATAAAGTATGATGACTATCCTTAAGACTGTACTGTATACTTGAAAGTTGCTAAGCGATTGTAATCACATATATGTGATGTGATAGAGGGGTTAGCTAATGCTATGGCAAGTGTATCAGCATATTGTACACCTTAAACTTACACAGTGTTGTATGCCAGTCGTATCTCAATACACCTGGGGAAAAGTGTTCAAATCTCCTTTATCTCTTAGTTGGTTTTTAAAACATTTGACATATCTGGAGTTTGTTCTGGCATCAACCCTTAACACTGCAGTAAGTGGTACAGTTGGCTAACTAAGTTTCCAAAAGTATTGTGTAATTGGGTAATTGGTACCAATGCCAATGACATATATTTAATTCTAAAAGTAAATTTTTGTGCAGAATGTTTATCATCTACCTCCAATATATTATGAATCCCACTGTGGTTTTTAGAGATAACCTTTTGCGATTTTTGTGGGAGAATGTATTTAGTGGGCAATAGGAGAATTAACTCTGTAGACTGTAACTGTTATCTCGTCCTTCTCTAAATTGGCTGAAGCCGGTGTGGGCTAGCCAGGAAAAGATGTGTTGTCAGGAACAAGAGTAATTGGCCTTTTTCTATGACTGCTTAATGGGATTTTACATTAATGTGTATTAATGTATCCAAATTAGTGTCATTTTTTAAAGCAGTGCGAGTTTAGAAACTGAACCAAAGGAATGCTATTACTTCTTTTGTTTTATAAAAGGAAACTGAACAGAAGGTTGATTATAATGTGGCTGGTTTGCATGTATTTTAATTACATTTTGTGTGGCCCATAACCTCAGGAATAATGAGATTCTAGGAATATTCCATTAGAATCTTGGTGATGATTTGAATGGATGAAATATATACATAAATTCTCTGCCTTGCCCCTCCATCACCCCAACACATGCAAACATATCATTTAACAAAAAAGTCAATCTGATTTCTAAAAAATACACATGCTAGAAATTCTATCCCAATGGCTTCCACCATCTAATCACTCTGAGACTAAAAACTTATTAAAACAATGTTGGTCAAATGTTTCTGTTGCTCAAACCAGTTTTGACTTTTTAAAATAAATACAGCTAGAACTTGTCTCAGATTTTTTAAACAGTAAAGTTGACAAACCTTTGCCCTAGGAGGGTGGCTTGTTTGAAAACAACTGGGATTCTTTTGGGGTCAAATTTGATGATTAAGATGGTTTATCAGGTTGGAAAATATAATTTTTAACTGAAAATAGTATATCCTGGTTAAGTATTGAGATCTTTACTTATGTGGTTTATAAACTCTTTTAAGGAATGGAAGTAGCTGTTGATTTCCTTTATGGAGATAAATTTTCTAGTTATGTGGAATGGAAGAAACCTTTTAGTCCAGCAGTTATCGTATAATTCTTGGGAACCATAAAAATCATGGTGTCAAACTAAGTTGAAAGTTAGATACTATGATTATAAATTCAGAATTCTTAAACTCTGGAGGATCACAGCTCCTCAACTATACTGTTGTTGTTCGTCACTAATCATGTCTGTCTCTTTGTGACCCCACGGACTACAGCACAACAGGCTTCCCCATCCTTCACTGTCTCCGGAGCGTGCTCAAGCTCATATCCATTGGCCACCCAACCTTCTCATCCTCTGTTGCCCGCTTCTCTTCCTGCCCTCAAACTTTTCCAGCATCAGGCTCTTTTCCAATGAGTCGGCTCTTCATATCAGGTGGCCAAAGTATTGGAGCTTCAGCTTCAGTATCAGTCCTTCCAATGAATATTCAGGGTTGATTTCCTTTAGGACTGACTGGTTTGATCTCCTTGCTATCCAAAGGACTCACTCTCAAGAGTCTTCTCCAACACCACAGCTCGAAAACATCAGTTCTTTGGTGCTCAGCCTTCTTTACAGTCCAACTCTCACATCCGTACGTGACTATGGGAAAAACCATAGCTTTGACTAGATGAACTTCTTCAACTAT
>SJXQ01005096.1:288078-333906 GCA_006408695.1 Aepyceros melampus
CTTCTTCAACTATACCCATAAGGCTAATCTCACCACCCCTCCCCCCCGCCCCCGCCAATCCATCTTCTATTTGGTATCAAGAGTAATCTTTTTTTCAGTATTTATTTGGCTGTGCCAGGTCTTAGTTGCGCACATGGATCTTTTTGTTTGTTTTTTTTTTAGTTGTAGTATGTAGGATATAGCTCCCTGACCAGGGATTGAACCCACACCCCCTGCATTGGGAATGCGGAGTCTTAGCCACTGGACTACCAGGGTAGTCAAAGAGTAATCTTTTAGAATGTTGTGTAAATTAGTGTCTTCTCACTTTGGAACTTTCAGTGGGAATCAATAATTAGATGTGAACAGTGAGGGAAAGAAGGGGATCCAGAGTGACTTCTAGGTTCTAGTTTGAGCCACTGAATGGCCTTGGGTGCCATTTGTTGGGAAGCAGGTAGCCATATGTTCCTGCAGAGTTTCCTGGGGCGGGAATCCCCATTCATGCCCACCCACCCCAGCTCCTGCTCAGACACCCTACTGTTCCTTCTTGATTTGGCCGACTCCTTTTTCTTTAAAACGTCAGCTCAAGAGTAGCCTGTTTACAAGCCTTATCTCCCCTTCTCCCACCCAGAGATACACTGGATGCGTGTCTCTCCCCTCCTCCTTCCTTAATGCTCAGAATTTACATTTGTGCACTCACTCCAGTGTCTTATGGCTGGTTGGCATGTCTTTTCCTCCCTAGACCATGAGAACAGCAAACCCCGTGCCTTACCCACCACCCTCTTTCAGAGCCTAGCACAGTATCTGTACTTGATCCCCAGAGAATGTTTGTTGAAATCAAATGAAGCTACTTGCCAGGTTTTAGTGGTCACCATTATACCTCCCAGCTGCCACGTGGCAATGGCAAGTTTAGACGTTTAGAGACTTTTTCCATGTCTATCTGTGTTATGCCTTTTAAGGT
This sequence comes from Aepyceros melampus, assembly GCA_006408695.1. NCBI lineage: Eukaryota > Metazoa > Chordata > Mammalia > Artiodactyla > Bovidae > Aepyceros > Aepyceros melampus. The sequence continues at coordinate 289,016 of SJXQ01005096.1, forward strand.
GCTGATGATGTCCATTTAAATGTGTGTTTATTTAAGATGGCAACATCTGGGATGGGGTTAGGGGAGGCTTGGCATGAGTAGAGTGAACTGTGATTACATCTCTGATCCCAGGTGCTTTCAAGTCTACTCAAGTCCTTCATTGGCCATATTGACTTAGAAACATTTTCAAACAGTTTTCTCAACCTATTGGGATTGTATAAGTACATTCCTTCCATTGTTATCACAGATAATGTTCAGTGCAACATAAGAAATGCTTGTGTGATGCCTTTTCAAATAATGCCTCTCTTAACTCCCCCTGAATTGTTTCTTACAATGCTGAAGACCTGCAGTGTCGTGCAGGCAGCGCAGACCCCCTGAAACAGCGAGCCCTTCTCTTGACCTACAGATTCTGTACCTGGAGTAGATTGATATGTGCACAAGTGTGGAAAGCTGCCCGTACTGAGGCCAAGATGATGAGAGTGAGACTTTAAAGCAGAGAGCCTGTTCTCAGTTACCAGAGAGAAATCAAATCAAAAACACTTCCGATACGGGGATGGGATACAGGATGGACTAGGATATACGAGGAAAACCACTCCTTGTGGGTCTCTCTTTGTGCTTCCTCATCCTGGCTTCCTCTCCCTTCCACATTTTTTTCTCCCGCACATGCCTTCTCACTTTTTCCTACCTCTTTGTTTTCTCACTCGCTACATGTCATCTGCCCCTTTTTGGGGAACAGTTGACGAAGAATTACTGTACTTGTAACATACATCCCATACATATGCGTATATTGTTTGTACCTGTAACAGAATTATATATATTTCTTGAGTGTATGATGTAAAGCTTCCCATTTCCAGTTTTTAATTTTAAAATGGGTGCATTAAATAGTTTATATTTCTTTTTCTCTCAAAAGAGTTTTTTTTTTTCTTTTTTCTTTATCATGTACATGTGAGTCTTTCTTATTAGATTATTTTTCTTCCTCAAGATCAGTTTCCCTGCCTGCCCCACTCCTCCCATATTCTTGCTTTCTGGCTGAGGAAGAAAGAAGAAGAATGGGATGAAATGTGCTGTAGGGGGCAGGGCTGGAGGCAAGGAAACCAGGTCCCAAAGAGTGGGTGCCCTTTTGCACTTTTCCTGGCTAGAGCTTTGGACAAAAAGCTTTATTTAAAACAAGAGCTTCACTTTCCTCAACAAAAACAGAAAGCCATCTTTCCCCATTACAAAGCTGCTTTGCTCTTATTCAGCGTCATTTTTTTCAGGAGCACTTGACTTGCTCGCTCAGTGCCCAGGAAGCCATACTCTCTCTTGTCACCGCAAATGAACCAGAAAATTCTCTGAAGCGACAGGACCCGACAGACAGAGGCTTGATTTCTTTTGTGTGCACATGTGTGTTATGCATAAGAAATCATTATCTTTCCATAGACTGGGGTCATTCTCTTCTTTCTTTTTACTACCAACCTATAAATTTAATTATTTGGTCGCTGCAGCTTTAATTAAAAAGTCTTACTTATCTTTAGAGGTTTCCTTTTTAAATTTCTAGAGATTAGGATTATCCACAGCATGTCAGCTTGTTTTATGTCCATATACTATATGGTTTCTATAATGATATAAAAATGAATTACTGAGATCCTATGAAGCTAATCATATTCTGCATTTCCCTCCTAATAATCCCAGATTACATTAATCATAAATGTCAGCAGCGTCTCTAGATGACTTCTTGACTTTTGACAAAAAGCCTTCATCTTGGCCCTTTAAATTCCAAGGTCAAGGAGAATGTAACATTCAGAATAATTATTAGCATTATTTTACGTTGACATTTCCCCCCTGCTTCTAGTTTAACATTCCACCCAGGCAATGAAGACGAATGTCATCTTTCGATTCACTGGAGGGAATTGCCCCAATTAAACCTGACTTAAAGGCTATTGGAAATGCTGTATTAATTTGCTGTTCTCCTTTAAAATAGAAAATATTTCATGAAGGAGAAGAATTTTCATTAAAAGCATTAAGGATTTACCATGACATGAACAAGCAATTTTTGAATTGACTTCTTTTCTCCCCAGGCTAGAATAATAAGCACAGCGCACCTCAGCCAGACCAGGGGCTCCCTGTCAGTGGGCATTCCATCCATACAAGCCTCCTCCTTCTCCTTTCAGCTCAAAGGTCATCATTACAGTTTTGTCACATCAAAAATGATTAGAGGTGTCTCTTTTAGAAATCCTAGCCTTTCCATGTAGCAGGGCCTCCTGCCTGTACTCCCTTTCCCCAGACCCCACCCTTTTCTAGTTTGAAAAAAAAAAGGCTAAGGTTATTGGCCAGAAGAAATATCAATAAATTCAGATACGCAGATGACACCACCCTCATGGCAGAAAGTGAAGAACTAAAGAGCTTCTTGATGAAAGTAAGAGGAGAGTGAAAAAGTTGGCTTGAAACTCAACATTCATAAAAACTAAGATCATGGCATCCAGTCCCATCACTTCATGGCAAATATGTGGGGAAACAGTGGAAACTGTGAGAGACTTTATTTTTGGGGGGCTCCAAAATCACTGCAGATGGTGACTGCAGCCATGAAATTAAAAGACACTTGCTCCTTGGAAGGAAAGCTCTGACCAACCTAGACATCATGTTAAAAAGCAGAGACATTACTTTGCCGACAAAGGTCTGTCTGTCTAGTCAAAGATATGGTTTTTCCAGTAGTCATGTATGGATATGAGGGTTGGACTATAAAGAAAGCTGAGCATTGAAGAATTGATACTCTTAAACTGTGATGTTGGAGAAGACTCTTGAGAGTCCTTTGGACTTCAAGGAGATCCAACCAGTCCATCCTAAAGGAAATCAGTCCTGAATATTCATTGGAAGGACTGATGCTGAAGCTGAAGCTCCAGTACTTTGGCCACTTGGTGTGAAGAACTGACTCATTGGAAAAGACCCTGATGCTGGGCAAATTGAAGGCAAGAGGAGAAGGGAATGGCAGAGGATGAGATGGTTGGATGGCATCACTGACTTGATGGACATGAATTTGAGCAAGCTTCGGGAGCTGGTGATGGACAGGGAAGCCTGGTGTGCTGCAGTCCACGGGGTCACAAAGAGTCAGACACAACTGAGCGACTGAACTCTGACTGAAGGTTACTGGAGCATGTTCTGAAAAAGCATCTAATGCTATGGCTGCTTTTAAGATGGAGGTGGCGAGCTACTTTCTAGAACGTAAGAGCCAGGGAGTCAGAGCCCCTCTCTGACTTATTCAGTATTGCACCTCCAGCAGCTGATCCGGGGTCAGGCCAGTATTTCTGATGTAAATGAATGGAGGCTGAGACTGTGAGTTCTGGAATCCTGACTGCGATTATATCCCCAGTCTTGCCAACTGCTTGAATTTGTGTCATCTTGTGTCTACTGGCAAGTTGTGACATCCTTCTAAGCCTTAGCTTCTTCATCTGGAAAGTGAGGGTAATAGTACCATCTCCATGGGGTTGTTGTCAAGATTAACTGAGATAATGCTTGTAAAGTGTTGAGCTCTGAGAGGCCTGGCAACATTTCAGTCTTTCGAGTGAGGCAGAGATGGGCCAGGGTTAATATCACATCTCTCCTCCCTGCCCTACTTAGATCTATTGCCTAACTTTTGCCCTAGGGTGTGGGGAAAACTAAACACCCAGGTACCAGCTGGTTTGGGGCCACTGCTAAATCTCTGCCATTCGCTTTCCAAGCATCTCTTGTGAAATTGTAGGACTCTAACCCCGTCCCCACCCCCCTGCACTAATATTCTAAGGCAAAATTCCTAATCCAGTCCTGCTTGCCAGGTGCCTGTTCCAGCCACCCGTCTGAGCTTACTGCCTGCAGCAAGTTTGCAACTTGGATGCTTGTCTCTTTGGACTGAATTTCCGGGCCTGGCTCACCTGGATCTCACCTACATCCATGCCACAGCCTCACCTTCCCTGCTGGCTGGATAGGGTCCCCTGGGTTTTGCACGTGTTAACTTGCCTGATCCCCCCATCGCCTGTGACTTGTGGCCTGACACGGGGCATGTCTGTCCCCCTGCAGTCTGGCTTGGCCCTTGGTTTCAATCCCTTGTCCTTTCATAGAGCCACCTGCCACTGAACAACCAACCCCATGATGTCGTCACCTGCACAAAGTTCATGTTGTTGTATATCGGGGCTTGTCCTAATGTCACGTTCACTATTGGTAGAAATTTTGGGTTGGCCAAAAAGTTCATTCATGGTTTTGTTTGGTACAAAAACCCAAACCCTTTTGGCCAATGCTGGATAGGGTCCCCTGGGTTTTGCACGTGTTAACTTGCCTGATCCCCCATCGCCTGTGACTTGTGGCCTGACACGGGGCATGTCTGTCCCCCTGCAGTCTGGCTTGGCCCTTGGTTTCAATCCCTTGTCCTTTCATAGAGCCACCTGCCACTGAACAACCAACCCCATGATGTCGTCACCTGCACAAAGTTCATGTTGTTGTATATCGGGGCTTGTCCTAATGTCGCGTTCATTATTGGTAGAAATTTTGGGTTGGCCAAACTGTTCATTCATGGTTTTGTTTGGTACAAAAACCCAAACCCTTTTGGCCAACCCAGTGTTTCTTCCCTCCTGCTACCTTCTCAAATAAACAAACAAAATACTTTGAAATACATCAGACATCCCAACAAAAGAGAGAGAGGAAATGCAGAGATAAAATAATACCCCACCATCAACACTAAACAAACATTAGCATTGAGCTGTGCTGGCTTCAGGCTTTAAAAATCTGCAGGGTGCAGACAGAGGCACGTTCCTTTCCTGAGCCCTTCTCAGCACAGCTTCCTCCCTCCTCCCTTGGAGGGAAGCGCTGCCTGAAGTGAGTCTTTTCCCTCCCACACGTTTTCATACTTTCACTGTGCATTTATGTGTCCATGAATTATATCCGCCATTGTTTTTATTTTACGGTTGTATATAACTTGAAATCTTATGCAGTAGGCTGATGGTATCTGTTATGGGTTGAACTTGGTCTCCCTGAAGTCCTCTGTTAAAGGCCTAACCCCCAGGACCTCAGAAGCTGGCCTTATTTGGAAAAAGTACTTTTGCAGACTAGTTGAGTTATGGTGTGGCCCTACTGAAGTAGAGTGAGTCCCTGTGACTGCTGTCTTTGTAAACAGAACATCCTGGGAATAGAAAGCCCTCCAGGGGGAAGATGGGATGTAGACAGAGGAGAACACCTTGAATAAGCCAAGGAACACCCGAGGTATGGGAGCAGGTCATCCCAGCTCTCTCTTTTTAAAACATGCACATGTCTTTTTATTATGAAAACATTGAATGTTGACATGTTGCTTTATTGCTTTTTAAAAAACTTACTTTCTGACTTAAAACTATTCAGCAAAAATGCCAATAAATCATATAAACTATAGTTTGGGTCTTTTTAAAATTAGGAACATGATCTGTTTAATAATAATCAAACAGTAACACTCAACCTGAGTTGTATGAGCCTTTAACTTACAGTTTGTTTCAATACGAGCTTAAAATAAAACCAAATAAAACAAATAAAAACCAGATAAAACCAAACACATGTGATGAACTGCTGCAGAAGTTTCTGAGAAATGCGCTCTTCTGCACTGCGTCAGCATCCTTCTGTCTCTTCACCGAGGCATGGATGCAGCTGGATCACGTGTCAAGGCACTCATTCTAGACTGCTGTCCTGCTCATCTTAGGAGTCACACTGGGTAGAGGGCGGATGCTGTGTTACCCCCCAGACCATACTATCTTGCCTTTGAGCAAATCCATTTCTTTAAAAGGAAATCATTAGCCAAGAACTGCAGTATCAAATTTAGAAACAATGATTCCAACACATTAAATCAAATGTGTTAGTACTTAAAGTCACAAAGTCTGAAAAGTAAAAATAGCAAATACAGAACTTGTATAAGCAACCAATGAATGAAGGCAAATAGCACTGCCACCACGTGCCTCAAAATGTTATATTTTTGGTGTCTGTAGCTCTTTGCAAATTATATTTTGGGACAGTTCAGATGAATTTTAGTGAAAGATGTGTGTTCTGCATAAAGTTAGAGTAATAGGATTATCGACACGGGTGGCATCATTTTAAAAAATACATTAATAGTCATATTTGTGCATGTTTTTCACTTGGTTTCTAAATCTTTATTTTCTGTGGAAGCAAACCGAAGTGCTCTCTTAAGACTCCATCTTCAAAGTTACAATATAATCTCTATTATTCCTAGAGATTTTAGAGCTAGGTATGGCACTGTTCCTTGCAATCATCTTCATTTTCATCATTCTTACCATCTTGGTCTCCAGATTCATTTCATGCTCTACTTTAGCCTCTTGATCTCAGGTTCCCAAGAGTGAATTTATTTCTGAGGTTGAAGCCACCCAGTCTGTGATACTTTGTTAGGGCAGCCCTTGCTGGCTGATACAGTCTCCTTCCACAGAGTTACTTTCCTTGCCTCTGAGCTATGCTGTCTAGGTTTAGCAATGTCAGAGGTAGCAGACCACCACCCCCATTTGAAATAGCAGATGTGTAAGGCTAACATCTTTTAAGAGGGCCTAGCCCCACAACACATACACCTCTTCTTTATTCTTTCCAGTGAAAAATGTTCTGAGCACCAACTAAGTGCTAAGCCCTAGGACTTCAGGGAGAGCTGATGAGCCAGGGGGAAAGGCATTTAGGAGCGAAGGGAAGTGACCTGGCGCTTTGAACATCATGCCAGCAGGGAAGGGCAGTGGGGAGGGCGCTGGGTGGCATGAGTGTCTAAGTTGGTGGTGTCGTGGGGAGAAGGGAGCTGTCATTGGAAGCATCATCTGCACTGCTGCTGAGATGCGCACTCCTCTGTTGCAGGGCTTCCCACACTTCATCAGAATCCCTTGGAGGGTTTTTTGGAACACAGATTTCTTGGCCCCACTCCCAAAGTTTCTGATTCAGGTCTAATTGGCGCCCAAGGATCTGCACTTGTGGCTAACAAGTTCCTCAGATGGTACTGATGCTGCTGGTCCAGGGAACACACTTGAGAACCACTGAAAAAGAAAGTGAAAGTTGCTCAGTCGTGCCCAACTCTTTGCGACCCCATGGACTGTAGTCTGTGAAATTCTCCAGGCCGAAATACTGGAGTGGGTAGTCTTTCCCTTCTCCAGGGAATCTTCCCAACCCAGGGATCAAACCCAGGTCTCCCGCATTGCAGGCGGATTCTTCACCAGCTGAGCCACAAGGGAAGCGCAACCGGTTTATTGCATTTAACGATTCTCATTGTAGTTTTTGTGGCCTTTTGCTGTTGTTTAACCAGTTGGTAGCAGGATCAAAACATACATGTGTCATATCTCGGGTTGTAAAAGTCTTGCTCTGATTAGTCTTTTTTTAAAGTTTCTGGTAGGGTTTGAGAAATTTCATTTTATATCAGTTTCTTAATGTACAGTTCTCACAACATCCAGTGACAATATGTACGTCCACACCTGTATATATTACAAGGGCTTTTACTTCTCTCTGGTGATCTTCACACCCTTCTCATCCAAAGCCCCTTTATAAATGGTGAGAAAGTTTCTTAAACTTCTTACTGCCTCTCTGAGCCTCTGTGTAGGGTTTTTGTTGGCCTCTGCTATGGACTAACTGTATCCCCTAAACTTCATATGGTGCAGCCCCGAATCCCTAGTACCTTAGAATGTGAATATGTTTGGAGAGGAGATCTTTAAAGAGGAGTTAAGGTTACATGTGGTTATATGGGTGGGACCCTAATCTAATCTGACAAATGTCAGTATAAGAAAGAGAGAGACACTAGGGATGCATGGAAGAGAGACCAGGCAAAAGTCTCAGGGAGCAGGTGACCATCTGCAAGCCAAGGAGAGAGGGCTCAGGAGAAACCAAATCTGCCAGTACCTTAGTCTTGCACTTCCAGCCTCCAACAGTGTGTGGAAGCAAGTTTCTCATGAGCCAACCGGTCTGTAGTATTTTGTTATGGTAGCTTGAGCAGAGAGTACAGCTCTTCACTGTGGACTGTATTCTCCCATTACCATCTACAGGCAGAGGCTCTACCTCTTATCTCCATGAAGCCCAGAAACCCATCAGTCTACATCTAGGAACTTGGGAAACCCAGTGAAAACCCAGGGGACTGCTTCTGCATCAGCTTCTGCTCATTTCTCTGACTTTGGTTTCTTTTCTTTCTGGCACTTGGCCATTTCCCCTGTTTTCCTTCAAGCTCAGCTCTCCCTCTGTATTTGTAAGTGTTCTGCTTTATCCAACATTTGAGTATCTTTGTAACTGGAGGGATCGAGGCTATATCAGGTTCATCTGCCGTGCTGCTAGAAATTCAGTATTATATCCTGAAATCCATTTAACACGTTCTTGCATGCAACTCAAGTCACATCCTCCCAGTCATTTTCATAAGACAGTATTATCACTCGCAGGTTACAGATGGAAATCTAAAGGTCAGAGAGTTTCAGTGATTTCCCCCATGTTGCAATACTAATTAATTTGGGAACTGGTCCTGAAACCTAACACCAGTGCCCTTTCCCTCCACCCTGGCACTGACTACAGCCTAAGTGTAATGGGAGTGTTTCTATAAGGTATGAGAGGAAATTCTAATTCTATAGGCCATAGACTTATTTTAAAAGCCATAGAATATGCCTGGAAACTCTCCAAGTTTCAAAAACACTGTTAAAATTCTTCCAAATAAAGCTGGGAGGTGCTGTCAGGAACATCCACATTGGACAGTTTCTGTTCTATAGAGCTAAAAGCATCTTTCTGAGAATCTGAGAAAACTTTTTTTTCCATACCATCCATGCCATCAATCCCATGGGACAGATTTTCATCTCTATTTATGCCTGGATTTAGAAGAAATCCTCCCCCCCTTTTTTTCTAGTAAATTCTAGTGCCGGCCTCTGAAGGATTTTCCTCAGAAAACTCTTGTGTGTTATGAAAGGAATATGGAAATCTAACTTACCCGTTTGGAAATAAATTTTAGGCTTAGCTTAGAAGTAGATTTTAAGATGGATTTCCTTCTTATATCCACTGACTTGGGTGGATAGAGGACCACGTGGATGCAGCAAGCATCTGAGTTAGCTTGCTGTTTGCTACTCTGGGATCTATGAGTTCTTTTGAACTGTCTTGATCTCTCACTTCCAACCTGGGTCAAGCAAATTGCAGATTATCCTTCCGCCTGGGGAACTCTAGAAGGATCCTCTAGTTTCATTTAGATTCTCTCCATTTCTGCCCCCATTTCCATCCACCTCTGGGTTTGTTTGTCTACCTCTCATGTATGTTTCTTGTCAACACCCTTCAGCCCCTGCCTTTCCTGAAACTCATTTCCCGGCTGATCTCGCAAGAGCTGCGGTGGATTTGCTCTTCATTCCCATGACGCTCGCCTTTCTCTATACATGGTGTCTCTATACATTTGCATCCTTTCATTCTGACCATCTGATATTGACATGCAATACCCACCTTTGCTTCTATACCCATAGCTTTTTTATGGACACAGAGTTACAATCACAATAGAGTCCTCGCTCTTTATTCACGGGGGATTGGTTCCAGGACCATGGTACCAAAACTGGGGGATGGTCAAGTCCCTTATCTAAAATGACGTAGTATAGTTGGTCCTCCACTGTGATGCCATACCCATGAGTACGGAGAGCAGACTGTACCTACTTAAGGCAGAAGAGTTCTTCTTGCACTACGGCGCTTCCTTGTTGACCTGTCAGTGCCGCAAAGTAACCCTGTACCGAAAGAGGTAGATACTCAGAACCTGAGGCTTCCTTTTAGCTCCTTGGTGGCAGGATTATCACACTGCAGCAGTACCGCCTGTCCATGTTCTCAGCACATGCTATGCTGTGGATAATCACAGAAAAGAAAGTTCTGGAGTCACGTCTTTGGAGTACTGTCCACTAGCTCTGTTTTCTTCTAATTTATTAAATGTGAAAAAACAAGATCGGGGTCAAAGCCCACGTCGTCTCCTCAGCACAAAAGGCTTCTCCCAACAAAAGTGCCGGAAGCCTCCTGCTGACAAGAAGTCTTGGGGATATTATCAAAGCGACTTGGAGATGTGGTCTCTTCTAGGGAAAAACGATGCTGCTTACACCTGCCGCGCGTCCTCTGATCAGTCCCTCCGGCCGCACTGTGTTGCTTGCGTGCTACTCACACACACAGCGGGCCCTAGTGATGCCGGGAATCTGTTTAATTGCCTAACGTGCTTTCACACTTCTCAGGGGATTCAGGTGATTCTTTCAAATGGCAGGATTTTTTTTTTTTTAATGGTTGAGGGGATAAACAATAATCAAAAACATAGTGCCACTTGGATCATTTTTGAAGTGCATCTATTTTTGTTTTCTGCCTGAAACCAAAATGCTCTTGGCAAAGTCTGTCCCTGCAATGATAAATATCTGAAGTCACAGAATCCAAAAGAAGGCAGGGGGCCCAGTGCGCTAGTAACAAAAGTGGCAAACAGAAATCCAGATTTGAATACTTGACTGTGATTGCCTGGGTGAGTGAAGTCTTGGGTAAAATAAAACTTTCTTTGTGTGGAAAAAAAAAAAGGTGTTTATTTCTACCACTCGCTTCACAAGGATGCTTGGCTCCAACAGCAGCTTTGCAAAGCATGAGAAGTTACTGAGATTTCTACATCTGTGACTAAATGCTCTTGGAGGTTGGTTTGTTGTTTTTTGTTTTTTTGTTTTTTTTTTTTGGTAAACAGAAAACTTCTGAGCAAAAACATCATCTGAATAATTGCTGTGAAGGAATTTCGCTTCTTGGATGGACGTGGAAAGCCTGTTAGCTTACCAGCACCTTCCATCTTTCTATTCCTGCTTATGTGTATGGAGGAGAGACCAGCAGATGCGGCCACCATATTCATCATGTGCTTTCACACTTGCATCTTCTTTCAAACACCTTGAATCTACACTCATGTTAACGCTCTTACTTTGCATCTTTGGGTCCTGACCCTGCGGCATTCACATCATGTCTCAACCCAGCATTCCTCAAGCGCCAAGATTGGGCCTGGGCTTTGCTCCATGTCCACAGGGTATTAGAGATAACTGCCATTCACAAAACTGGAGTCAGCCTGAGTTTTCTGAGAGCGGAGAATGGGGAGATTCATTTGTGTGACTTCTAGGGAGTTTGCTCAACACAGAAAGGGAATTTAGGGTGAAACACACCAGAGAACCAGAGTAGGTTTTTCTGGAATTCAGTTGTTGATTTACTTGTTTGGTGGGTGGGGGGTTGTTTCTGTTGCTCAGGGGAAACCCTCCTTAGGCTGTTTGCTCAATGGCTTCTTTGTTTTCGTGTTGTACCACTTCTCACCTCTGCCCTCAGGATTCCAGTCTTGATTTCCACTGAGAGAAAAATCTCATTCGATTTCATAGGACATGACGGGTAAGAACTGCTTTGAGGGTGTGAGTGGAGCTGGCGGGGGTCTCACCTGCGGCGCAGGGCGGCAGGAAAGGAAATGACACTCTCCATCATTCTACCAGTGCCAATGCTCGCTTCCATGGCAGTGGCCGGGCACCTCCATCATTGATGCTGCGGCTGGACTGCCTTGTAACTTCTGTTTCCAGAGGGTTCTCTCTGAGCTCCCGACAAAATGATTAATAGCCCCTTAGGTCGACCCTCCAAGACTGAGGAGACAAATATACCTCGTTCCTGGTGAAACAAGCCCAGGACATATATTATCTAGGAAAAATGAGGTGGCCAATGAGCTGTTTCATTGAGTATTTATCAGCTTTAGTCTTTATTTTCAGACTTTCTTTGGTTTTTATACACATATTTATATATGTGTGTATTTTTAACTGAATATACATATATATGCTACTGCTGCTGCTAAGTCACTTCAGTCATGTCCGACTCTGTGCGACCCCACAGATGGCAGCCCACCAGGCTCCCCCGTCCCTGGGATTCTCCTGGCAAGAACACTGGAGTGGGCTGCCATTTCCTTCTCCACATATATATATATATATACTTTATTAAAAACAAGAAAGCACTAGATAATAGAATATTATTTTTGAGTTGCTTTTCTTCCATTATTTTCCTTATTTCAAAAGGTGGAGAAGACTGAGATCAAAATAGGTTTACGCAAAAAAAAGAAGCTAAAAATAATCTATAGTTTTAAAATCACACAAAGTAACTACTGTTAACAATTTGGTATATATCTTTCCAGTTATTTGTTGATGCATTCAAAGCCATTTCTTTACACAATGAGAATTATATTGTGCATACAGTCGTATAATTACTTTCTTAATCTCAATATATTGTGAGGATTAAACAGAGTAAATTATTTTTTAAAAAAAAGTTTCAACACACAACCGACTCAGTTGAGTTCAGTTCATTTGCTCAATCGTGTCTGACTCTTTGTGACCCCATGAATTGCAGCACGCCAGGCCTCCCTGTCCATCACCAACTCCCGGAGTTTCTCCAAACTCATGTCCATCAAGTTGGTGATGCCATCCAGTCATCTCATTCTCTGTCATCCCCTTCTTCTCCTGCCCCCAATCCCTCCAGGATCAGTCTTTTCCAATGAGTCAACTCTTTGCATCAGGTGGCCAAAGTACTGGAGTTTCAGCCTCAGCATCAGTCCTTCCAGTGAACACCCAGGACAGGTCCCCTTTAGGATGGACTGGTTGGATCTCCTTGCAGTCCAAGGGACTCTCAAGAGTCTTCTACAACACCACAGTTCAAAAGCATCAATTCTTCAGCGCTCAGCTTTCTTCACAGTCCAACTCTCACATCCATACATGACCACAGGAAAAACCATAGCCTTGACTAGATGGACCTTTGTTGGCAAAGTAATGTCTCTGCTTTTTAATATGCCATCTAGGTAGGTCATAACTTTCCTTCAAAGGAGTAAGCGTCTTTTAATTTCATGGCTGCAGTCACCATCTGCAGTGACTTTGGAGCCCAACAAAATAAAGTCTGACACTGTTTCCACTGTTTCCCCATCTATTTCCCATAAAGTGATGGGACCAGATGCCATGATCTTCGTTTTCTGAATGTTGAGCTTTAAGCCAACTTTTTCTCTCTCCTCTTTCACTTTCATCAAGAGGCTTTTTAGTTCCTCTTCACTTTCTGCTATAAGGGTGGTATCATCTGCATATCTGAGGTTATTGATATTTCTCCCGGCAATCTTGATTCCAGCTTGTGTTTCTTCCAGTCCAGCGTTTCTCATGATGTACTCTGCATATAAGTTAAATAAGCAGGGTGACAATATACAGCCTTGACGTACTCCTTTTCCTATTTGGAACCAGTCTGTTGTTCCATGTCCAGTTCTAACTGTTGCTTCCTGACCTGCATATAGGTTTCTCAAGAGTCAGGTGGTCTGGTATTCCCATCTCTTTCAGAATTTTCCACAGTTTACTGTGATCCACACAGTCAAAGGCTTTGGCATAGTCAATAAAGCAGAAATAGATGTTTTTTTGGAACTCTTTTGCTCTTTCGATGATCCAGCAGATGTTGGCAATTTGATCTCTGGTTCCTCTGCCTTTTCTGAAACCAGCCTGGAAGCCTGGCTTAGAGAATGTTAAGCGTCACTTTACTAGCGTGTGAGATGAGTGCAATTGTTCAGTAGTTTGAGCATTCTTTGGCATTGCCTTTCTTTGGGATTGGAATGAAAACTGACCTTTTCCAGTCCTATGGTCACTGCTGAGTGTTCTAAATTTGCTGACATATTGAGTGAAGCACTTTAACAGCTGATCTTTTAGAATTTGAAATAACTCAACTGGAATTCCATCACCTCCACTAGCTTTGTTCATAGTGATGTCTCTTAAGGTCCACTTGACTTCACACTCCAGGATGTCTTGCTCTACGTGAGTAATCACACTATCATGGTTATCTGGGTCATGAAGGTCTTTTTTGTATAGTTCTTCTGTGTATTCTTGCCACCTCTTCTTAATATCTTCTGCTTCTGTTAGTTCCGTACTGTTTCTGTCCTTTATTGTGCCCACCTTTGCATGAATTGTTTCCTTGGTATCTCTAATTTTCTTGAAGAGATCTCTAATCTTTCCCATTCTGTTGTTTTCCTCTATTTCTTTGCATTGATCACTGAGGAAGGCTTTCTCACCTCCCCTTGCTATTCTTTGGAACTCTGTATTCAAATTGGAATATCTTTCCTTTTCTCCTTTGCTTTTCACTTCTCTTCTTTTCACAGCTAATTGTAAGGCCTCCCCAGACAGCCATTTTGCCTTTTTGCACTTCTTTTCCAAGGGGATGGTCTTGATCCCTGTCTCCTGTACAATGTCCTATACAATGTCACAACCTACTAGTATCCACTAAATAAAAATTCACTGTTAGATTTATTGCTTTTGTATCAAATACATTACCTGTTTTAACTCTCATTATAAATAATCCTCTAATGAAAATTTCATGGACAGACCGTTACAGACAGCTATTGTTATTTCATATTGTTACTTGGAGAATGACTGGGTTAAGGATATTCACTTATTCATTAAGCAGCTCCTTATAGAGTGTTTACTATTTGCCAGCAACGGTCTCAGGAACCAGAAATAACAACCACAATAATAAGACACATTTGGTGTCTGCTCTGGTGGACCTTGCACTCCAGGGGGAGATGAGAAATAATTAAACAATTACAGAGAAATTGAAGAACAAATTCAAATGGTCAACAAACATAAAAAGATACTCAGCCTCCCCCTGTAGCAAGGGAAATGCAAAATAAAATATCAATGAGCTGTCACATTACACCTATTAGAATGACAGAACTAACCAACAAACACCAAAAGCCAGCCAGGATATGGAAGAGATGCATGCTCTTGGACCCACATTGCTAGCTGAAACATGAATTATTATCACAACTTTTTCAGAAAGTAATCTGGCCACGTTTATAAAAAATAAAATGCACATATACTTTAACTCAGCACTCCTATGGAAATAGTACTTAAGAACATACATTTGAAGGGGGGATCAGTTCATGAAAGAATTTTAATAGAATTTATTTATCAAATTTTAAAATTGAAATATAGTTGATTTACAATGTTGGGTTAATTTCTGCTGTACAGCAAAGCAATTGATATATATATAAACACACACACGATTCTTTTTTTTAATACTCTTTTCTATTATGGTTTACCATAGAATATTGAAAACATTAATAGTTCTTTATGCTATACAGTAGAACTTTGTTGTTTATCCATTCAATATACAAAAACTTATATCTGCTAACCCATCCCTTCCCCAAACCCCTTCCTCTTGGCAACCATCAGTCTCTTCTTTATATCTGTGATTCTATTTCTGTTTCATAAACAGGTTCGTTTGTGTCATATTTTAGATTCCACATATAAGTGTTAACATGTGGCGTTTGTCTTTCTGTCTCACTTCATTAATATGATCATCTCTAGTTGCATCCGTGTTGGTGCAAATGGCATTATTTCATTCTTTTATACGGCTGAGTAATATTTCACTGTATATTTGTACCACATCTTCTTTATCCATTCGTCTGTGTTTCTGTGTTTTGGCTATTGTAAATAGTGTTGTTGTGAACATAAAGGGTGCATGTATCTTTTTGAATTATAGTTTTGTCTGGATGTATGCCCAGGAGTGGAACTGCTGGGTCAGATGGTCTATTTTAAGTTTTCTGGGAAACTTAAATGCTGTTTTCCACAGTAGCTGTACCAACTTAACTTCCCACCAACAGTGTAGGAGGGTTCACTTTTCTTCACACCTTATTTATAGACTTTTTTAATAATGACCATTCTGACCAGCTTGAAGTGGTACCTCACCGTAGTTTTGATTTGCATTTCTCTAATAATTAGCAGTGTTGAACATCTTTTCAAATGCCTCTTAGCCGTCTGCATTTGTTCTTTGGACTTCCCTGGTGGTTCAGTGATAAAGAATCCACCTGTCATTGCAGGAGATATAGGTTCAATTCATGGGTCAGTTTCCTGGGATACAGGAAAGATCCCCTGGAGAAGGAAATGGCAACCCACTCCAGTATTCTTGCCTGGGAAATCCCATGGACAGAGGAACCTGGCAGACTATAGGTCATGGGGTTGCAAAAGAGTCAGACACAACTTTGCAACTAAACAACAATGACAAATTTCTTCTTTAAAGAAATGTCTGTCTTGGTTTCCTCATTTTAAAATTGGATTGTTTGCTTTTTTGTTGTGAGTTATATGAGCTGTTTATATATTTTGGAAATTAAGCTCTTATTGGTTGCATCTTTTGCAAATATTTTCTCCAATTCTGTAGATTGTCTTTTTATTTTGTTTATAGTTTGCTTTGCTGTGCGAAGCATGTAAGTTTGATTAGGTTCCATTTGTTTTTTCTTGTCCTTGTTTTTATTTCTGTTGCCCTGGGAGACTGACCTAAGAAGACATTGGTATGATTTATATCAGAGAACATTTGCCTATGATCTCTTATAGGAGTTTTATGGTATCATATCTTATGTTTGTGTTTTTACACCATTTTGAGTTTATTTTTGTGCATGCTGTTAGGGTGTGTTCTAACTTCATTGGTTTACATGCAGCTGTCCAACTGTCCCAACACTACTTGCTGAAGAGCCTTTTTTTCCACTGTATATTCTTGCCTCCTTTGTCAAAGATTAATTGACTATGAGTGTGGGTTTATTTCTAGGCTCTCTGTTCTGTTCTGTTCATTGATCCATATGTCTGTCTGGAGCACAGAATTGAAAGTAAGTTAGCTGTCATGCAGCAGAAAAGTCAGCTTTCAGTTCTGGGGCATTCCTCTCTCTGCTTCTCAAGCATTCCATCTGTATGATGGGTAACTTCTCTTGACCTTGTAGGATGCTCCGCAGGATACCACGAGGTGAGATAGATGAAATGGCCCAGCATGAACCTGTCATGAGGGAAATCCTCACAAGGTGTTGCTTGATCTGAATCTGCCCACTCAGTCTCACAGTGAAATGAAGTGAAAGTCGCTCAAATAGTGAGGCAGGAGCAGCTGTGAGGGAACTTGGGAAAATGCGAGGCCTGCTGCCCAGGGGAGGTCTTGACAGCAGCCAGGGAACCAGAGCTGGAGCCCGAGGGCTGGGCAGGCACTTGGTTCTCAGCTGCATTCTTTGCATACTTTTCACTGCAAAAAGTTGAACCAAGTACAAGCAATTGGTGACTGGGCTAACGGCTGGAAGAATGAGGAACTGGATGGGGTGAAGTGCTCCAGAGGAATGTCTGGCACAGAGTTCTTATTTCCAGAACTTTCCAGCACTGGCAGGTGTGAGGTTGTGCGGTCACCACCAGCCTTGCCAAGGAGATTCAGTGCTAACTAGGGAGCACAGAGGGGAAAGTCCCTTGTGTGCCAGTCACAGAAGAGGGCACGATGAATATCAGCTCCAAAGATACACTACAGGCATCAAGGCTTGGCCTGTTACAGAGCTGCAGTGTGCTGGCCAGCTCTGAAGGATGGGGAAAAGTGACCAAAGCCCCCACCATTCTTTTTAGAAGGTTCAGTGTGTACCAAGTGTCTCATACCACAAGGGGAAAATATCTGAAAAGACAAGGAAAGAGGGAGAAATCCTGCCTTATATTCATGAAACTGAAGCCTTTGAATGCCATCCCCTGCCGCATATGCACCTAAAACATGGTAGGGCTCCCAGCCTGCTTTCAAATCCAGCTTTAATTGTGCTGCGTGATGTTTTTGTTGTTGTCTTTGACCTTGAGGTGGAAATCTGCTGCCAAAGCATGCCCAGGCCCAGTTCTCCTGAGAGAAGAAAGGGAGCTAGTGTGATAGATGGATGCGTCCTCATGTGCCCCAGCTATGAAAGCAGGAGGAGGCAAGGGCAGCCTTGAGTCTGCAGGTAGGCGAAGGTCAGAGGACAAAGGGCAAGGGATGAGACTGGGACTAAAACACGTACTTTGATTTTGAGTTCTGAGGTAAAAGCCTTTTCCAGATGGGCCTCCTTCCTTCTCCCTCTTTATTCTACACCTTCCTGGCTTGATGACCTCATTGTCAAGTTAAGTCATGGTGGAAACCCTGTGAAGTAAACTGACCTCACACACAATCCTCTCCTGTCCTCACGTCCTGTGGTCAGCACAGGTCTAGGTAATCATTAATTAACCTTTTAGTGCTGGCTGTTTCTGTTGGCCACAGACATACAAAGCCTTCAGTATAAAAACAGTGCCATGCAGGAAACCTGGGTTTGATCTCTGAGTCAGGAAGTTTTCCTGAAGAAGAGAATGGCTAACCCACTCCAGCATTCTTGCCTGGAGAATTCCATGAGCAGAGGAGCCTGGAGGGCTATAGTCTATGGAATCACAAAGAGTCGGGCACAACTGAGCAACTAACACACATTCACACACATAAAAACAGCAGTCAATAATTCCCCATATTTATGTGAAAAAATATTCAGAAAATGGAAGGCACTGCAAATTCAATAGCTTTTTCAAAAAAAAAAAAAAAAGAAATCCATGCCAGAACTGCTGTTGGTAGACCTCAGCACTTTGAGGGGATTCTAGGCCTGGCTCTCCTAGTGTTGAGGACAAGTAGCTTTCCTTTTTCTCATACATAAAATGAGGAGGTTGAACTAGAAGATTGCTATGGTTCATCTTCTTAAAAAAAAAAAAAAAAAAGACATTTTACCTCGATTCTTCTGCCTCAGGCAACAGTTAGGGATTACCAGATTGAGCAATATTTGGGACACACTTATTCTAAAAAAACGTTCATTGTTTATCTGAAATTTAGATTGAGCCTGGTGATCTGTATTGTATCTGGCAACCCTATGGCAGTTACATTTTTCTAGGAGGAGAGTGGCTGACCCAGGCTCTGCTCCCTGACCCGGGCTAGGAGCAGGACCAATGGAAGGTGCCTGTGAGAAGGAGCTCTCTCCCACCCGATTGCACTGGTCACCCCGGCTGCAGAGCAAGAGAAGACCCCGCTATCCCACTCAACTTTTCTCTCATCAGCGAATTAAAATCTCTCCAGATCTTTTTAGGCAGAAAAGCTCAAAATTATATTTAATTTGGTCATATTTCTTTCTTTCTTTCTTTCTTTTTTGAGTTACAGAGAACATTTTATTTCTTTAGGTTCATGCAGTGAAACTCATGAGATAGACACTCTAAAAGTGGCACTATTTTGAGGTTTCAATGAGTATATGCTGATTCAATACTGTGTTTTTTTCTTACATTTTCTTATTTTTATTTTTTAATTTATTTTAATTGGAGGCTAATTACTTTACAATATTGTGATAGTTTTTGTAATTTGGCCACATTGCTAATCAGCATTAAAAAAACAAAAAAGTAATGACTCCTTTTCAGTATAAGGAGACAGTTTTTTTTTTTTCTCTTTCTCCATGGAATCAAGTTCTAGCATGTAACCAGAAGGTAGGTCCTCCTCGACAAAAAAATCTTGGACACAGTATGCATTGGAATAAAATTCACTCTGTGAGGGTGACATACAGAAAAGATCTTCACGACCCAGGTAACCATGGTGATGTGATCACTCACCCAGAGCTAGCATCCTGGAGTGCGAAGTCAAGTGGGCCTTAGGAAGCATCACTGCAAACAAAGCTAGTGGAGGTGATGGAATTCCAGTTGAGCTAGTTCAAATCCTAAAAGATGATGCTGTGAAAGTGCTGCACTCAATATGCCAGCAAATTTGGAAAACTCAGCAGTGGCCACAGGACTGGAAAAGGTCAGTTTTCCTTCCAATCCCAAAGAAAAGCAATGCCAAAGAATGTTCAAACTACCACACAATTTCACTCATCTCAAACACTAGCAAAGTAATGTTCAAAATTCTCCAAGCCAGGCTTCAGCAATACATGAACCATGAACTTCCAGATGTTCAAGTTGGATTTAGAAAAGGCAGAGGAACCAGAGATCAAATAGCCAACATCCGTTGGATCATTGAAAAAGCAAGAGAGTTCCAGAAAAACATCTGCTTTATTGACTATGCCAAAGCCTTTGACCGTGTGGATTACAACAAATTGGAAAATTCTTAAAGAGATGGGAACACCAGACCACCTGACCTGCCTCCTGAAAAACCTTTATGCAGGTCAGGAAGCAACAGTTAGAAATGTTGGAACAACAGACTGGTTCCAAATCAGGAAAGGAGCATGTCAAACCTGTATATTGTCACTCTGCTTATTTAACTTCTATGCAGGGTACATCATGCGAAATCCTGGGCTTGATGAAGCACAAGCTGGAATCAAGTTTGCTGGGAGAAATATCAGATATGCAGATGACACCACCCTTATGGCAGAAAATGAAGAACTAAAGAACCTCTTGATAAAAGTGAAAGAAGAGAATGAAAAAGCTGGCTTAAAACTCAACATTCAGAAAACTAAGATCATGGCATCCTGTCCCATCACTTCATGGCAAATAGTTGGGGAAACAATGGAAACAGTGAGAGACTTTACTTTCTTGGGCTCCAAAATGACTGCAGATGGTGACTGCAGCCATGAAATTAAAAGACACTTGCTCCTTTTAAGAAAAGCTATGAACAACCTAGATAGCATATTCAAAAGTAGAGACGTTGCTTGCCACCAAAGGTCCATCTCGTCAAAGCTATGGTTCTGCCAGTAGTCATGTATGGATGTGAGAGTTGAACTATAAAGAAAGCTGAGTGCTGAAGAATTAATCGATGCTTTTGAACTGTGGTGTTGGAGAAGACTCTTGAGAATCCCTTGGACTGCAAGGAGATCCAACCAGTCTATCCTAAAGGAGATCAGTCCTGGGTGTTCATTGGAAGGACTAATGCTGAAGCTGAAACTCCAATACTTTGGCCACCTAATGCAAAGAGCTGACTCATTGGAAAAGACCCTGATGCTGGGAGGGATTGGGGGCAGGAGGAGAAGGGGATGACAGAGGATGAGATGGTTGGAGGGCATCACCAACTCGATGGACATGAATTTGAGTGAACTCTGGGAGTTGGTGATGGACAGGGAAGTCTGGTGTGCTGCAGTCCATGGGATCGCAAAGAGTTAGACACGACTGAGCAACTGAACTGAGAGTGACATACCCAGCACCTCAGTGAGAATAACGGTGCTCTGAATCTAGAAGTAGGAGTCACCTTCAGAAGAAAAGTGGCATGAGATTTACATTATATAGCATTTGATAGCTTATAAAATTTTTTTCTTACATTGTATGAATTAATTTTTTACCTAGTGAAATGTGTAGGTTTTTCCTAGTAGCTCAGATTGTAAGGAATCTGCCAGCAATGTGGGTGACCAAGGTTCAACCCCTGGGTCAGAAAAATCCTCTTGGAGAAGGGAGTTAGTTACCAACTCCAGTATTCTTGCCTGGAGAATTCCACGGACAGAGGAGCCTGGCAGGCTATAGTCCACAGGATCACAGAGTCAGATGCAACTGAGTGACTAATGCTTTTCAATGAAAAGGTTAGCATTAGTCTTATTTTACAGGTAAAGAATTTGGCTTAGAAATGTTACATTTCTTCCCCAGATCACCCAGCAAGTCACTGGAAGATGGGGCTTGATCCTAGGTTCATAACCACAGTTCCCTCCTTCTTCCCTGCTATCTAAGAACTGTTTTTCTGGAAGAGTACATATTTCTACGGTCCCCGTGGGATTTGGAAAGAAAAGTTCAATGCCTTTTGATGCTTTTGACAGAATGGTAACATGCCAGTCTTTACACAGGCCCTTGTTCTGGGCCAACCCGGCAAGCCAGGACAGAGGCTCTGAGAGCTGGCTGATCAAAACCAGCCAGGCTGATTAGCATTATTTCCACAGATGAGGAAACTGCAGGTCAGATTGTTGATATCAGAGCAGGCAAGCCACTGCTCGCCTCTCTCCCTCCAGTGATCAGGCCGTGCTCAGCCCAGGCAGCCCAGGAAATCCTCAGAAAAGCTCACATTGTGAATAGAAATGGCTTACGAAAAAAGTACACAGCCCTGTCTCTCATTTCTGTTGCTGATACGGGCTCCCACCCTGCGTGTGTTTGGTGACTTAGTAATAACTCCATTGCCACTGGTCCGATTCACTTCTGCGGTCTCTGCATGGGTCGACTGGGCTGGGTTCCAGGCGTTGTTTATGCCAGGAACCCAAATGGACCAGAACTCTCATATAAGCTTCACCATGCTGCTCTGAAAAAGAGCTGCTAGTGTTAGGGTTTTGAATACTAATGGCATTGTTTTCTCTTACACAAATAGTCTTAAATGTTTTCCTGTTGTATTTGAAAAGTATGTACTACTGATTTTATACAGTAATTAATTAGTTATTTAGCTCTTGAGAGATAAATCTCTAACATCCCCTTACAATCTGTGGGTATCCCGTTTGTCTTTACTCATTTATATACTTTACACATTTACATATTTTTGATCACCAATGAAGAATAAAAACTTACTGGAGAAGAATAAAAATGACATAGGACAAATGACTTTCAGAAAACAGACACCAGATGAGATTATGGAATGAGTTTTTAGATTCTTCTTTCACTCTCACAAATATAAAATCCCTTAAACAATCTTTTAAAAATTATAACCGAAGGGAAACCTCCAAGTTGCTCAAGGCTACATCTAAAACCCAGTCTCCCCAACTGCCTAACAGTCTCAGTTCTTTCGCTGTTGCAAACAACACACATTAACATAATGGAGATAATTAAGGGCAGTGCCAGGTACTGTTATGCTACAGGCTTCTGCAGGGCAGGGGCTGCCAGTTTCCGCTCCCTCCTAACAGCCTGAAGGCGTGGAGATTAACACCTACAAAGTGTGGTGGCTTGAATATAGATGAGGGGAGAGAGACCGGCTGCTTCCTTTGATTAAAACATTACAAGAATAATTATTACAATAGTGAAATGGCTTCGGCCTTCTGTTAACTTTTTTTTTTTTCCCTCTCTAGTTTATTCTGTATCTCTGGAATTTTTTCTTTTCCCCCATTCCTCCATATGGCAAATCACTATCATTGAAGAGTCTTATACTTCAAGTTGAGAATATTTGGTATGGTTTGAATTGGTGATCCCCAAGACAGAGTAATTTTCATTGTTGCCAAGGAGAGGAAAATATTGCTTCTGGAGAGCCAGCAGGTATTGTATTAAACAGTTGTACCAGCTGGAAACAAATTATTGCCTTTATTCGAAACTACCAATTTGAAGTCGGATGCGTTCATTTTAGTGGGCCATGGGTGACGGGACCAGCCATGGTTCTTGTGGTGACAGGTTCCTCAGCAGGTCAATCTAGACCCAAATCAGGAGCAACACTGAGGCTACTGGCTGATGTTTTTACATCAAGGTTGTGATTGCTTTTAACTTGCAAACTGATTCCACTGTCACTCTTCTCTGTCTCAGGCTCTGGAATATTTAAGAAGGTTTAGAGGAAGGGAGATACACATATTGAGCAGAGTCCAGATGCAACATCGTTGTACTCCTATTTCAGTTGTGATTTCTACAAAATTATTGCATATGTATTATTGCTGCAGCCTCTGGGTCCCCTTCTGTGATATGAGATAAAAGACAGTCACCGCGTTTTTGCAAAGGACAAAGACACTCTGGCTTTATTTCTAAAGATCTTGTGATCCAGAACTTGGTTCTGTTCTTGGAAAACAAATACAGGCTCAGCCAACAGTAGCACGAGCCGGGTTATCAGCTGATATCCCACTCTGTATTTTTAGTGGGCAAATAAAATCTATCAGGACAGTGTAATTTAGAAGGGTGGAGAGAGCCGCATAATTTCCAGGGCTGGGAAAAGAGTTCTCTGGAGCATTTTTGGTGGAACTGATCTGTTTTGGCAGTAACCTTCAGCTTCCTTTTTTTTTTTTTCCCCCATGTGTGGGTTTTTTTTTTTTTTTAATGGAAAAATACAGCACAGGACCCTGAAAGTTGAGAAGCAGCTACGGAGAACACTGCCTGTTGCTCTTTTACTAGAATTTGTTTTCTGCTGCCTCCTTGCTAGAGACCTGTTTACTAATAAAATACCTCCCTATCAGAAACTTAATTGAATTGAACTTATTCAAATCTTGGGGGAAAAGTGCCTTTTTGTCATTTCATTCCATCATAATCTGACACATCTTTTGACCTAATTGATTAAAACCAAAAAGCTCTCCATTTAATCGTACGAATTGGGAACCCAGATCATTTTCCTAGGCAACTCATGCTCCTCAATCCTCCCCTGGAGCCCACTCTACTCTTTTAGTTTCTCAAGGGAGATAGAAATCAACTTTCGGTAAACCAGCACTTTTTTGAAGATGGTGAAAATGAGACAGAATTAGAATATCATACTAGATTAAATGGGAGCTGGAATAGGGATCTTCAATTCCAGATCCAGGAAGTTAGCCACATAGAATCTTGTGTGCAGAGCTCAGAAACCATCTACCAAAGACATGTGCTCACTGTTTGGAGCAGAGTGAAAGGATGGAGCTGAGTTTGGTAGCATCACATCAATTCTTTCTCTGTGAAACACAAGTGGAGTCCCTGGTGAAAGGTGGTGACCACCTCCAGTTCCATTTGATTTGGCAGGTCGGTTGGTCCTATGAGAGGATGCCCTTCCTTTTCCTCTCCTCCCCAGTCAGTGAGACCGAGGGAGATGCTTGTTGCCTCTTCCACGTTTGAGAGAGGAGCTGAAATCAGATGCACTTGGCAGGAGTTGTATAAGGTCTGAGTACTTGGAGATGGAGAATGCAGAAGCTTAATCTGAATATTCTCCATCTCCAAATACTCAGACCTTATACAACTCCTGCCACATGCATCTGATTTCAGCTCTGAGTACTTGGAGATGGAGAATTGCAGCTTAATCTGAATATTGGAGAAGGCAATGGCACCCCACTCCAGTACTCTTGCCTGGAAAATCCCATGGACGGAGGAGCCTGGTAGGCTGCAGTCCATGGGGTCGCTAAGAGTCGGACACGACTGAGCAACTTCACTTTCACTTTCATGCATTGGAGAAGGAAATGGCAACCCACTCCAGTGTTCTCGCCTGGAGAATCCCAGGGATGGGGGAGCCTGGTGGGCTGCCATCTATGGGATTGCGCAGAGTCGGACACGACTGAAGTGACTTAGCAACAGCAAATCTGAATATATGTATCTCTGTGTGTGTGTATGTACATTTGAAATTTAACAAAAAGTACAGTAAGAAATAAATACCTGTGTTCATTTCCTTTGCTGTAACAAATGCTCATACACTGGTGGCTTAAAACAACAGAAGTATATCCTCACCCTTCTGAGGCTTGAAGTCCAAAAACAAGGTGTCCGAGGGCTGTCTCTTGAAAGCTCAAGGGGAGAACTTGTTCCTTAGCTCTTCCAGCTTCTTGTGACTGTGGGCATTCCTTGGCTTGTAGCTGCATCACTCTAATCTCTGCCTTCATCTTCTCATCACCTTTTCCTCTGTGTGTCTCTGTGAAGGATACTTGTCACTGGATTTAGGATCATAATGATATTCTCATCTCAAGATCTTAATTACATCTGCAAAGACTTTTTTTTTCCCCCAAATAAGGTCATATTCACAGATTCTGAGGTTTAGGATGTGGGCATAACTTTTGGGGGGGCCACCATCTTGGCCATTATAGTCCCTCAAACTTGACTATTTGCTCAGAAGAAAATGTTTGGAAGTAGGTGTGATATTGTAAACTGGTTGATTAACTTGCATAAATGTAGGTTTTTTTTCTTTTATATGCTTTAATTTATTCCCCAGAGGTTTTAAGGTGAAGCATCAGTTCAGTTCAGTCACTCAGTCATGTCCGACTCTTTGCAACACCATGAATCGCAGCACGCCAGGCCTCCCTGTCCATCACCAACTCCCGGAGTTCACCCAGACTCGCGTCCATCAAGTCAGTGATGCCATCCAGCCATCTCATCCTCTGTCGTCCCCTTCTCCTCCTGCCCCCAATCCCTCCCAGCATCAGAGTCTTTTCCAGTGAGTCAACTCTTCGCATGAGGTGGCCACAGTACTGGAGTTTCAGCTTTAGCATCAGTCCTTCAAAAGAACACCCAGGGCTGATCTCAATCAGAATGGACTGGTTGGATCTCATTGTAGTCCAAGGGACTCTCAGGAATCTTCTCCAATACCACAGTTCAAAAGCATCAATTCTTTGGCGCTCAGCCTTCTTCACAGTCCAACTCTCACGTCCATACATGACCACAGGAAAAACCATAGCCTTGACTAGACGGACCTTTGTTGGCAAAATAATGTCTCTGCTTTTGAATATGCTATCTAGGTTGGTCATAACTTTTCTTCCAAGGAGTAAGCGCCTTTTAATTTCATGGCTGCAATCACCGTCTGCAGTGATTTTGGAGCCCAGAAAAATAAAATGTGACACTGTTTCTACTGTTTCCCCATCCATTTCCCATGAAGTGATGGGACTGGATGCCATGATCTTCGTTTTCTGAATGTTGAGCTTTAAGCCAACTTTTTCACTCTCCTCTTTCACTTTCATCAAGAGACTTTTTAGTGAATGGCAAACCACTTCAGTATTCTTGCTTTGAGAACCCCATGAACAGTATGAAAAGGCAAAATGATACGATACTGAAAGAGGAACTCCCCAGGTCAGTAGGTGCCCAATATGCTACTGGAGATCAGTGGAGAAATAACTCCAGAAAGAATGAAGGGATGGAGCCAAAGCAAAAACAACACCCAGCTGTGGATGTGACTGGTGATAGAAGCAAGATCCGATGCTATAAAGAGCAGTATTGCATAGAAACCTGGAATGTCAGGTCCATGAATCAAGGAAATTGGAAGTGGTCAAACAAGAGATGGCAAGAGTGAGTGTCAACATTCTAGGAAACAGTGAACTGAAATGGACTGGAATGGGTGAATTTAACTCAGATGACCTCAGGAATCCCTCAGAAGAAATGGAATAGCCATCATGGTCAACAAAAGAATTCAAAATGCAATACTTGGATGCAATCTCAAAAGCAATAGAATGATCTCTGTTCATCTCCAAGGCAAACCATTCAATGTCACTGTTATCCAAGTCTATGCCCCAACCAGTAACACTGAAGAACCTGAAGTTGAATGGTTCTATGAAGACCTACAAGACCTTTTAGAACTAACACCCCCAAAAGATGTCCTTTTCATTATAGGGGACTGGAATGCAAAAGTAGGAAGTCAAGAAACACCTGGAGTAACAGGCAAATTTGGCCTTGGAATGCGGAATGAAGCAGGCCAAAGACTAATAGAGTTTTGCCAAGAAAATGCACTGGTCATAGCAAACACCCTCTTCCAGCAACACAAGAGAAGACTCTACACACGGACATCACCAGATGGTCAACACTGAAATCAGATTGATTATATCCTTTGCAGCCAAAGATGGAGAAGCTCTATACAGTCAACAAAAACAAGACCAGGAGCTGACTGTGGCTCAGATCATGAGCTCCTTATTACCAAATTCAGACTTAAATTGAAAAAAGTAGGAAAAACCACTAGACCATTCAGGTATAACCTAAATCAAATCCCTTATGATTATACAGTGGAAGTGAGAAATAGATTTAAGGTCCTAGATCTGATAGATAGAGTGCCTGATGAACTATGGAATGAGGTTCATGACATTGTACAGGAGACAGGGATAAAGACCATCCCCATGGGAAAGAAAAAGGTAGAAGCATAAGATCATGCATTGTTTGTGAAGAGATATGATTTTTATTCTAGACTTGTATTCTTCTGGCAGATACACACGATGGTCAGTGGAAACAGCAAGCCTTTCTCAGGCACCTCCAAGCACAAGGAGCACTCATTTCACAAAAGGAGGGAGGGATATTTCTCCTACTGTCTTGCCCATGTTCTACCAAGGACTTTGTCATCCCTATTTTGCTGAGTCTCCTGGTAAGCTGCTTCCACAGGTTTCTTTCAAAGGCAGTGATTCTCTACTTTTTTGCAACTGCATACCCTCATGCAGTCATGTTTGTTGACTCATGCTCCTTAAAGGAAGTTAAGGAGAGAAATGTCCTCAGCATCTCAGAATATTGCCTGACTAGTTGGCCAAAGATGAAGAGACAGAGGACCTCAACTGACCAGCACACGTTTCTTTGGTTTGCACTGTGCCACGCAAACACAGGCTCAAGGGAGACGTAGCGACCAGGTTATAAAATGATAACCATTCTCCCTTGTTCCGTGTGCATCTTGCCCCTGTTCCCTGAAGCCATCACTGCCCATCTTTTCCCACAAAGTGTAGCCATCTTAGAAACCTGACTCACAATCCCTCTTAGGGATCATCATATTTTAAACTCTAGATTCTCCCAGATGTGCCCCAGTGTGCTGGTCCCAAGTCTCAGATTTGCTGAGAAGTTAGACGTGAAGCTCTTGCTTAGACTATAGCTTCAGCGGTGGACTTGAGTCCTGGTTTTATCAGAGGAGCCAGCATTGGGGATTGAGGAGCATTTTGATTCTTCTCCTGTGACTGTTCCTTGAGTATTGCCCTTGCAGAATCCTGGAGGGAGGTGGGGTATTTGTAGTCAGGATGCAGACATTCTTGGGTCTCCAGTCACAGTGCCTTCAAAGTATCATCAAGCCCTCTCGCAGGGGACACTCACTCCTTTGACTGGCTCAATGACGTATTATACTGATTATAATTGACATCTGGCATCATAAAATAGGAATATTTCTTCAGAATCTACAGACTACAACGAAACCCCATACAGTATCTTAACAAGGGCCTCTGCCCTCTACCTGAGAGATCGTGAGGGAAAGAAGCCCAACAATCAACCTGAATCATGACTAATCAGATGAGCAATTCCTGCTGAGCGGGAGAAAAAGCAGAAGCAGATATAATATGAGAGAGCAATTCATTTCCCTTTCCACTTCTTTTTGTCACCTTGTTTATGTTGAACTTGACTGTATGATGGGCCTTAATTCATTGTGTTATCACTCTGCTGGATCAAGGTTTGATCAGTTCTGTAGTCCATCTGAGGTGAGCTGCCATTACCCTGTTTGATATCCCAGTCTGACATTTCTTCTCTGAAATGTCCTCTTCCTATAGCTTGTATTTATACTTAGTGAAGGATTTCCTAGACTCTGATCCAAGAAGCATGAGTACTGAGAGCTGTTTTGACAAGAAAAATAAAAGGGGGTCTGGCGTCTAATATGTTTCAAAAACTCAACATGCTATAATTCCCTACTTGGAGATTCATAACAAGCATTAGAAGTCTCCTTGACCTTGGTTAATGTGGAGTTTCCCAAACGTATTTGACTCCAGAACTCCACTTTCAGGTAACACCTATTAATAGAGGCACATCCTGGAAAATACTAGCCTGGTGGGAGATATGTTGGATTTTAAAACAAAAGACCTTTGTCCAAGTCGCCTCTGTGATTTTCTGTTGGCATCAGATAAGGTACTGCTGCTGCTGCTACTAAATCGCTTCAGTTGTGTCTGACTGTGCGACCCCATAGAGGGTAGCCCATCAGGCTCCCTGTCCCTGGGATTCTCCAGGCCAAGAACACTGGAGTGGGTAGCTATTTCCTTCTCCAATGCATGAAAGTGAAAAGTGAAAGTGAAGTCGTTCAGTTGTGCCCGACTCTTAGTGACCCCATGGACTACAGCCTACCAGGCTCCTCCATCCATGGGATTTTCCAGGCAAGAGTACTGGAGTGGGGTGCCATTGCCTTCTCCGGTTAAGGTACTAGTGACCTCAATTTGCCTTGTGTATAAAATGAATGTATACAACACTGGCTTATCTGCCTACCTGGGGAGTGAGAAACCAAGGTGTCTGTGAAAGCACCTTTAAAATTATAATGACTGTTCAAAACTAGTTCTGTGTATATAGATCTAGAAGAGCACACTGAGTCTGCCCCCTTTCCTGTTTTGTAAATAAAGTTTTATTGGCACACAACCATGTTCCTTTGCTGTGTCTATGGCTGCTGCACCAACAGCGGCAGAATTGAGTCACAGAGACAGAGACCATATGGCTTACAAAGCCCCAGCCTGGAGTCTTGTCTGAGGGTGCCCAGGTGGCTCTGACCCCCTCACCAAGTAGTTCAGATGTTAAGGTCTCCAGGACTAGCTGGAAGATGGTGAAATAACTGCACACAGTCTTTCTCTAGATAATAACTTGGGTGATGAACATGCCTGGATACTTACAGTAGATTCTAGAAGGTTGCCCAGTCCACCCCAAGTAGAAGGAGGAGCCAAAGAGCTTGCTACTCCAGGCCTGTGGAAGGGGCAGAGGGACATTTGTCACAAATGCCTTATTGTCAATTGCAGCCAAGGATGTGATGTCTCTATGAGTTTATGAAATCCTTAGGAACCAGAAACAGGTATCTACTTGCAAGCACCCTTCTCAAAGGATTAGCAGAGCGTTGGAATATTGTGGTAACGCTTCTTGACATTTCATCCTCAGGTCCTCCCTGTTGTGAAAGCTGGTGTTCAGGACCCCCCCGGTACCGACCTCTCAAACTGGTGGAAACACTCAGATCAGCATTCTGAAAAGCCACCTCAAGCATTTTTCTGGAACCTGGCACACTGAACTCAGCCGCTTTATGTTCACAAAACATTCCTGGAAAGAAGAATGCTGTCTACTTAGTTGGCGGGTGAGTAACAGGATAAGAGCCTTAAGGCTAGGAACTGGATGCTGGTCGTATCACTCAGACCCCTGTTTCTGGTCTCTGCAGTCAGGAGCTGCTAACAGCATCTGGCGTCCGTAACTCTTGGTGGAGGAATGCTGGCCGGGCTATTTGTGGCGCCTATCTCTGAGAGCATACTTAAGACACCTCATACATCTCCAGCCTTCCTCCCCTGCTCGCGTGGGTGCGTCGGCGGTGATTGCGTTCGTGACGGGGAGGGATGACATGCGCCGGAGAGTCACCGTGACCTTTCAGGGCTCTGTTGTCTTCTGAGAATTGCTCTTGAGAGTGTGTACTTACTTCTAGTCCCTGAGGACCTTAAAAACTCAAAGAAACAGGGTGGAAATCACAACTTGAGAGCTGATTATCATCCTGCCCACTCTCCCTGGCAGACTCGTCAACTGCCCTGAGCAATCTAGAGGCAAATGGACTTTCCTTCTGCTTGGGGTTCACACCCTTCTTCAGTCTGGGGACGGTTTTGTTCCCCAGGACTCCCTGGCCTCCCACAGTGGACAGATGGGAGCGTCCCTCTCCCTTCTCCTTGCCTCACTCAGGCTCTTCTCTTCACTCCTCAAGCCCCATCTTTCCTGACATCTCTCAGCCCTTTTATCTGAACGCCCTCAGAACCTAAGCTCTAGACTGCAGTTTAACATTTAAATAGGTCCTATGACTTAGAGTCCACTTGAAATACATATGTATTTTTACTCTCCTCTTTCCAGCAAGAAACATCTGCTTTTCAAAAGCAAAAACCCACCTACTTCATCTGGGCCTCCCCATCAGTCTAAATACTACCATATAGTAGTTTGTCAGTAAATGCTGTTGAAAAAGGAGAATTTTGAAGAGAGGTTTCAGGGTCTCTCTAATGACATTTAGAAAAAAAAAATGCCAGGTTTCAGAGAGCTGCAGTGGCAGCTTCAGTGTGAGCCGTATTCATTCTAGGACTTGGATGCATCTGGCAGGCCAGGGATAGGCCGCCAAGACCTATTTGCATTTGATCCAAGGAGTTTCCTAGGAAGGGACTCACCCTTGAGGAAGAGATAGTAAAGGGCTGTGATATTTGGACAAGGCCTTAAGCCAATGAGAGACAGAAGGGATTTATCAGTTCCTGGCTCTGCCATAACAAAGTACCACAAACTGAGTGATGTAAGACACAGAAATGTGTTCTCTCACCGTTGTGAAGGCTAGATATCCAAGATCACGATGTTGGCAGAGCGGATTTGGACCTTCCTTGTTGAGCTTCTGGTGGCCCAAACATTCCTTGGCCTGTGGCCACATCACTCCAGTTCTGCCTGGCCTCATGTGGCTATCTTCCTCTGTGTGTCTGACTTCACATGGAGTCCTCTCTCTCATAAGGACACCAGACATACAGATTAAGGGCCCCCCACCCCCGCCCGTGACCTCATCTTAACTTGATTGCATCTGCAAAGACCCTATTTCCAAATAAATCCACCTTCACAGATACTGGGGGCTAGGACTTCATCACATCATTCTGGGGGTTATAATTCAGCTTATAATAAGAGACATCTTTAATAGAGTTATCCGTTGCTCTTTAATATCTTTCCTTTCCTTAAAGCCTGAGAGGAAAGAAGTCAGTAAAAGTAAATCTTTATAAAACATCAAGTTTATATGCTTTTGTTGTATAGTCAGCCTTCTGTGTCTCTAGGTTCCACACAAGAGGTCGATTTCTACAGCTTCAACCCGTGTAGATCAAAAATATTTGTTTAAAAATATTCCAGAAACCAGAAATTCCCTGGTGGCCCAGTAGCCAGGACTCTGCACTTCCACCACAAGGGATCCATGTTCAATCTTTGGTCAGAGAACTGACATCCCAAAAGGCACACAGCATAGCCAAAAAAATTAAAAAATTTCCAGAAAGGTCCAGAAAGCAAAACTTGAATTTGCCACATGCTGGCAAATATTTAATAGCAGACATTTTATGACGTTTTATAAGTAATCTAGAGATGATTTAAAGTATATAGAAGGATGTGTGTAGGTTATGTGCAAATACTATCCCATTTCATATAAGGAGCTTGAGCAGCTGTGGGTTTGGGAACCTCAGGGTTCCTAGAACCGATCCCCCTGGACTCTAGAGCAGGCACGCTGGTAAGGTTACGGACATCTCCCTTCGTCTGGAACCTGGTGGAAGCTGAATGAGCAACCAAGTCTGAGCAGAGGCACCCATGCCTACAGTAGGAGCAGAAAAGCATAGGAGCAGAGGTTTCAGAAGAAGCAAGAGGACTGTGTCTAAGCACGTATTGGAAGGAGTAAGACCTCACCAGAGACTACGGGCAGTCCTCTTCCTTCCTTCCTGCCTGCATCTCAGCTCCCCTCCCAGCGCCATATTTCCTCTATGGGCCGTCTTCCTTGTTTCTCCAGCTCTCTCAGTCTCATGCTGTCTGGGCTTCACTTCTACCTTTTCTTCCTTATTCCAAGACCCTATCAAGCCATTTTATTCAGAGGGAAAAAAAATGATTTTCTCCCGTGTCATCTGTATCATTAGAGTTCTTTTGGCTCTGTTTTTCATTGTGTCGCTTTCAAGGAACGTACCTTTGCCTTGACAAATGAACGACCCCTGCTTGAGCTTGAGAGTCCATCTCGTTGCCCAGGGCTGTGGCTGTGGTTCCTCTCCAGATCTGGAACACCCTCTGACCTGCCCCACCCAGGCAGTGGAGGAGGTCGACAAGCCCCTTGGAGCTTTAGGTGGAGAGATCAATTTCTAGGAAATGTGAAGCACCTCGCTTCCAACCCACTTCCCTCTGGCTTCCCTGTCCCACTGATCGGTAGAGGGTGGAGATGACCAGACGTTTCCAGGTGTCACAAATGCCCTCTGATTGTAGCAGCTCTGAAGAAGTGAAGTGAAAGTGTGAGTCGCTCAGTCGTGTGACTCTTTGTGATCCCATGGACTAGAGCCCACCAGGCTTCTCTATCCAGGGAATCCTCCAGGCAAGAATACTGGGGTGGGTTGCCTTTCTCTTCCCAGGGGATCTTCCCGACCCAGGGATGGAACCTGGGTCTCCCGCATTATAGGATTCTTTACCATCTGAGCCACTAGGCAGGCAGCTCTGAACCCCTGCCCAGAACTGTGTGGCTTGGCGCTATACATACCTGTTGTTGACTGAGCTGGCTTTTACACATCCCCAGTGAGCGCTCTCAGCACCCTTTTTATTTGGTCACGGGCATCCTCTTTTTTTGCCATAAAACAGAAATTAGACTAACGCCAGCCTCTCATTCTGGAGGCCCGCATTCTTTAGTGGAAAGTTGCCCCTACCGACATGGACCCACAGGGCCCGGGGCGTCTGCCCTGGACGTGATCCCACGGGAGCAGCAGAGCCAGGCTGTGGCGGCAGCAACCACAGCCCTGGCACGTCCTGCAGAGCCGGGCCTCTGGGGATCTTGTGACCGGCAAGGTGGGCTGCCACAGGGGAGTCCCAGCCTCTCCTGAGGGGCGGAGGGGGCAGGGTAGGAATGAGCACCCTCTTCCCCTCCCTACCACACCTCCCAGCTGTGCCCTTGTTTACCTCCCTGGTACCCAGGCCCTTTCAGGCTGGCACGGATGGGATAGGAGGATGCTCTGGTCACAAGCATGCCAGCCAGACCCCAACTGATGCATTTGCCAGGAGTATAGTCAGGGCATCAGTGGGAACTCAACAAACCAAAAGAGTAAAGCAAAGTCCTGAGATTTGGGCAAATATTTAGGAATTGAAAGATCTTTGTTAACATGAGCGCGTCTGCAGATGATATGTTCTTGCATATGTTTGTGTTTACATATTTACTTACAGAGGCTTAATCATTAAATCACGTTATCCCCCAAAGATGTTCTCAGCAGCAACAAATCTCTTGGCATGAGATCTCATAGCAATAAAAACCCCTCGTGACAGGCAGGATGCTGTTGGAGTACAGAAAATAAATTTGAAAAACTAGGTTAAAACAGTAGGAGGCATGATAGTCTAGCAGAAATAAAAAGGACAATCTAAGATTGTCACATCTAGATCTTTTTCTGAATCATCACTGCACTATTTTTAGCTCTGATTTTGTGTTTGTGTCTGTGTGTATGTGTGTGTAAAAATGAAGATAGCATTGCCTTTTCTCCCAGTTCCTGTTCAGAGCTTCTCCATCTTCCTCGAGTCTGGAATCAATATGATTTTTATTGAAAGGAAACAATAGGATGTCATTAATTGATAGATTGAGAAACTGATTCAACAAATTGGGTTCAGAATAAATGATAGTAATGAGGGGAAAGGAAAGAGGAAACTTTTGGGACACACAGCACACTCTTTTTATGTTTTTTAGAGTTTCTTGTTACATGAAGTTGGCTATGATTTTTTAGACTGATATCATTTAGTCAAAGATGATAATAATATTGCCATGTGACAGCCTGATGGAGGCCCTTTTTCATTAGTTATTCAATCACACCATCTCCATGGGGAAGGTGGAACACTCCCTGTTTTATAGATGAGAAAGCAGAGGCTCTAAACCACCAAATGAGTTGCTTATGTAACTTGTCACCATTAGAGTCTGGCCAAAATACCATGAAATGCACTGGTGGAAATATCATAGATCTTCAACGTGGATATCCTATGGGCTGTTCATTATCTTCTATCATTTACCCTCCCTTTCCCCAAGAAACTTTCTCTTGAGCTGAGTCCTGCGCTTCTTTTCTTCCAAGGCCTTATCTACTTGCCCAGCCCAGGATAGACTGAGAACAAACACAAACTTGTCCTCTGGGTAAATCTGGAGACCAGGAGATTAGGTCACCGTGGCTGATGGACCGATCAGTTATTCAGTAACTCAAAGGCTTTCGTGATTCCTGGCTTTCCCTCCTCATGCAGAGGCAGGCCAAAGAGGGATGAAAGTGATGCTGCCTCAACTGGCAGACCCCGGGCAGTGTGTGGACCGGGCTGGTCCCTGGCCTCATTTAGCATTACATGTTCCAAAGGGCTTTACATGTTCCAAAAGGCAGCCTGTGAGACATATAGATGTTAATTTTTTGACATTTTTATTTTATATTGGAATATAGTTGATTTACAGTGTTATGTTAGTCTCAGGTGTATAGCAAATGTTTCAGCTATACATATACATGGATCTATTCTTTTTCAGATTCTTTTCCCATATAGATTATTACAGAGTGTTGAATTCCCTCTGCTATACACTAGGTCCTTGTTGATTAGGGATGTTGCTTTTTAATTTCTATTCTCAAGAATAGAGATGGGAGAACAGAGGCCTGGCTAGTGTGTACGCTGGTCGGGAGCACCTGCCCCCAGGGGTGGTCTGTTATGTGTGCAGCCCTCTCTACTTTACAATCCAAGAAAGCTTTACTTCTTGAATGTCTCCAGCAGCAGCAGCACAGGTTTTGTGAGTTAGCACAGGAGATATCGGAAACACTTTTTATTGTTAGGACAAGTGGTGTTGAAGATACAGGCACAGGCTGGGACAGTCTCTAGGCCCCTCTGCCCTTGACAGACGGGGCTGACGGCTGCAGTCAGCCTGGCCACAGGGCGTGCTCAGAATGGCATTTTGTGTGGCCCTGATGCAGTCACCTGATCTCCACTGGAAAGTAAATAGAAGTTTTCTGTTATGGTTGAGGAATACACACCTCAAATATTTCAGAAAGTGCTTGTTGGGATGTGGAAACAGACCTGGGGTTTTACTCGCCTTTCAAGAACATGTGCTGTGACTGCATGGGTACCTGTTTGCTGGTCAACATTTGTCAAGGCAATCTGGGACTCACTTTCATTGTAACATGTCCCTGCTGGTGAGTGTGTATGTGTGTGTGTGTGTATGCGTGCCTGCATGCTTGCATGCACACCTGTTATCCAATTTGTTGGCTGGAATTGCATGCATTACTGATGTGGGCTGGAAAGAGGTCACTGTGCAGATCACTTCTCAACCTTGTGTCACACAGTAGCTTAAAATTCACCATGAAAATGAGCAAAAAAGCTGGGAACGCTGGTCATTAAACATTCCCTGGGAAAGCTGGTCATTAAACATTCCCTGCACACCACTGTCTGTAGCTTCTGGAGGCTAATTGAGATTGGCCAAATTGGTTTAGGAGAGTTTGCAAAATAAATCAATCTGCTTACCTCTATTTTTAATCCATAATGATGCTCAACGTAAGGTTTTAATTTGTCTTATAAGAACCTTAGAGTGTATATATATATATATATAGCTTCTCAGGTGGCTCAGTGGTAAAGAATCCGCCTGCCAAGCAGGAGGTACGGGTTCAATCCCTGGGTTGGAAAGATCCCCTGGAGAAGGAAATGGCAACCCACTCCAGTATTCTTGCCTGGGAAATCTCATGGACAGAAGAGCCTGGTGGGCTGCAGTCCATGGGTTTGCAAAAGAGTCAGACATGACTTAGAAACTAAATAACACCACAACAATATACACACACATGACACATAAACACAAATACACGCCAGGTTTAAAAATGCTAAAAGCATCACACTTTATGAACTAGTAAGACAATAGAAAGGAGCCTGGCCAGCTACAGTCCATAGAGTTGCAAAGAGTTGGACACAACTGAAGCGACTTAGCATTCACACACACACACACACACACACACACACAAGACATATGAAAAACTGAAAAAAATGGAAAATATCATCCTTAGTTCTACCACCCAAAGATAATCATTTTAAAAAACAGAAATTTACAAAGTTAAGTCACTTGACTAAGCTTTACCTTTAAGAAAGAAAGCTTAACCTTTAAGAAATCAAGAAGAGGAAGCCCTCTTCTTGATTTTGTTGATCAAGAAGGAAGGCCCACTGGAAAGGTGACTTTTCAGTCTTTCATGATCACTTAAATGAGTCACAATTCCAACAGAAAATCTGCTTTTCCACGAATTTAAAACAAGTTTGAAGTTGGCCCTCCCTTTGTCTTGGATCCCAGGGTCCAAAAAATTACCAGGCTGTCTGACTTTAGCGTGTTAACAGGAGTTTTAGGGGTTATGAAATAGCAAGATAAAGCGTCCTTCAAATTCTCACAGTCTGCCGCATCTGAGCTCCCTGAGAAACTGTTCCCGGCAAGGAGTTCGGTCTTCAGAATCACTGAAAAACAAAGGCTCCTTCCAGTTGCACAACAAGAAGGTCAGCAGTCACTGTGGTGAATTCACGGGCCCACACAGTGCAGCCGTCAGGGCCTGGCTGGGTTCAGAAGCCCACAGCAGAGCACATTAGCTGGGACGTGTTTGCTTTGGAACCAAGGCTGTTGTAGAAATAAATCGAGGATCCAAATGTAATAAGAGACGCAGGGCCAAGACACTCTCTTCTTCTTAAACAGCGCTTGCAACTTGTTACCCAGCCTCTGATGCTGTCACCCTGCCGTTGAGCTGAGCTCACTGCATCTGGCTCTGATTAAGTCACACAAGGAGAGCCAGCCCACTAGCCTTCCAGGGCACCGCCGCTGCCCCTGTCCTGAAGCGCACCCGTGTGAGCTCACCCCTGATGCCTTGTGTAAAGTCAGGCTTGTGACTCTTCGCAACCTGTAGGATAAGTGTAATTCTTCTATTCCAGAACTTGAAGTCCATAGCAGTAGTTGTACAGAATGTTGATGGCTTGGAACTAAAGTCCCTGCCCTCATGATGGGGGACATCAGGGGAGAAACATCAATTCATAAGGCCCAGAAGAACTCAGATCACAGAGCAAGTGTCATGAAACTCATGGCTGAAAAAGCTTCCACTAACCAAGAGTGAACCTTATGTAAACTTAGGGACTCTGGCTAATAATGATGTGTTGATGTAGATTCATCAGTTGCAGCAAATGTACCCCTCTTATGTGGAATGTTGGCAGAGGGGGAAGCTTTGTGTATGTGGGACAAGGAGTAGATGGGAACTCTCGACTCTCTATTCAATTTTGTTGTGAACTGCTCAAAAAAAAAAAATCAGAGAAGGCAATGGCACCCCACTCCTGTACTCTTGCCTGGAAAATTGCATGGATGGAGGAGCCTGAGGGGCTGCAGTCCATGGAGTCGCTAAGAGTCGAACACCACTGAGCGACTTCACTTTGACTTTTCACTTTCATGCATTAGAGAAGGAAATGGCAACCCACTCCAGTGTTCTTGCCTGGAGAATCCCAGGGACAGTGGAGCCTGGTGGGCTGCCGTCTACGGGGTCGCAGAGTTGGACACGACTGAAGCAACTTAGCAGCAGCAGCAGCAGCAGCTCTTAAAAACAAAGGCTATCTTTTAGAAAAGCTTCCATATTCAAAGGGTGGGAAGAGGCAGTTTCCAGAGTGGTGACATTTCTGGCGACACTCTTGAGTATGTGTTGAGGGATGCACTGGACCCTCAGTCATTAGAGATGAGTTTTAAAAGAGAAGGAGAAAGAAGGAAGGAAGGAAGGTCATTTGTAAGCCTTTGTTTCCAGTAAACACATTCACCCACTGATTTGCAAAAGTTTTCAGTTAAAAGTGATGAGAGAAGGAGAGATGATACACGTTCAGATGGTGCCTTTGACAACGTTGTTTGCGGATTTGATTCATTTCATCGTGATGCAATAGAGGTAGAACAAGGGAGAGAGTCAAAGGTCCAGAGATCTTCAGTGTGACTTCCTCCTGCCAATCCACAAATCTCTAGCAAATCTGTAAAGAAAAAAAATTAATAAAATGCTTGCCTTGGAGTCATCAGAGAACAGGCTGAGTTTTGTGTTCTGGGTGTTTCAGGGACATCTCCCAAGGGTCTAGGAGAGTGAAAGCAAGAGAAAAGCATGAAAGGGAATATGATTGTCATAGGAAAAATAATTTTATTAGTGCTGGTTTTCTTAACTATGGTAATGGTCAATTTGAGGAATATTGTTACAACCAGAAGGATCCCTCTGGTGGATATATTATACCCAAACCTAGAAATTGCTGACATCAACACCAAAGCCAGATGGTGGTTTCTAAACTGGTTTAATAATAGAATCCAGTGTTATCACACAAAAGGCCTACAACTACTAAACCAATTTAATCTGAAATGATGCTCAGAAGGTATAATAGCGAGAGACAGGATAGCTCCAGTCATATGGGAAACTACTCACGATCCATTAATATTGGAAGGTTATTGTAGAAACAGAGACATCACCTGGGGTTTGACTGTTTATTGTTAGAAGATAAATTGAACCACACTGGGAGGAAGTCATGACATCTGCTAAGTACTTTGAACTTGGCCAGAAAACCACATATCTCTTCTTGGTGACTGATGTCTCTAAGGTGGCTTTGATAAGACTTACTGCTTTTTAGCTCCTTCATAATCAGACAAGAAAGAAGGTGGCAAGATTTTAGTTTGATGCTCAAAGATACTTGTGGGAGAAACATATCATATATGTTTATATTAACTTTCTCTTCTGCTAGATGTGGAGCAGATCTGAAACATCTTTGTGTTGGGTGACTGGGAGGGATGATGGGGGAATGCGGTTTTTCCAAGGTGTGGATTATTGATCCCACATACATTTAGGGCCTCTGAAGGGCAGAGCCATTGTGAGGGAGGGGTGGGGTTTAGTAGGAGATCACCACCATCCCTATTGATCAGCTTGGCACTGAGGGAGTAGAGCCAACAATGGGACAGCTGGACTTTGAAGGGATTATGTGGACCTGGAGAAATAGTAGCAATATGACTCCCCTAGACTATGGACCAGGCCCTCTTCCATTTTCTCAGGTCCAAAGACATGTTTTACAACCAACCTAGTTATAGCTGCCCAAGCATCTATAGCAGAATCTACCTTCACCTGCCTCCTTGCACGTTGTTTCCAGCTGAAGCTGCTATCAGGTGACCTGTTCCCAACCTTCCCCAGGGTTAAGCTCTTGTTGTCCATGGCATGTGACTACTACTTGCCCCCCACTGGATTCCTTAAGAAGTCTTTAGCTCAGTGTTTCTCAATCGTGACTGTAAATTAGAGTCACCTCTAGCCATGCTTATGCTCTAAATTTGGACTGGAGAGGGCTTGGGATGGACAGGGGTTGATTATGGAATTTGGACTAAAGCATAGCTAGATGGTTCTAATATATAGCCAGGGCTGAGAACCACCCCTGCGCTGAATCTACATCTGGGTTCTGCCCAGGGTTTATCTGATGCTCTTGTTATATTGACTTCTCTTGAGTTGACCTAGTATTGACTCCCTGGTGTGCCTGGGTTCTGATCTTTGATATTTATTTGTCTTGTCTCCCAACCTATTGCCTACTTGTCCTCTGAAACTTGCATTCTTCTTCACAGTCTTCTGGAAAATGGCTTTTCCTGCAGAAAAACCCAATCATGTCAAGAGACATTTTAGTAGGATCTTTACTTCCAGAGACCAGAACATGATTTTCTGGTTCCATCTGCGGTCTCTGGCTGTGAGACATTAAAAAGAAGAATCTGTAGCCCAGGGGTGCCCTGATAGCACATTCCCAAAGCTGTAACAAAATGTCTCTAGGGGTCTTGCTGTCTGCATGGCTCCCTGAGTTCGAGACCCAAGGTTAGAAGTTGTGTACGTGCAGCTTCCAAGGTTCTCCATCTCAGAGCCAGCGCTCCATTATAGAATTTTATACACCTCAGAACAGGTGGAAAAACAGGGTGATCACAGTTCACACTTTGCCTAAGTAACACGTTCTCCCAAATGTAGGAAACTTTTGCTTCAGAAATGCCCAGCCTCTGCTCTGAGATTCTCCTGTGTGGTGTTTAAACATCATCATTTCACTGTTGAGGAAACAGAAAGGACAATGGGTGGCTTCTGGAATCTAGATCAAGGTGAAACTCACATAAACCTTTATTAGACCTCACTAATCCCTTCCCTGCTTTGTGTCTGTTATCCTGAGACACAGGCTTTGCTGGGTGACAGTTAAAAAAAAAAAAAAAAGAATGAGAACTTCCCATGTCTCAACAACTTTGGTTAAAACCTCCAGGAGTCCTGGTCTCTTGCAAGTGAGACATTAAAAACAAGCTTAGGAGTTGTGAAGTCTTCCTTTGAAATTCTCATTTGCTTTTGAACATTCCCCTTCTCATAATGTAGGAGACTCACTTATATTACCCACAGCCCAGGCTGACTAGGAGAGATTTTCAGTTCTACAAAGCTAGCCTGGTTTTTGTGGGATTATATCTTCTTTCTGAAGTTTTTTTTTTGTGATGTAGAGTGATGGGTTTTCCTGAGCTCAGGTTCTGAGATCTGACACACCACCCCTAGGTTATCAATCTGAAATACAGCTTTAAAAACCTGCATAGATAGTATGGTATTTGAAAAACCAAAACCAAAAAACCCAACTCCCATACGTGAACTTTGTCCTCAAAAGATACTGAATCATGTGTCTGCCAAGTTAGAAATATTATTTGAAGCAGCTTTATTTGTTAAATTACTCTCTGTTCATTACATGAAGGACACATACAATTTAACAGTAATTTTCTAGCTACTATTCCTTTGTCGTTACGGATAGCGATGCTAATTTTTCAAGAAACTGAAATGGTGATTTCGGGTAAAATACGGGTTTAGACTGCCTAGTGAAATTCAATGAAATCAATAGGAAGCTCCTGTGCCTGCATCCTGAGCACAGAAACTAAGGGGTGTCAACACACATACATTTCCCAGTAATGAAGCTTCAAGATGTGCTCCTTAATGGAAGATAATCAACTGCAATGCAAATTTAATGAACTCTGATTTTGAAATGCAAACCAAATGCAGTATCCCACAGAAGATTAACCTAGTCGATAATCTCATTTGAAGCTTTGAGCTGTGAGATCCATCCAGGGCACTGACCAGATCTGCCTCTGGAGATGCTCGTGAGAGGTAGCCCTCCTTCTCAGGCTTACTGCCGGTTCCTGTGGTCTTTTCTGCATATTTCACTATTGGCTAAATGCTACCACTCTGATCCTTAACAGGGGTACTATCAAATTTACAGTAACTACCCATGAAATGTTAGCCTGCATTAGACTGTTTAGAAGAAGAAGAAGAAAACTTATTTGAACTCTTTTTTTTTTTTTTAAGAAAGAAACAGATG
The DNA here is from genome assembly GCA_006408695.1 of Aepyceros melampus. Lineage (NCBI taxonomy): Eukaryota > Metazoa > Chordata > Mammalia > Artiodactyla > Bovidae > Aepyceros > Aepyceros melampus. The sequence continues at coordinate 331,276 of SJXQ01005096.1, forward strand.
AAAATATTGACTTTATTACTGGTAAACTGAATTGGAACACTCTGTGACAGAACAGCTGGAAACAGCAAATGTCTCTTCAGATTCAGAGCTCAGGCCGAAGACTTTTCAGAAAGTAGCATAGTTAAATTTTAATGGCAGTCATCTAAAGATAATGTGATGAAATGGAAACAGAGTGTTCCAATGCAGTTTACCAGTATTAAAGCCAATATTTTCAATTGTTCCTAAAAAAAAAAAAAAAACCAAAAACCCTTAGAACTGTACCAAGAGTGACCTTAGTTGTAAACTGTAGCCTTCAGTTCATAATAATTCATCAATATTGGTTCATTAATTGTAATAAATGTACACAGGAAAGTGTTAATGGAGAGGAGAAAAGGAAGAAAGCCTTCTCAGCCGAACCCTGCTCTGATTTAATGCAGGCATGCACCCCTCCATGGAACAGCTTCTTTTTTACTCGTTCCATCCTCCATCAAGCCTTGGGGGGGCTCTTCTTACTTTCCTTGAACCACAAAGAATCTCCCTCAGCCCCTCTGTCTCAGAAAACGGGGCCGTTTGCCCTGGATCAACGCTTCAAAGTGGAACTCCCTTCCTGATCCCATGGCCCTTTATCCTTCAAAGGTCCCCAGAGGAGGCCACCTGCAGAGCACCCTTCTTTCCCGTGTAAAACTACTTCCTGCGGCTCAGGTGCCTCGCCTCACACCATGTGTTTTTAGGAGTGGCCGACAATCAGTAGGTCCGGGATGTTTTTCTGGCTCTGTTGTTAAGGCACCCTGGTGCCAGGCCGAGCAGGCAGCGGAATATGTAGGTCTGGAAAGTAGGAGAGAGGTCACAGTCGTCCCCACATGGAACTATTCATTGACGTTAATAGCGAAGCCAAGATTCTCAGCCAAGGAGACGGAAAATGGAAACAAAATTCCATAGCACCTTGAGCTCCATGGGGCGGGGGCTTGGTCTCTTCCATGTGAGAGAGAGAGTGGAAAAGAAGAAAAGAGAGACAAGTGTAACAACTGGAAAGTCACACCATGTAGAGAATTCTCACAGCACAGAAAAAGGATGTGATGTTGTTTTTTGCAGCTTTTCTAAGTCAGTGAGGAATACAGGTTACTAAGCCCTTTGAAGAGTATTTTGGAAGCAAATAAAGCCTTCTGTAGAAGTTAATTTCTAAAGATTTATAGACTGGGTACTTAACAACTGTACTTAGAGTAACTGCACAAGGGAGAAGAAGACTTAGCAATAGCAAATTGGAAACAGTAAGGGCTGCCATAGTGCGGTTGGTGTGATTTGTGGTTCACAAACCACATGTGGCATATACCGTGGGATCAGGACTTGAGATGAGGAGAGACTGTTTCTGAAGCCACATTTGTGTTCAAGGTTATTCCCTCCCCACCCGCCCCACCCCCAGTTCCTTAGAGGAGAAAGAATTGGAAGCACGTGTTACAAACCACTATGTAAACTTTATAGTTCATTTTGTTTAAATAATCACAATGCACATTGTAAACTGAATCTGGGTTGCCAGATTTACCAAAAAAAAACAAAAAAACAACATAGGGACACCTAGTTAAATCTGAATTTGAGGTAAGCAATGAGTAATTGTTTCAGTGTCTGTTCTGTATTTATAGGACAGCCTTAAACTGAATGCAGTTCTCATTAGAGTATCACATTCAACATTCTCAACAAAACCTATGGTTTTTCTCGTGAGGCTCCCAGTGAAAGCCCATCTCGGTTTTGCTGTTGTCCTCTGAATGGACCGAGTGTCCTCCGTAGCTCCACCATTTGCTGTTTCTCCAGTTTCTGTATAAAATCTCCATTCCCTTGTGCTGCTGTTGTTGTTTAGCCACTAAGTCGTGTCCGACTCTTTGTGACCCTATGGACTATAGCCCACCAGACTCCTCTGTCCATGGGACTTCCCCAGGCAAGGATACTGGAGTGGGCAGCCATTGAGGAACATTCCAGATTCTTGCTTCCTGAACCTGCTAGATCCTTCCTGAGCTTTTCTATTGTTGACCCTTTTCTTCTAGTTTTCTCTCTTCATTGGTCCACTGCCCCACTTCTTGGCTTTCCAAGATGACCCGCCTTCATCTCTAGATGTCCTCTGCTTCACTTCCCTAGCTGGGAGCCAGTCTTGCCCACTTTCAAGTGGGAGCTGCTTTTGTGGCCAAGATGGTACACTGCACCCTACTTATCCCAATTTGCAAGCCCAACAGATCTCATAGATCCCCCTTAACTAGTCAAGCCTAGAATTTCATGCCTGCGGAGGCCAAGATGAGGAGACACAAGTCCCTCTTACAGAGCACTGTCTCTTTAAGGCTAAGTTCTGCAAAGCTTCCGCAGTGAAGGCTGCTCAGACAGCCCCAGGGGCTGATTAGAGGCCAGTTCTCAGAGATTTTAGGTTAAAGCAGGGGCACATCTGAGAGTATTTTTGCACTATTTTATTTTATAACACTAGGATCTAGGGGGAAGGGCATTGCGCCATTTTCTTAGGAGCTCCAGACTCCAGCTCAAAGCCTCATTCCAAAGAACCCTTTCATATTTATTCACCCTGAAATAAAAAGATTTTAATTTGAGCTGACAGTCTCGACATTTCATTAGCACTGAAATCAAGTAAAATCAATTCATGTCACCAGGATTGTTTAT
>SJXQ01005096.1:334467-356315 GCA_006408695.1 Aepyceros melampus
GGCATTTTTCCACCCAATGGTTATAGAGAGAAGATGCCTTTCTTTGCAACTAATGTACTCAATTCCATCCAGTCCCCTGAAACTGCTCTCCCTGGTTACCTCTGTGGGGTTATCTCAACATTTCTATGACCTGGAGCCCTAAGTTCTGTTTTGGTCCTCTGAGGCATGTGTACCCCTCCCCAGGCTGGCAGTGATAAATGCCTTATCTTTTTCAACCAGAGGTTATTTCTACCAGAGTTCTGCTCAACTGCTTCTAACAGCTCAGTACCTGGGTATAGTTTCTGCAGTGGCCCGGGGTGGGTTAGACCTGGGCAGGACTGGGGCAAGCCCCAGGAACCACTCCTAGCTAGTGAAAACATTATTTCCATCTGAGCTAATGCCATTCTGTAAGCTTTTCATGGAAACAGCTCAGAATTATCTAGCAACATCTGGGACGACTCTCTCTCTCTTTTCCCTCACAGCGTGAACATTGTCAGAGATTCTTAGTTCACGTGACTATTCGCCCTGTAAATGTGATTATCATAGGAGCGGCATTTATCCACATGGACAAATGAGTTTGTACATGTAAAAATCTGTGGAGCCAAAGCCAAACAGGGCCCCTCTCAGAAACGCAGACATTTTGTCACCCTTCATTCCTTCGAGCTCACGGCTATTTTTACAGCAGCTCGAAAGTCTTGAGTTTTGGGAACAAGCCAGATGTTTTGGGGTGTGTCTGTGCAGATTCAGAGATATTTGGGGAGGCGGGGGGATGGCAGCAAAAGAAAATAGTCTTCCTTCCCTTGGTTTCTAAGCATTTCTGTTCATCTGCATCATGTATGTTATGCTAAGTTGCTTTACATTTGGGAAAATAGACTGTACTTTAATATTCTCTGTAATCTTGGTTTTCATTTCCTTTCAAGTCCTTTATTCTACTGCCAAGTTGCTGACCTGTCTAACCTTTGCTGCAAGGATAAACTCTGACCTTCATGGAAATTCCACCATCTCAGGAAAGGAAAACTTTAGCTCCAGCCAGGCCTAGAATCTTGCAATGAAAGGAAGCTGAAATGAAATTTTTATTGGAATAGACACTGTCCAATGGTTTGCTCAAGATTTAAAGAGCATTTTTAAAATATTTAAATTTAAAGCATTTTAAAGAGTTTCTTTTGTTTTTAAAAAAAAATGTCTCCAACATTATTTTTTAAAATATGTAGCTTCCAATGGTGCCTGGAATTAGGCTGTTAAAATAATAATAATAATAACAAACTCAGTGTTTTCTCAATGTTCAGATCCTAAGTTCACATCTTCAAATTTTATCATAATGATGCGTATGTATGTATGTGTGTGCGCTAACTCACTTCAGTTGTATCCAACTCTTTGCAACCCTATGGACTATAGCCCACCAGGCTCCTCTATGCATGGGATTCTCCAGTCAAGAATACTGGAGTGGTTGTCATGTCTGCCTCCAGGGGATCTTCCCAATCCAGGGATTAAACCCATATCTCTTCTCCTGCATTGGGAGGCCTTCTCCAAGGGATCTTCCTGACCCAGAGATCAAACCTGCATCTCTTAAGTCTCCTGCATTGACAGGCGGGTTCTTTACCACTAGCGCCACCTGGGAAGCCCAACAGTTCTTAGTATCACAAGTAGGAAAAGCTGCTTTATGAATTACTTAGTCTTTCTCTTCCATATCTTCCCATTTCCTTTTCCAGTTCAGAAGAGCATTTTTAGTCACTAAATATATTGTGATATTACTTTTCCAAACTTTTAATTCCATGGGCTATGGAGGGTTTATTAAAATGGAAGTGATTCCCAGTACTGTAGAAAAAGTGTTCTTTTTGTGGGGAGGGAACAGTATCAAGCCATACTATTACCTTTACTTGCCTTCTTGTTATTTGATTTTCAGAAAGAATTTACAATTAGTCTGAGGTCAAAGAGTCTTTGGGGCTTCCCAGCTGGCACTAGTGGTAAAGATCCTGCCTGTCAATGCAGGAGACTTAAGAGATGCAGGTTTAATCTCTGGGTCAGAAAGATCCCCTGGAGAAGGGCATGGCAACCCACTCCAGTATCCTTGCCTGGAGAATCCCATGGACAGGAGCCTGGCGGGCTACAGTCCATGGGGTCGCAAAGCACCAGACACGACTGAGCAAGCACATCACATATATGTGATATGCATTTGAATATATGCATATATGTAATACTAGCTACATATATTCCTTATCCTAGAGAAGGAAAGGGCAACTCACTCCAGTATTCTTGCCTGGAAAATCCCATGGATAGAGGAGCCTGGCAGGCTACAGTCCGTGGGGTTGCAAAGAGTCGGACATGACTGAGAGAGTAAACAAAAACAAATATTTCTTATACTTGGTATACTAAATATGTTTAATTTTATGTACCTTATTTTTAATATTTTAATTATATGTGCATGTAACATATGTATAATCAAGGTACATAGATACACACGTTTTATTTAAGGCTGGAAAATATTAATGTTCCTTAGTAAAAAGAATAATTTTTTGTACCATATGAGAATTGTATTTGGAGAAAACACCCAGGAGGGGGATGTTTTGCGAACTTCTTTGGCCGGATCTGTTGTGGAGGCTTCCTATGGCAGAAAGTCTCCATGTTGTGTGTATATAAGAAGTTGTGTATGTGTAAGGGATATAGATCAGCTACGTATCTAAGGGAGAGGAGAGAGCAGTGCTCTGTATGGATCTGACCATTTGCTCCTCCAGCTGCATAAAGTACAGTTGTTATAACTGAACGTGGGAGAAAGTTAAAACTTGTAAAAGACGGGTGTCACATTCTTGACACTGACAGCTCATTTCAAAAGCTCAGCAGCAGTCCTATTTTCAGAATTTCTAAACTGGTATAGATTTGAGGTGCCAGCTAGTTAGAGAAGACAGAAATATATTAATAGACTCAGGTGGTGTGACCCGAAGGTGTGACTTTAACATTATAAATAAAATCCCTGGTTTTCAAAATCCACCCTTCCCCAACCCCATCCATCTCCAGTCTTCCACCCCACTACTGATAATTCATCAATTCCCAAGTTTTCAAAATTGACAACAGTGCCTTCTGCTAATATATATATATATATATATATATCCTGAGATATGTTAGCATATGGGCTGAGATGCAAACTAAGCTCAAGGAACAGACCTCAACCCTTCCTCCCTGATACTCTTATTCAGTAGGTCTCGGTGAGGCTAGGAATGTGCATTTTAACAAGCACCCCAGGGCTCCCTGGTGGCTCAGACAAGAATCTCCCTGTAATGTGGGAGACCAGGGTTTGATCCCTGGGTTGGGAAGATTCCCTGAAAAAGGAAATGGCAACCCACTCCAATATTCTTGCCTGGAGAACCCCATGGACAGAGAAGCCTGGTAGGCACAATAACAAGGGCTCAATGATAGGAGGGATACTTGGAATATAACTTGAGCCAGTCTGTATTAAAGTATGCATGGCTGAAGGTGGATGCCTCCTCCAAAAGTTGAGGGGAGCCCTGGGCATATGCTTCGTGGGCATTTCAGGGAACAGACAAATTTGGGCATACCATCACCTCCTCCATGCTTTCTCAGGACTAGCTCTTGATAATTATCCATATGAGACAGATATTTAGAACATAGAAACAAATGAAAAAGACTAGAAAAAGATCTTTGCCTTCTTAAGAACAGTGTGAGTCAGATCATATGAAGGAACCATTTTTTACTGGAGGGAGGAGGGTTCGAAGCCTTTAACTTTGGAACTCAGTGAATGAGTATCAGCGGTGTTTGATCTTCAGAGCAGACAGGGCGCCGAATGATCTGGAATGGTTCCCCTGGACACCCTCCCGAGATAGACATCTCTACTTCATGCACACTCGATACTCTGAGGACACAGGCGCTTCACTACGAGGAAGGCTGATTGGATTTGTGACCAGGAGTTGGGGCAGTTGGCCAGGGAGACCACTGGCATGGGGTTGAACTTGCTTGGAACAGCAAGGGCCTCGGAAAGACTGAGTGCAAAGAAACAGGGATTGGCCTGGGGCAGAGGGACAGGCCTTCCTGGCCAAGGTGGTGGTGTCCTGGAGGACCTGAAGCAGACTGATCTTGACTTGTGTCGACAGGAAAGATGTAACAAAATACAGTAGGGACGCATCACTTTGGGAAGAAGGTTTTAGGGAGAAACAGCATCAGCCAGAGGGACCTTGAAGAAAGAAAGGCATATAGACATCAGATAGGGGAGCGTGGGAAGGGGCAGGAGCCCAGATGCTAAAGGATGCTCACAACTCCTGCAGTCCAGTCCATTGTCCACGATAAGGCTGAAAGGTGGGGTGGGAACAGCCCACCTGTATGTCAGGTTAAAGGTGTGTGTGTCAGTGATGTGATGGAACAGATGAGTACCGTGATGAAGCCCAGGTTTTAGGAAGATTGAGTTTAGGAAGCTGCAGATAAGGTGGATTCACACAGGGCAAGAATGAAGTCAGAGACATAAAGGAGATTCTCACCATAGTCAAGGGAAGCGTTTTATGGAGACCTAACTTCAATACTTTGGCTACCTGATAAGAAGAGCTGACTCATTGGAAAAGACTCTGATGCTGGGAAAGACTGAGGGCAGGAGGAGAAGGGGACAACAGAGGATGAGATGGTTGGATGGCATCACCAACTCAATAGACATGAGTTTGAGCAAACTCCAGGAGATGGTGAAGGACAGGGAAGCCTGCCGTGCTGCAGTCCACAGGGTCACAGAGTCAGACACAACTGAGTGAGTGAACAATAGCAACGAACTAGGGCAGGGGCAGTTAGGGCCTTTGGGACACTTGAATTTTGCAGTGGAGCTGGGCCTGGTCAAGGAAAATGACCAGTTTGATTTTGAACCTACTATTACATCTGAGATGCTGGCAGGCAGTCCCTGTGGAAATGTCCAGCTGGCAGCTGGGGACATGGGCCTGATGGTAGAAGCCCTGAGTTAGGGAGCAGAACTTCAGGAGCTGCTTTGGTTAGAGGCAGGAGTGGGCAAGGTGGGGAGGGAAGGAGACAGGAAAGGAGGCGTTCCTGCCAGCAAATCAAAGAACCTCAAGGAGGAAGTGTCAGCCAACAGTGTCAGCTGCTGCAGCAAGGCCAGGGCTGATGACCCCAGGGGTCGGGGCTACTGTTGGCATTAGTAATACAGGCAAAGTATAGAATAACTCACAACCTAGGTGTTGGAGCCAGGGGGCAGTTTATCCTTACACCAAGTGGGTAGTGTAATCAAGGGAAGGATTTTCAAAATATTCATTCATTCATATTACTGCCAGAAAGACAGAGGTCCTTTTGTCAGGGAGGTGTAAAAAAAGAGTGCAGAGGTTGAAGACACAAACAGGCCGTGTCCATGGAAACAGCTCAGAGAGGATGCAGCGAAGAAGAGCTGTGAGCACGGGCCTTGGCACAAAAGGGGCCCCGTTTTCTTCAGGCGTAGGATGGAAGTTGCTGGTGAAGTTACAGAGAAGGAATGTTAAAGAGAAAATGGGTACAGAGCTTCAGTTTGGGTTGATGAGAAAGCTCTGGAAATGGAAGGTGAATACACTTAATACCACTGAGTCATACATTACAGATGGTGAAAGTAGGAACTTGGTGTTAAGCTATATTTTATCAGAGAGAGAAAGAAAGGGGTGGTCAGTCTGGCAGTCAGGTAGGTGGGCAGCCCCCTCGGGCAAGGACAGAGGTGAAGAGCAGTGAGGACCCATACTAGGCAGCCTAAGAACCGGGCGCCTGCATGGCGCAGGCTCAGGGGCACGGTGGGAGGTGCTCCTTTTCTTGGTAAATCTTAATCCTATCACGTTCACCCTTTGCCCAAAATTTGTCAGTGGTTTCCCATTTTCTGAGGACAGAGCTCTTAACTCTACCAGGATCTCCCAGGCCTGGCAGGAGCTGACCCCTGCTCACCTCCCTAACCTTCCCCCACCCCAACCCTTCCTCTCAGACCCCTCCCTTCAGCCACACAGGCCTCCTCAGGTCCCTGGACGTGAGGATAGACGCTCTCCCTGGGGCTTTTACCTGTGCTATTCCCCCTGAACAGCCCCTCTCATGCTTCAGGTTTCAGCCTGGCTGCCCCCTCCTGCAGAAGTGGCCTCCCTTGTCCCCCATCATGCCCATCCACAGCATCCAGTCACTCCCTTCACAGCACTTGTCACATTGGGGAACAGTGTATGTATTTGTGTGTCAACCTGTTCATTCACTGTCCCCCCACTAGTCTGAGGGTGTGGTGGCATTGAGAACCACCGTGTCTGGCCTGTTTCTTCCCTACAAAGCGCTCTCCACACATAGCAGATGTTTGTTCAGTGAAAATCTGCCATGTGAATGAATGAATGACTAGATCAACCTCTTGACATTTTGCCACAGTGCCCAGCAGTCTGGGCACAAGAGAAAAGAAAACAGAGAACAGCAATTCCACAGGAGTAGGAGTGACTTTGGGGGAATGTATGTGAGAACCTGGGAACAAGGGGAGCTTACCAGACTCATGAGAAAAGAATGTACGAACCCACTAGAGTTTTGAATAGACTGACTGCCATGAAAGTACTCAGATAAGGAAGAGATGGCCATGCTCAGGTTTATTGTGTACGTGTGCGTATTTCTGCATAGCGCACTGAGCGTGGACGGGCCAGCAGCCCCAGGAGATTCCCATCCAGATTGCCTGAGCACCTGAGATGGTCTGAGACATCAGCAGTAGTAAAAGCTACTCTGGGACACTTGCTCCAAATCAGTGCTTGTACTTGGCGAATTGGCTTGTTCAATCCTCACAACAGCCCTCCATGGTGAGTACATTTATGAAGAGCAAGCCATGAGCAAGATGGCAGAGTCACTGACAGAAGGCATATCTTCCAAGTGCTCGTGTGAGACAAGGGTCAGTCCCCCACCCAACATTGAATAAGCGAATGAATCACTTGCCTTGGGGCCTAAAGTCTTTTCTTCTGCAAAGTATTGTTTAAAAATGCCTTGTGCAGAGCACACCCTTCAGTGATGACTTGATTAGAAAGCCTCCACAGAAGCACTGCAACTTGAGTCATTAGACTCATTCTTCCTCCTCCTTTTAAGCACCAACTGCCATCTTTGGCACTGTGCAGACTGGACAGAAGGTTTGCCTTCAGGGGCAGAGAGTGAAAGCCATAATTTTCTGCCCCACTTAGCACGATAGCAATTTTCATTTTCTGTTTATAAAAGTGATTAGCACCCATAGTATAGGAGCAACTTTTGGGGTGGAGTTTTGTTGAAATTTCAGCTTGGGAGCTTGGAAGGGAAAATAAGATCAAAGCGGAGTAAGAGGAGGAAATGTAAATATTAGGGAAACGGCCTGGAGAGGAGGGTGAAACACCAGTCCATCTGACAGCAGGTTTCCACAGAGAAGCGTATTTTCATGACCAGTTCACATGTAAATAGTCCACGGCATGGTTATTTTGGCAAAAGTGAGTTCAGAAAATCTGCTCAATAATATTCATTCAACTTCCTTCACCTTCCTGTTGACGTCAGTACTTTCCAGCATGAGCAAGTGCTCAGGAGCCACGTGGAAGGTGTACAGCCCAGGCAGGAAGCCCCACCCCCCACCCCTTCCCCCCACCCCCAGCATCAGCCTTCTTTGGGTCCTGGTGAGACAGTTCCCTTCAGGATCTATCTGCTAGAATGGTTTTCAGCTTTGGTAATAATGATTGTGAGGACTGGTGCTGAAAGAGACCCCTGCCTCCCTTCCCATCTCCTGCTAAGCCCACAGTAGATGGTCTTGTCAGTAGTAGGTGTTCAGGTCGTTAAGGGTTGAACATGGAAGTACCATTGCAAAGCAGAAGAAGTGTTGGTGCTTTGGCTCCATGAACTATTTCTCCTTTTTTCATTGACCTCTGTACTGCTCCTTGTTAGAGCAGAGTCACGTGAAGATACAGCTGGGTGGTTTTGTAGGAAACCTAGACTGAAAACTGTTCTAGAGATTACTCTCATCTTCATCACACTGCAGCAGTGTGGGAAGTACATTAACTCACTGATAACCTGAGGTGGACAAGACTTACTGAGGGGCAATGACTGAGAAAGATCGCATTTTGGTTTCCTTCCTCAACAAGGAAGATTTCCATTCATTCCTATGAGACTCACGCATACTGTCAACACAGAGCTGATGGAGAAACCTGTGGGAAACTGTCTCAAGTTGAAATGGGTGCCCATACTCTTTATTTATGGAGAGATGGCCCTGCTTCCAAATCATGGGTTTTTAAATATTTTTTTATTTTTTAATATCTATTTGTTTACTTGGCTGCGCCAGATCTTAGTTCCTACATGTGAGATCTAGTTCCCTGATCAGGAATTGAGGCCAGGTCCCCTGCATTGGGAACATGGAGTCTTAGGCACTGGACCACTAGGGAAGTCCCTCAAATCATGGGGGTTTTAAATACAGCAATGTATTTGTTTTCCAGACCTGCTGTAACAAAGTACAACAAACTGGGTGGCTTAAACAATAGAAACGTATTGTCTCATAGTTCTGGAAGCTAGAAAATCCCAAGATCAAGGTGGCCCCATAGTTGGCTCCTCTTGAGAACCATGAGGGAGACTCTGTCCCAGGCCTGTCTCTTTGCTTCTGGGGGTTGCTGGCCATCTTTGGTGTTCCTTGCCTTGTAGAAGCATCATCTTGGGCTCTGCCTCCCTCTTCACACAGTGTTGTCTTTATGGGCATGCAAATGTCTGCTTTTTTAAATATTTCTTTTAAAAATATGTTTTTAATTTACTTTTGGCTACACTCGGTCTTTGCTGCTTTACGAGGACTTTCTCTAGTTGCGGTGAGCAGGGGCTACTCTGGGTGGCAGTGTGCAGGCTTCTCGTGGTGGTGGCTTCTCTTGTTGTGGAGCTCAGGCTCTATAGCTGTGATGCATGGGCTTAGCTTCTCCAAGGCATGTGGGATCTTCCCAGACCGGGATCGAATCCATGTCGCCTGCACTGGCAGAAGGATTCTTATTCGACTACACCACCAGGAAAGTCCCAAATGTGTCCTTTTCATGAGAAAGTCATATCAGATTAAGATTCACCCTACTCCAGTATGATCTCATTAACGACATCTGTAATGACCTACCTGCAAATAGGGTCACGTTCTGAGGTCACGTGGGTTAGGACTTTAACATATGAATTTTGGAGAAAATACAGTGCAATCTATAACAAAACCATTGTTATGAGCTTATTAATTAGCTGATAGGATATATAAGCTCTTGACTTCCCTTTTTTACTTTTTGTTGTTGTTGTTGCCCAGTTTCTTATAATAAAAGGTTAAGGAAAAATAAAGTTCAAGCTAATGTACCTCACTTTGTTGCATGCAGCTTTGGGAATAGGATGAGGGTCAAAATGAGGCTTTTAGTTCATGGTGTGTGAGAGTGGCTTCCCATCTGGCTGATTTAAGGATAGGTACCAGATCTAATTAGAATGACAATGATGAAGTAAGGATTACAATCCACCTTAAAGTCAGGAGCCATGATATTAATGTTTTCTGGCAATGATGCTCACTGCCATGTGGTTTATTGTTTGACACCTTCATCCAGTGTGTACAGGTGGCAGGTTCTGATCTAGGCTGACCTCAGAGCCCACTCTCCATAGAGTGAAGCTGGCTCATCCCTGCCTGGAGGTCCAGGACAGGGCTTGAAATAGGTTGTGGCTCGTTGAACAGACTGGGAAGACTGGTGGGCTTTACACTGACAGAGATGCTTGTTTGCAGGTCAAAGGGTGATGCAGCTCTTATTTAACAACAACAACAAAAAAATACAAACCTTTTCTTCCTATGTATCACCATCTCATTTTCCTTGTAGCCCATTCTCAAGACCTCAGTCATGTTAGACATGCTACTGTTTCCCATCTTTCCATCTCATAAACTGATTTTAGACCAAATAGTTTTCATAGTTTTCTCCAAGGGAAATTATTCTGAAATTTCCCCCACCAGAGGCTGTTTTTTTTTTTTTCCAGAACATTTTAAAATGTAACCTCTGAAGGTATCAAGATGTTGAGAAAATGAAATTTTATTTTACTAATTGCCATGCTGCATAGCTCTTAGAGGGCTGTGGTTAGGATTACGGGAGGAAGGCACCAGAGTGGATTACAACACAGAGCTGACCTTTTACCACCCGGCTGAAGCTCGAAAAACAAAACCAAATCCCATCTTACTAAACCATACCTGCGTCTTTTCTGGGAAATACCCCCAGAATACTAGTTTGTTTGTTTTGTAACATGGTTTTCTTTGCCTGGGAGAATCATCCCAAAACTCAAGTCTTATGGTTCTCATGCTACATAAGCATTTTGCCTCCTCGGGTTGGGCTTGAGGCCTTTTATCCTTTCCTTCTCCAACACACATCAAATGCTTAAGATCACAGTTTTGTCCTGGACAGCTTATGCAATTTTAATCTTATAAATATGAAAATAAAAGGCATAATTAGAGCTAAAGCAGGATGCTTTAATTTAAATCCAAAGGAAGCAAAAACAGCAACAGAGAAACAAAGAACCTGATTAGGACTGTCTCTGGGGTAAATGTCCACTGGTCCTAGTTTCTTCTACTTTTCTCACTCTTTTCTCCATTCCCACCCTGTCGCTCTCGGTCTTCATCTTGTCTGCCTCAGTGACACTCTCGTGTTCCAGTTCTACCCCAGCTTGGGCCACTAAAATAACAAAATTTAAAAAACAGATTTAACCTGATGTCTTCGTGATAGTGCATTTTTCATTCTCAGGAATAAAGGGAGCTGGGGCTTCCCTGGTGGCTCAGCAGTAAAGAATCCACCTGCCAATGCAGGAGATTGGAGTTCGATCTCTGATCCAGGAAGATCCCACAAGCTAAGCCTCTGGGCCACAACTCTAGAGCTTGGAAACCACAAAAAAACTGAGTGTTTTGCACTCAGTAGTGTTAATAGGAAAAGGAGTCCATCAAGGCTGTATATTGTCACCCTGCTTATTTAACTTCTATGCAGAGTACATCATGAGAAACACTGGACTGGAAGAAACACAAGCTGGAATCAAGATTGCCGGGAGAAATATCAATAACCTCAGATATGCAGATGACACCACCCTTATGGCAGAAAGTGAAGAGGAGCTCAAAAGCCTCTTGATGAAAGTGAAAGAGGAGAGTGAAAATGTTGGCTAAAAGCTCAACATTCAGAAAATGAAGATCATGGCATCTGGTCCCATCACTTCGTGGGAAATAGATGGGGAAACAGTGCAAACAGTGTCAGACTTTATTTTTTGGGCTCCAAAATCACTGCAGATGGTGATTGCAGCCATGAAATTAAAAGGCGCTTACTCCTTGGAAGAAAAGTTATGACCAACCTAGACAGTATATTCAAAAGCAGAGACATTACTTTGCCGACTAAGGTCCGTCTAGTCAAGGCTATGGTTTTTCCTGTGGTCACATATGGATGTGAGAGTTGGACTGTGAAGAAGGCTGAGAGCTGAAGAATTGATGTTTTTGAACTGTGGTGTTGGAGAAGACTCTTGAGAGTCCCTTGGACTGCAAGGAGATCCAACCAGTCCATTCTGAAGGAGATCAGCCCTGGGATTTCTTTGGAAGGAATGATGCTAAAGCTGAAGCTCCATTACTTTGGCCACCTCATGCAAAGAGTTGACTCATTGGAAAAGACTCTGATGCTGGGAGGGATTGGGGGCAGGAAGAGAAGGGGACGACCGAGGATGAGATGGCTGGATGGCATCAATGACTCGATGGACGTGAGTCTGAGTGAACTCCGGGAGTTGCTGATGGACAGGGAGGCCTGGCGTGCTGCCACGACTGAGCAACTGAACTGAACTGAACTGTGAGGGTTTCTAAAGCTGTGAAACCACAACTACTGTTTCTAGAGCTTGGAAACCGCAATTACTGAGTTTGTAGTGTTTTCCGTTCTCCTTTGGTCATGGGGAGATGTGCTTTCCACTGAAGATGAGGCCTGAGAAAATGTTACAACTAAGGTTTAAGTATCAAATGTGTGCACACAATGGAATATCCAGTTCAGTCACTCAGGGTCTGACACTTTACCACCTCATGAATCGCACCACGCCAGGCCTCCCTGTCCAACACCCAGGAGTGATCTCCTTCAGAATGGACTGGTTGGATCTCCTTGCAGCCCAAGGGACTCTCAAGAGTCTTCTCCAACACCACTGTTCAAAATCATCAATTCTTCGATGCTCAGCCTTCTTCACAGTCCAACTCTCACATCCATACGTGACTACTGGAAAAACCATAGCCTTGACTAGATGGTTCTTTGTTGGCAAATTAATGTCTCTCTGCTTTTGAATATGCTATCTAGGTTGGTCATAACTTTTCTTCCAAGGAGTAAGGGTCTTTTAATTTCATGGCTGCAGTCACCATCTGCAGTCATTTTGGAGCCCAAAAAATAAAGTCTGACACTGTTTGCACTGTTTCCCCATCTATTTCCCACGAAGTGATGGGACCAGATGCCATGATCTTCATTTTCTGAATGTTGAGCTTTTAGCCAACATTTTCACTCTCCTCTTTCACTTTCATCAAGAGGCTTTTGAGCTCCTCTTCACTTTCTGCCATAAGGGTGGTGTCATCTGAAGGAAGTCTTGACATTTGCAACCACAGAGATAAACCTGGAGGACATGATAAATGAAATAAGCTGGTCACAGAAGGACAAATACTGCACGACTCCACTCACATGAGGAATCTAATATACCCAAAGTCAAAGGCATAGAAACAGAGAGTAGAATGATGGTTTCCAGGAGCTGAAGGGAGGAGGGAATGCAGAGCTGCTGTTTCATTCAGTTCAGTTGCTCGTGTCCGACTCTTTGGGACCCCATGGACTGCAGCACACCAGGCCTCCCTGTCCATCACCAACTCCCAGAGTTCACTCAAACTCATGTCAGAGATGCTATTTAATGGATATAAAATTTCAGTCTTGCAGGATGAGTAAGTTCTGGAGACCTGCTGTGTGACATTTGTATACAGTCAATAATACTCTATTGTACATTAAAAAGTCTAGAGAAGTAAGTCTCATGCTGACTCTTCTTACTACAATAAAAACCATCACAACAAACAACCTCAAGTGTGTAATGGACCCACTCAGCTTTTTTTCAGCAATAGGATGGCGGTTAGGGGGCTGGCGGCATAGGAGAAAGTCAATGATTGGATGGCCCTTGAGAGGTGGATTAGACAGGGGGCAAAGCTTCAGAAGAGGACACAAGAGAACAGAGAGGATGCTGGTGAAGCAGAGACAGAGAGAGAGTGTGTAAACTGGAGGGATCCAGGGTACCACACAGGTAAATATGGAAACAAAGCCGGTAGCTCATCCTCTTGTGAGTCCTTCAGCTGTCCCCTCTTGCTAGCTGCCTCCTGGTTGTAGCATAGCTTCTATGCCTCCAGCTAACATGCCTGCTTCCCAGTAGAAGTAAAACAGTGTCAGGGACATCCTTGCCAGCACTGTGCTTGTGTTCTATTGGCCAGAATGACTCCTGGACACCCCAGACTAGAAAGGCTGGGAGAACCAGTAAGCCGGCTGGGATTCCATTAAAAACTATAAGGAAGAAAAGAATGGGTGAGCAAGGTAGCTGCTTCTGGGGTTGCTGTTAGAGCCTTAGTGTAAATAACTGATCAGTTGGCTTTTTTACCTGAAAGCTGTTACGGTATAGGAAAGGAATTTTGGCAGGGAGGACAGAAATAGACCCAAGGTGAGGAAAAGGACAGTTTCGTGCTGTATGCTTTAAGAAACCAGGTTTCTGGGAAGTTCAAAGTGCAGATCACTTAATAGGTAGAAAATAGCCAGGCAGTCGAGGGTCCCAGGGTGGAGCAGGGCCGAGTGATGGGATGGGGTGATGAAAGCAAGAGGTGACGGCAGCAGTGGTGAGCCCAACTTACAGTTGAAATTTTCCCAGTACCAACAACTTTTCTGGTGTCCCAGTTGCTCAACAGCTTCTTCAGTGCCTGTTTGTTTGGGGTTTCGTTTCTGTTTTCATTGCCATGCAAACTAAGACTTCACAGATGCCAGCTGTCAAAAAACCACACCCAGGACCCTTTCCAGGCCCTTAAGAAAGATGCTAGCAACCTACAACCTACAGCACAGCTCGAGGAAGGAGCAGGAATGCCCTCCTGGCTTTGGGCAGCTGTTGGCTTTGAGAGTCAGCCTGTTCATCAACAAACTATATGGGCTTAGAGGGGCAAGCCCAGGACAAACGTCTGGATGCTGCCTTTGCTTAGCCACAGACTCTTAAATGGCCAATCTTGAATTAGTTTATCAAGAACAAGGCCAATCATGAATTAACGCAGCAGGAAGAGCCAAAAGGAGGGGAGATCCTGAACTCTCCCATTTAATTTATTTTCTCTCATTTATTCCCAGTTAATTTTAGTTCAGTTTCATCTTAGAAGTTCCTTTGGCTGCAAAGGCGTGGGTTTTCCCTGCAGTGAGGTCACAGCACTGGGCTCGGGGAGGAGCATTTACATTTTTTGGTCTCCCGAAGGATGGAGCTGCTGGCAGCCCTCAAAGGCAGACAATGACTCTTTGTGGACACAGCAGTGAGAGACTTGCCAAAGGTCATCCGTGTAGCTAGGGAGAAACTGCCACCCTCAGGGCTCCCAGTTGAACTTGGAGCCCAAAGGAAACCCAGAGGAAGGTTTACCCTTTTAGTATAACTTCTGTTATCTCCAGTTCGAGCATTTGGCCTCAAATTGCTGGAAGATGATTTTTTAAAACTTGCCTTATTTAAAGTGATTTCATCACGCTACAGACCCACCTGCCAGTGCAGGAGATTTAAGAGATGCGGGTTTGATTCCTGGGTCTGTAAGATCCCCTGGATGAGGGCGTGGCAACCACTCCAGTATTCTTGCCTGGAGAATCCCCATGGACCCAGGATCCTGGTGGGCTATAGTCCACAGGGTACCTGAGTCAGACATGATTGAGCAACTTAGGCACTAACATAAAGGAAAAAATCTAGGCTCTTCTGAGAGGTAGTTTTCATGCTACTTCATGTGAAAGTAATTTTGTGGACTTGAACAGCAAAGTGATGTGAAAACTAACTGTTGTACAGTTTGACTGTTTGTAGGTTCATCTCACAGATCTCTGCAGATTCCTCCAGTGTATCATGTGCCCCATTGAATTCCAGCCCTCTGTGTACTTGCTTGTCTCTTCTACCAGCCAGGAAGCTACCAGATGATTTTGGGTGAATAAATAAACGTCTGGGAATGGAAGGCGAGTAAATTCAAACAACGAATAATGAGTTAGAGCGATCCTTTAAAAGGCGCCAAGTACTGAACAGAAGAGTTCAGCTCAGGTGCAGTCTTGTTAAGATGCCAGTATAAAAACACACAGAAATGTGTGCATCTCATTCCCCCAAATTTAGTTAGAGTCTTTTTGGCAGTAGAGAGTAACGAGTGGGGATGAAGGTTTCATTTTCCGCCCATCAGTATTGACTTGTCCATTGAGTTCACAGCGATTCCACCTTCACTCACACCCTTACCATCTCTCCTGGGTCCTCCTGTGACAGCCTCTGAGTTTGATCTCCCTGGCCCCTCTTTACAGATAATCTTTGCAAACTATGGGCCTGAATGTGTCATTCCTCCTTTCAAAACCACTCAGTGTCTCCTCCTCATCTTAAAAGAAAAGAAAGCCAAGCATCTCAGTGTGCCCTGCTGCTGGGCTCCTCCTTACTCACCCCCATCTACCACCACGCGGACCATATGTGTTAGTTATTGTCAGTTTCGTGCAGCCCTTGAACTCTCCATGTTGTTTCACACCTTTGGGCTTTTTGCACATACCGTTTGCTCTGCCTGGACTGTCCCTCTGCCCTTTGTCTTCCTATAACCCATCTTCCATTTCTAAACTCAGCTCAACAGTGAGTCACTTGAGAGCACGCCCTTCCTCCTCTCTCTTCCTTTTTGACTGAGTTTATCTGCTTCTCTTGTAATATCTCTTAGTCTGTTGTTATCTTGCGTACGTGGTGATCACCTTCCATGCACGGGCAAGACATGGGTCTCATTCATCTCTGTCCCTAGGATTCATACAGTATCTGATATGTTCCATTTTCCTGATTCATATCCGTGAGAATGGCTGAGTGAAGGAATATTTGTGGACTTTGTTGAAGAAGTAGAGCTGTGGGAGATTTTCAAGTGGCGAGGATGAAAGGTATAGAAAGGCCTTGTAATTCCAAAGTGTATGTGGATTTAAGTCCCAAATACTGTATATTAATTATAGGGAAACTCTGTAGTCCTAGAGCAGTGGTTCTCAAAGTGGGATCCCTGGATCGCAGCATCCATTACCTGAGACCTTGTCAGCCATGCAGATTCTCAGGCCCCATCCCAGACCTGGGGTGAACCCAGCAATCTGTATTTTAACAAGCCCTCCAGGTGATTCTGATTTAAGCACGCTTAAATTTGAGAACCACTGCCCCAGGGAATAAGGAAGTCAGGCTTATCCAGTATGCTGGTTTCCTAGCTTGAAGTTAGTGCAGATTAGTGAGTTTGAACAGACCTACTGGTGTAGGGAAGACCGCTGGGGACTCTCTTCCATACATAAGTATGTAAGACCCCCATCCTGCTTCAGATCTCCTGTCTTTTCTTTGTCCGGCTTTCCCACATCCCTCAGTTCCTAATGGCAGAGCAGAGAGTTCTAGAAAATAAGATCTAGAACATTTGATGAATGTGAAAAGATATGTAGGGAATGCAAAAGACCTGTTTGTATTGAAACAAGTTCATTAGCCTCAGGGTCTGTTGTACCCCCGGGGGAGATGGAAGGACACAGTATCATGTAGTGAGTGGGCAGATTGTGGCTTTGAAGTCAGGGATACGTGGACGAGAATCCTGCTCCCAACACTGGGAAGCTAGCCAGCTCCTTGACTTTCATGGGTCTTAATCCCATCAATACTAGGTTATAATCTATAAGGTCAATAGGTGCCCAATATGCTACTGGAGATCAGTGGAGAAATAACTCCAGACAGAATGAAGGGATAGAGCCAAAGCAAAAACAATCCCCAGTTATGGATGTGACTGGTGATAGAAGCAAGATCCGATGCTGTAAAGAGCAATATTGCATAGGAACCTGGAATGTCAGGTCCATGAATCAAGGCAAATTGGAAGTGGTCAAACAAGAGATGGCAAGGGTGAACGTCGACATTCTAGGAATCAGCGAACTAAAATGGACTGGAATGGGTGAATTTAACTCAGATGACTATTATATCTACTACTGTGGGCAGGAATCCCTCAGAAGAAATGGAGTAGCCATCATGGTCAACAAAAGAGTCCGAAATGCAGTACTTGGATGCAATCTCAAAAATGACAGAATGATCTCTGTTCGTCTCCAAGGCAAACCATTCAATATCACAATTATCCAAATCTATGCCCCAACCAGTAATGCTGAAGAAGCTGAAGTTGAACGGTTTTATGAAGACCTACAAGATCTTTTAGAACTAATACCCAAAAAAGATGTCCTTTTCATTATAGGGGACTGGAATGCAAAAGTAGGAAGTCAAGAAACACCTGGAGTAACAGGCAAATTTGGCCTTGGAATGCGGAATGAAGCAGGCCAAAGACTAATAGAGTTTTGCCAAGAAAATGCACTGGTCATAGCAAACACCCTCTTCCAACAACACAAGAGAAGACTCTACACATGGACATCACCAGATGGTCAACACCGAAATCAGATTGATTATATTCTTTGCAGCCAAAGATGGAGAAGCTCTATACAGTCAACAAAGACAAGACCGGGAGCTGACTGTGGCTCAGATCATGAACTCCTGATTGCCAAATTCAGACTTAAATTGAAGAAAGTGGGCAACACCACTAGACCATTCAGGTATGACCTAAATCAAATCCCTTATGATTATACAGTGGAAGTGAGGAATAGATTTAAAGGTCTAGATCTGATAGATAGAGTGCCTGATGAACTATGGAATGAGGTTCGTGACATTGTACAGGAGATAGGGATCAAGACCATCCCCATGGAAAAGAAATGCAAAAAGGCAAAATGGCTGTCTGGGGAGGCCTTACAAATAGCTGTGAAAAGAAGAGAAGCAAAAAGCAAAGGAGAAAAGGAAAGATATAAGCATCTGAATGCAGAGTTCCAAAGAATAGCAAGAAGAGATAAGAAAGCCTTCTTCAGCAATCAATGTAAAGAAATAGAGGAAAAGAACAGAATGGGAAAGACTAGAGATCTCTTCAAGAAAATTAGAGATACCAAGAGAACATTTCATGCAAGGATGGGCTCGATAAAGGACAGAAATGGTCTGGACCTAACAGAAGCAGAAGATATTAAGAAGAGGTGGCAAGAATACACGGAAGAACTGTACAAAAAAGATCTTCATGACCCAGATAATCATGATGATGTGTTGACTAATCTAGAGCCAGACATCTTGGAATGTGAAGTCAAGTGGGCCTTAGAAAGCATCACGACGAACAAAGCTAGTGGAGGTGATGGAATTCCCGTTGAGCTGTTTCAAATCCTGAAAGATGATGCTGTGAAAGTGCTGCACTCAATTTGCCAGCAAATCTGGAAAACTCAGCAGTGGCCACAGGACTGGAAAAGGTCAGTTTTCATCCCAATTCCAAAGAAAGGCAATGCCAAAGAATGCTCCAACTACCGCACAATTGCACTCATCTCACATGCTAGTAAAGTAATGCTCAAAATTCTCCAAGCCAGACTTCAGCAATATGTGAACCGTGAACTCCCTGATGTTCAAGCTGGTTTTAGAAAAGGCAGAGGAACCAGAGATCAAATTGCCAACATCCGCTGGATCATGGAAAAAGCAAGAGAGTTCCAGAAAAACATCTATTTCTGCTTTATTGATTATGCCAAAGCCTTTGACTGTGTGGATCACAGTAAACTGTGGAAAATTCTGAAAGAGATGGGAATACCAGACCACTTGACCTGCCTCTTGAGAAATCTGTATGCAGGTCAGGAAGCAACAGTTAGAACTGGACATGGAACAACAGACTGGTTCCAAATAGGAAAAGGAGTACGTCAAGGCTGTATATTGTCACCCTGCTTATTTAACTTATATGCAGAGTACATCATGAGAAATGCTGGACTGGAAGAAACACAAGCTGGAATCAAGATTGCTGGGAGAAATATCAATAATCTCAGATATGCAGATGACACCACCCTTATGGCAGAAAGTGAGGAGGAGCTAAAAAGCCTCTTGTTGAAAGTGAAAGAGGAGAGTGGAAAAGTTGGCTTAAAGCTCAACATTCAGAAAACGAAGATCATGGCATCTGGCCCCATCACTTCATGGGAAATAGATGGGGAAACAGTAGAAACAGTGTCAGACTTTGTTTTTTTGGGCTCCAAAATCACTGCAGATGGTGACTGCAGCCATGAAATTAAAAGGCGCTTACTCCTTGGAAGAAAAGTTATGACCAACCTAGATAGTATATTCAAAAGCAGAGACATTACTTTGCCGACTAAGGTCCGTCTAGTCAAGGCTATGGTTTTTCCTGTGGTCATGTATGGATGTGAGAGTTGGACTGTGAAGAAGGCTGAGTGCCGAAGAATTGATGCTTTTGAACTGTGGTGTTGGAGAAGACTCTTGAGAGTCCCTTGGACTGCAAGGAGATCCAACCAGTCCATTCTGAAGGAGATCAACCCTGGGATTTCTTTGGAAGGAATGATGCTAAAACTGAAGCTCCAGTACTTTGGGCACCTTATGCGAAGAGTTGACTCATTGGAAAAGACCCTGATGCTGGGAGGGATTGGGGGCAGGAGGAGAAGGGGACGACCGAGGATGAGATGGCTGGATGGCATCACAGACTCAATGGACGTGAGTCTGAGTGAACTCCGGGAGTTGGTGATGGACAGGGAGGCCTGGCGTACTGCGATTCATGGGGTCGCAAAGAGTCGGACACGACTGCGCGACTGAACTGAACTGAACTGAATCTATAAGGGAAAAGAATCTGAAAAAGTATATATATATGTGTGTGTGTGTATGTAAACTAATTGAATTGCTGTGCTGTTCACCTGAAACTTAACATGATATTGTAAACCAATTATATTTCAAAGTACAGTTGGTTTACAACATCATGTAAGTTTTTTGAAAAAGAGTTCAGCTGTATTTCAAAAAACATTTTTTTTTTCTTAATGTGAAAGGGGAACCAGTCCCTACCCTGTAGGTGTGTTGTGAGAATCAGCTGGGACATGACAGAGCTCGGGTACTCAGCAGTTGCTCCCCATTTCTGTCCCCCACCACCTGGTAAAAGCCCTGTCCTCGGCCAGATTCATGAGGAAAAGGAAGGATAAGGCTGAATCACTCCATGCTACAACCTGAAGCCAGGTGACCCCATGGCATTCCAACAAGAATTGGTGACAGAGAAACCCTGGAAGGTTGCCCAGTAAAATAGGGGGCACCCAGTTAAACATGAATTTTAGATAGATGACAAATAACTTTTTAGGTATACCAGTGCATACCAGGGCTTCCCTGGGTAAAGAATCTGCCTTCAATGCAGGAGATCCCGATTCGATTCCTTGATGGGGAAGATCCGCTGGAGAAGGGGTAGACTATACACTCCAATATTCTGGCCTAGGGAATTCCATGGACTATACAGTCCATGGGGTCGCAAAGAGTTGGACACAACTGAGCAACTTTCACTTTCACTGCATCCCATGCAACATTTGGGATACACGCTCAACAATTACTCATCTTTTACCTGAAATTCACATTGAACTGGCTGGCTGTATTTTTCTTTGCTCAATCTGGCAACCCCGACTCACTTTTAAGGCTTTCCTCTGAGCTCCCTGACATTTTAATAAAGGCCATCTCTGAGCAGAACCTTCTGAGCACAACCTAAGAAAACTCAGCACTGGAAGATGTAGTGGGTGGTGTGGGAGGAGGGGAGGACGGCTGTAGGCGGAGATTCTCCCTTCCATTCAGTTCAGTTCAGTCGCTCAGTCGTGTCCGACTCTTTGCCACCCCATGAATCGCAGCACACCAGGCCTCCCTGTCCATCAGCAACTCCCAGAGTTCACTCAGACTCACGTCCATCGAGTCAGTGATGCCATCCAGCCATCTCATCCTTGGTTGTCCCCTTCTCCTCCTGCCCCCAATCCCTCCCAGCATCAGGGTCTTTTCCAATGAGTCAACACTTCTCATGAGGTGGCCAAAGTACTGGAGTTTCAGCTTTAGCATCATTCCTTCCAAAGAAATCCCAGGGCTGATCTCCCTCAGAATGGACTGGTTGGATCTCCTTGCAGTCCAAGGGACTCTCAAGAGTCTTCTCCAATACCACAGTTCAAAAGCATCAATTCTTCGGCACTCAGCCTTCTTCACAGTCCAACTCTCACATCCATACATGAACACTGAAAAAACCATAGCCTTGACTAGACGGACCTTAGTCGGCAAAGTAATGTCTCTGCTTTTGAATATACTATCTAGGTTGGTCATAACTTTTCTTCCAAGGAGTAAGCGTCTTTTAATTTCAGGCTGCAGTCACCATCTGCAGTGATTTTGGAGCCCAAAAAAATAAAGTCTGACACTGTTAAGAATTGGAAGCCACCTCTTGCCTTCCCGCCCCCTGCCCCGGCTCCAGGCCCCTCTGGAGCTGAAGGTGTGGCCACTTCCCCCTGTACGTGCACTCGCTGTACGACTTTAAGTCACGTGAGGGATTAGAAGCCACAGCCTTCCTTGTTAGGATTCGATGGTGTTGATTTTCCAATTTGGTGTTAGAATGGTAAACAGGACTTCAGTCAATCTAACACACGAGTTGGATCTTAAAGCATTTGCTTATTTCCACGCACCTTTGAAAGTGCTTAGCAGTTGAATTATTTAAAGCTGAAAGAGCTGAGGGAGTTAGGAAGGAGGGCTGCCTGCCCCAGGCACAGCCAGGGGAGGGTGCTAAATGCAGTTATCAAGAGATCAAAGACCAAGGAGAGACTCCTTTGATCTGCTGCTTGTCAAAGTTTAAATTAGATCTTTGAGACTCTGCACTT
>SJXQ01005096.1:356469-551390 GCA_006408695.1 Aepyceros melampus
CCAGCCCGCCCCTCCCCACCCTTTCTTGAGATGTCTTCTCTTTTCTCCAGACACCTGGAAGTGGTCAGAGTGAGGGGTGCCCCGGAGAACCAACACCCTGTGGCTGAGGGTGCCCTAGGCCCCCAGAGGCATCATCTCTCCTCGAGGAAAACCCCTTTTCGAAATACAGTCGCCTTCATTCATCATTTTTGAGGGGAAAAAAGGTCCAAGTGAAATCCCCCCGTTAGACCTGCAGATACAGGTCCCAGTGTGTGAGCTGATATGAATCATAACTGTGCTTTCAACGCTTTTCCTTTGATACAGACGGGAAAGGTACCAACTGACTGGGACTCACTTTGAGTTGCCTGGATTTTCCAAAGGTTTGGATGAGAGGGACAGGGCGGGGGAACCCGGGGAGGTCTGTCAGATCTGAGCAAAGGCTGCTGCCTATCCAAGCCATATTCTCTCTCAGATTTCTGTGACTTTATTTTAAAATTTTTTATTTTGTATTGAGGTAGAGTCGATTAACAATGTTGTGACAGTTTCAGGTGGACAGCAAAGGGACTCAGCCATACATATTCTCCCCCAAACTCCCCTCCCATCCAGGCTGCCACATAACACCGAGCAGAGTTCCCTGTACTCGACAGTGTGACTTTTATTTTCCAGATAACACAACCACATTTAAGAGCCCTGCTCTGCCTTCCCTTTACCCCCGAAAAGCTGCTAATCAGGGTCCTTAAGATCTTATTCATGGCAGTCTTCTCAGCAGCCTCAGTCTCATTCTGAGAAGTTTTTTATACAAGTTGTACGAGTTGGAAAAGTACAAGAATAATGGGCACATTTCTGCGATGAGTCAAACATTTCATCCCTATCAGTCTGTGTGAGGTACAGGATGTTTGTGTCCTTAATGGACAAGATTTGATATGTGTGTTTCCTAATCCTGAGCTATTGAAATATTGATTTTCATCCTGACCTGGCCTCCTGGGCACAGAGCCAGTCTATCTGCATCTCTGCCCTCCACATTTAGCCTGTCTTCCTGCTGGCTAGACTGGGAACACCAGGGTGAGATTAGATTTGTTGGGGGAGGGCAGGGGGAGGAATGTAAAACCAGTGAAATAACTGTCTGGCCTCATTTCTATTTGACAGAACGGGGCAGCTATTCTCGACATTCTTGGCTAATGTTATCATGTGTTTACCCTAAGAGCCTTTTGCCTTTTATTTTCCTTTTTGATTTTTTAAAATTTTATTTTATTAAAGTAGAGTTGATTGACAGTAATGTCTTAATTTCTGCTGTACAGCAAAGATATATATATATCTGTGGTCATGTATGGATGTGAGAGTTAGACTGTGAAGAAGGCTGAGCGCCAAAGAATTGATGCTTTTGAACTGTGGTGTTGGAGAAAACTCTTGAGAGTCCCTTGGACTGCAAGGAGATCCAACCAGTCCATTCTGAAGGAGATCAACCCTGGGATTTCTTTGGAAGGAATGATGCTAAACTCTAGTACTTTGGCCACCTCATGTGAAGAGTTGACTCATTGGAAAAGACTCTGATGCTGGGAGGGATTGGGGTCAGGAGGAGAAGGGGATGACCGAGGATGAGATGGCTGGATGGCATCACCGACTTGATGGACGTGAGTCTGAGTGAACTCCGGGAGTTGGTGATGGACAGGGAGGCCTGGCATGCTGCGATTCATGGGGTCGCAAAGAGTCAGACATGACTGAGCTGAACTGATATATATATACTTTTCCATACTATTTTCCTATTGTGGCTTATTATGGTGACTTCCCTGGTGGCTCAGATGGTAAAGCGTCTGCCTACAGTGAGGGAGACCTGGGTTCAATCCCTGGGTCGGGAAGATCTCCTGGAGAAGGAAATGGCAACCCACTCCAGTATTCTTGCCTGGAAAACCCCATGGACAGAGGAGCCTGGTAGGCTACAGTCCATGGGGTCACAAAGAGTCAGACACGACTGAGTGATATTTACTTTACTTTACTTTACTATAGGATATTGAATATAGTTCCTTCTACCATGTTGTCCTCTTTCTTTTGAATATATAGAGGCTATATTGAAAATAAAAGAAATCCGAGCTAAAGATCCATTTGAACATCTCAATAGGGTTGTCTAAAATATGTAAAATATTTTACAAGGAATTCCAGAGTAATGAATAATCTATACCACGTCAAAAGTATCTTCTGACATGGAAAATATTAGAAACTTTTCCATTTTTGTGTGCTCTTTGCATATCAGTGGTTTGGAACCAAACTCACAATCTGGTGCTGGGCAGTGTCTGAGGGGCTATCAGTTCAGTTCAGTCGCTCAGTTGTGTCTGACTCTTTGCGACCACATGAACCGCAGCACACCAGGCCTCCCTGTCCATCACCAACTCCCGGAGTCCACCCAAACCCATGTCCATTGAGTTGGTGATGCCATCCAACCATCTCATCCTCTGTCGTCTCCTTCTGCCCTCAATCTTTCCCAGAATCAGAGTCTTTCCCAATGAATCAATTCTTCACATCAGGTGGCCAGAGTATTGGAATTTCACCTTCAGCGTCAGTCCTTCCAATGAATATTCAAGACTGATCTCCTTTAGGATGGACTGGTTGGATCTCCTTACAGTCCAAAGGACTCTCAAGAGTCTTCTCCAACACCACAATTCAAAAGCATCAATTCTTCGGTGCTCAGCTTTCTTTATAGTCCAACTCTCACATCCATACGTGACCACTGGAAAAACCATAGCCTTGACTAGATGGACCTTTGTTGACAAAGTAATGTCTCTGGTTTTTAATATGCTGTCTAGGTTGGTCATAACTTTCCTTCCAAGGAGTAAGTATCTTTTAATTTCATGGCTCTAGTCACTCTTTGCAGTGATTTTGGAGCCCCCAAAAATAAAGTCAGCCAGTTTCCCCATCTGTTTGCCACGAAGTGATGGGACCAGATGCCATGGTCTTCATTTTCTGAATGTTGAGCTGTAAGCCAACTTTTTCACTCTGCTCTTTCACTTTCATCAAGAGGCTCTTTAGTTCTTCCTATTTGAACATGGCGGGTGGGGAATGTATGTGCCAGGCAACCATTCATCCTCATCAGTTAACCCCTTTGCACCATGACAACGCCTAGGAGATAGAAATAAAACAAAGGTGAACCCTGAGGAGACGAATAGGCCTTCCCGTAACACGTTTACTGTTTTCTTAAACTTTGTTGACCTCCTTCATCCATTCCTGTTTCTCACACCATTTCTTCAGGGCACCGACATAGTCATTCACCTGGACTAGGACAGTGACTTCCTCCTTTGGTTCCCCTTGCTCAGGCTTCTGCCTTTCAGTATTCACCCTCCATGCCATTGCCAGACTGAGGTTTTGAAGATACCCACTCATTTACAGTCCCCTGTGCTGTGTTTAGTCGCTTGGTCATATCTCTTTGCGACCCCATGGACTGTAGCCCACCAGGCTCCTCCGTCCACTGAGATTCTCCAGGCAAGAATACTGGAGTGGGTTGTCATGCCCTTCTCCAGGGGATCTCCCCAACCTAGGGATTAAACCCAGGTCTCCTGAATTGCAGGTGGATTCTTTACCATCTGAGCCACCAGGAAAACCCACAAATACTGGAGTGGGGTAGCCTATGCCTTCTGCAGGGGTCTTCCCGACCCAGAAATTGAACCGGGGTCTCCTGCATTGCAGGTGGATTCTTTACCAGCTGTGCTACCAGGGAAGCCCATACAATCCCCTAGGAGCCTTTTACTACCCAGAGTCCTATGGCCCTTTATTAGCATAAACAGTCATCCATCTCCATCTGCAAACTTGGCTTCCTTCCAGATCCGTCTTGAACTTTGCCTTCCAGAAATACTGAGATGCCATGTTTCGTGTTTGCCTTTGCACATGTAGTTCGTTTTTCTTGGAGATCCATTCCTTTCTTTTTTCATTTTGGAGACTTCACACAAGGACATCTCCAGGAATGCTTCCATATTTGCCGTTTTTTTCCTCCTTTAACTTCCCTCCTTCGCAGTCAGTCCCTATATTTGCTTCCGTTGCTGTCCTCTCCACATTTACTGGTTTCCTTTGGCCCATTCATCTCCTTGACTACACAGTGAACTCTTTGAGAGTAGGAGCAGGCTTGTTTACCTTTGTATCCATAGTGACTCACTCAGTGGAACAGAGAGAGTGCTCATGAGGGTTTTGGACTGAAATTTTAAGAGGATGCTGAGAGTAGAAAAAGGAATAATAAAAGCAAAAGAAATGGGCATTGGTTACATTTTGATTGCAGTAACAACCCTTTGAGGAAGGATTATTATCTCCATTTTATTGATGAGGAAACTGAGGGTCATAGAGATTAAGCTTGACCAAAGGTCCCAGACAGCAAGTGGAGGAGGCATAACCCAAGCATGAACATCTAGAATAGTTCTAAGAAATGATCAATAAAGATAAATAAATATTTGTTGAACTGAACTGACTGATAAAATATCTACAAGCATCATTCTTGAGTGTGTTCATCATTAAATCATACACAGGAAGAGAATTTTAAAGACCATCTGGTTTCTTTTGGTAGGATTTTGTCTTAATACCAGTTTGATGTAGTAAAATCAGGTAACACTCTCGGGGATTTAAAGAGTCATTCATTTGTTCCTTCAGCAAGTATTTATCAAATACCTATCATGTGCTGGGCACTGTACTAACACATGGGAGTGTGATTTGGGGGAAGAAAACTTGCCCCAATGATGCTTTTCTGGAAAATAATCTGTCTAAAAAAAAAAAAAATCCCTGTAATAACGTGGAATGAACTAACCATTGACTCACCAGTGGCTGAGATATTTTACCAACCAGACTCATATAAATCATGCACGCTAGTAGACCGTGGTCGCTGAAGCCAGGAGCACTTATGAATCACCAAGGACTTCTGGGTCTTTGGGGGTTTGTTAGTTGGAACAGAAAGGACTGTAAGCAGCCAGAGAGTTTATTGAAAAGATTCGTTGGCTCGGAGAACCTGTAGGACAGCTGACGGACCAGGCTCAGCAACTGGGCAGAATCAGAAGGAGGCGATGCATCAGATTGTTGGCTAACATCCCTCTGCAGAACGGGCCAGTGGGGACACTGCTGCCGCCACCAGTCTCCGGTCCATATGGCTGCTGGCCCTGAACTCGATGGCTCTGATACCACTGCCTCCACTAGAAAAGGGTTACTCTGTGTCCCCACACCTTACTATCATCAGTTTCTCTTCCTTATGGGGACTTAGAATTAGTGAGCCCTGTACACATTTAAGTCTGTGTCTTGGCTGGCAGGGCTGCTGGGATTGTGGTACCCACCTCTGTAGCTACTATAGAGGATCAGGGGCTCTGCCTCCCTAAAAGGCCTATATGCAGGGGCATTCTCCAAACACAGGCAGGGCATCTAAATAGAAAAACAGTCTCTGCTATGGTCACTAAGGTGGACTTTTAAAAATCTCAGTGATGGCTACATTGTGCAGTATCAGTTCAATTCAGTCGCTCAGTCGTGTCCAACTCTTTGCGACCCCGTGGACTGCAGCACGCCAGGCCTCCCTGTCCATCACGAGCTCCTGGAGTTTACTCAAACACATGTCCATTGAGTCGGTGATGCCATCCAATCATCTCATCCTCTGTCACCCCCTTCTCCTCTCACCCTCAATCTTTCCCAGCATCAGGTTCTTTTCAAATGAGTCAGTTCTTCGCAATATTGTGCAGTATGTAAATGGATAAATACATTTGTTAACACTACTAATTAAGTTCCTGAACTATCTCAGGTAATTAATTGCAGTGTTTTATAGAAATAATGGTCAAAGTTTTGTCACATGCCTTTCTTTCTGGAAATAATAAAAGTGAAACTATAACAGTCTGTGACCACATCTATTTTCCTCCCTCCCTCTTCTCCTTTCTTCTCTTTCTCCCTCTCTCCTACCATCCTTCTGTAAACATTTATCAAATGTCTACTATATTCCAGGCACCGTGTTTGCTGCTAGAAAATCCAAGATAAAAGATAAATAAGACATGCTTTTTACCGTCAAGTTGTCCCTAACATCATGGAGGAGAGACAGACATGGAACAAATTTTGACTCCACCATGTTAGAGGCACTTGGATAGAAATTGAAAAAGGATTCAGTCAGGACATGACAAGTTGTATGTTCATCTTTACCCCATGAAATTGAAAGTTGGAGCTTCCCTGGTGGCTCAGCACTAAAGAATCCACCTGCAGGCAAGAGACGTGGGTTTGATCCCTGGGTCAGGAAGATCTCCTGGAGGAGGAAATGGCAACCCACACCACTAGTCTTGGAATTCTCTGGAGAATTCCATGGACAGAGGAGCCTGGTGGGCTACAGTCCATCGTGTCACAAAGAGTCAGACACAACTAAAACAACTTAGCATGCACGCACAGCAAGAGGTTAGGACAAGCTTTGTTGACAAGGTGCTATTCGAATTGAGTCTTCAAGGATGTAAGTGGTCACCCGGAGAAATGACAGATGAACATTTCCAACTGGCAGGGTAGGGGGAACTCAGGATGAAAGAAGAAGGCATGAAAAATTGCTGACTAATCAGAGGAACTCTGAGCGCTTGAAATAGCTGGAACGTAGTGTTTGGGGAGATGCCTGATGGACTGTATGATGTAAGATCTGGATGAAATAAAATGATGAAAGCCACTCATTGCATGCAAAGGGGTTTGGAGCTTACCTTGATGACCCATGAGACCACTAAAAGAATAACGTGATCCGATTTATATTTTCAAAATATCACTCAGATGACAGTGAGGAAGATCTAGAATAAGATGTAAAACCAAGAGGCCAATTAGGAAATTATTTTAAATTTCCGAGTTAAAAGGAAACAGGTAAAAGATGGCAACATCACGCAGTACTGTCGTCACAGTGGGAATGGAAAAGAGGGTAGAATATAACTTTTTAGGAGCTGGAGTCTGTAGGACTGTATGGCTGAGGAGACGACTGGGGTGCCCTTCCTCAAATAGAGACCTTGGGAGGAGGAAAGGATTTTTGTCTGGGGGGCACCAGGGCTGGTTGGGTGGAGACTGAGATGACTGTCTCTGCTGTAACCATGTTATCATCTGGATGGAGACGTTGTATTGGTGGCTGCATATAAAGGACAAGAGCTCAGGAGAGATGTGGGATTGGGGTCAACAATAAGAGTTTTGTCTCCATAATTACCTTACTAAGAAATCGCTAGCTCCCCTAGTTACTAGCGGAAAGCTGATAACATATATTCCCAAAGCATGAAACTGGAAAATTCAGGCTTAGTCTCAAAATTCCAAATTAGCTGAAGTTTGCACCCTCCTAAATCTCAGAGTATTTAAAGCAAATAATATTGAATTTAGAAATGTGTTTTTGACAGTGGAAAAGACACTGGGCTGGCAGTCGCATCTGTGTCTTCCATAGAAACTCTACCCATTACTTGCTTTGTAAATTACTCTGAACTTGATTACATCTTCTCTGCAAAATGAGAACTGATTGTGATTTCTATAGCCTTTTTTTTTTTTTGGTTCCTGTTGCTGTTCAGTCGCTAAGTCGTTTCCAACTCTTTGTGGTCCCATGAACCACAGCACGTCAGGCCTCCATCTCCCTCACTATCTCCTGGAGTTCACCCAAGTTCATGTCCGTGAACTTGCTTGGTTCTAAATTAGCCAAAATAATTAGAGTCCCACCTTGGATACATGGGAAGCCACATCCTTTTGATTCTTAAGTTAGGTCTAGCTTAGGCCTCCAGAGATTGACGGGATAGCCAATGTCTCTAGGTTATTCAGACTCCTGAGTTGTGGGAATAAGCACCTCTTGGAGACAGACCTGCCCTATACACGAGGTGGCCCACCTATGGCTGCTTTTGCTCCATCAGGGCCTTCCTGTGGACCCACATAGTCACAGCTCAGTGCTCCAGCCTCTCCTGTGAGATGCCAATGCTGTCCCAGGTCTCTGCGCCGAGAGGATGATAATCACTCCCTCAAGGCCCATAGCTCTTGGTTTACATTTCCTTGCTTAGGTGTTTCCCACCACACTCACATTGTCCCTCCTACACCGGAACCACCTCTCCATCACACTGTTCTTGCGGAGCTGGGTTAAGATTCCAGGCTTGCGCTCTGCCATCATGCTGAGACCCCCTTTGGGGACCCTTGGTGTCTTTTCCTGCCAGAAGCCCTTAGTCAGTCTATTCCAATGCACCAGAGACTAATTTGCTGATACCTATTTACTTTACATAAAACGATTCTCCTCAAAGCCAGGGACACCTCCAAGAGGATTTGCCATCTCTAGGACAGAGAAGTGGCTTACAAATTTCAAATAACTGCCTACTGTCATTTTTTTTTTTAAGCAATTCTAATTGACCAGACACCTATTTAACATTATATATCTCTATAAACAATGAACAACAGAGAAGAGGAAACACAAAAGGAGAGACCTGGAGAAAACTCTGGGGAGTAAAACTTTTGTAGTCAGCATCCCATTAAGCAGATACAGTCCCTGTTTAGAAATCATTTTGTTAGAGTCCAGTTTTTCAGCTGAGGCTATAGGAAATTCTTGTGGCGTGTGGAAAGGAGGGTGTCCATCATCACAACAGAAAGGATAGTTCGTGCACTTCACCCACCCAGCGATCAGCTCTCCGCATACAGTGGCCATATGTTGAGAGCTGCCCTTGCTGCTTCTCCCAACTTATGAAAGTGAGGGCCGACCACGGACTGCCTGGGGGTGGAGGCGAGCCTGGGGTGAAAATGTCCTCCCCACAGCATCACAGAAGAGCCAGCAAGTGGGAGGGTCTCTGAGACTGCTGAGTAATTTTCAAAGAGAAAGGGCAGTGTTTGCAAGGCAGCATGGGGAAAGCAAGCTGGACTGATATGTAAGGAGGCAAAACATTCTAGAAAAACATCACCATTTCTTGCACAATCAACCACTGAGTATGTGTCATCAAACACGAGATGATCCTTACCTGGCAATAACGCAGCTAAAATAGAACATTTAAGTAATTTCTCATTGTGACTGAGTTCAACATGGTCTTTAAGCATCCCGTAACAAGAATACTGACACAATAGTCTGAAGTACAGGAACATTTTATTTTCTTCATAATCAGATGAAAATGTTGTGGCTACAGAGGCAGAGAAGAAGCTCATACTGGGTTTTTCTTTGCCTTAAATTTAAAGAGCTTTTTTATTTTTTTTTAACAGTAACTGTACTATCCTAGTAAACTTTTTGAGATGAAATGAAGAATGTGGGTTTCATCGGGAAATTACATTCACCTTAAGCGGATACACAATAGCCTCACCTTTGTTATTTTCTGAAGATGAGCTCTTTGGGAATCAGAATCCTGTTTTTGCTTTGTACGACATTGCCTGTGTCGGGAAAACATGAAAGACAAAGCCCAGCGGGTTGACTTCAGCCACGACAGCCCGATGTACTGAGCATGAAATATGCAATGTGTATGATTGCTGGACCCTAATCCCATCTAATGAAAACCCAGGACGGTGACTTGCTGATCCTTGGTTTCATAATTAGAAGTTTTACAGGAACAGACCAAGTCAAGAGAAGAGGTGCACTTTTATAACTAGTGGTTGCTATAATTAAAGTTATTAGTTAAGGAAGGGCTGTTACTCGGGGCAAAACAATCAGAAGGAAGTTTAAGCAATTAAGTCAAATTCACTGTGGTTGTGAGGGTTTGGTTTCTTGTCCCCTTTTCTTTCTGGAAAACAAAACAACCTCAGGCAAGGGTTCTGTACTTCTCAAAGAGCATCTTGACTCGGCAGTGGCTGGAGGGCAAACAATGAACAGTGAACTGCGCTGTTGATTCTATCAGCAGGTTAATTAAGAAAGCTGTTAGTGATGATTTAAAAAAAAAGCCAGCACATTTTCAGTTCATATTGACAAAATCCATGACCTAGGCAGAACCGATGTTTGTTCAATACTAGGAAGACATGCTAGAGGCATTTAGAGGAAAGGACTGAAACAGAAAGCTGAAGGTCCAGTTTGGGATGTCCCCTATTAATAGTGTTAGCAGAACTGATCATTAGAAATTCCACATGTTTTTTCCTCTCATATACATTATGTAAGCAGAACTGTTCAGGCCCTCAGACTCATTCTGAAAAACCCAGTTCACTCATGATGGAGTTGTCATAAAGGAGCTCTGGTTTGGGAGACTGGGTTCTGGTCCAATCTCTGAAACTAACGTGTTATGAGTTTGGGGACAGTGGGTTTGACTCTGCATTTCCACTTCTAAACTTCAAGATAGTCCAGTCTCAGGAGTGCAGAAAACCCACTTCCCCAGGTAGCATCTTCCACTGGGGGAGTCTGTTCCCAGCTCTAGTACAGGCTGGTAGGAATGCATTGCCCATAGGGCAGTGGCACCGAGTGGCAACTCCTGCTGCAGGAGGAATCACTACATCTGCCTGGGCAGAGACTGATGAGGAATGTGAGAGGAGACCACATGGGGGCTTGTCCTATGTTTGCAAACCCTGAAGTCAGACCTTGATCAGGAAAAGGCTCCCTGTTCCTAGTTAAGCTTCTATTTCATTGACCTCAGTGTTGGCTATTCTGTTTCTCTTTCCATGACCTGTGTATGTGTCTGTGTGTGTTAGTCCCCGAATCATGTCCAACTCTTTACAACTCCATGGACTGTAGACCACCAGCTCCTCTGTCCATGGGACTTTCCAGGCAAGAATACTGGAGTGGGGTGCCATTTTCTCCTCCAGGGGAATCTTCCCAATCCAGGGATCAAACTCAGGTCTCCTGCTTTGCAGACAGATTCTTTACCATCAAGTCACAGGAAAGCCCATTCCATGACCATGAGTCATTCCCAGTCCCCCAGAATTTGTCCCCTTGGAAACACCACAAGCCGTTTCCTCACGTTGCTGACAAGCTTGAGGTGTCTATGGGATTGCTTAAGGGTCATGGAAAGAAGGTAAAAGGGAGTAAAAGGGCTTGTCTTAGACCTGGCATTGACTTTCCCTCCCTGCCCCTTTGCTCCCTTAGAGAGGCCACCACTGGTGATGCCCAGTTAGCTCAGGGCAAGGAGCCACCACAGAAAAGGGTAGGGAGAAGGGACCTCTGTCAGGAGGCTCAGGATGTGAGGGATGTAACTGACAACCTCTGACTGAAAATAAGAAAGTCAGGTGTGCTCAAAATGTTGTTTGGACACACTGACTCACCACCTCAGAGATGAGTTCACAGCATCATTCCCTGAAGCCTTTTCTGTCTGTCAACACTTGAGCATCTTTAGAGATTTAAGCTCCAAATTTAATCCTGTGACATTCTGCACCCTTTAAAAGTCTGGTGGTAAGAATACAAATACTGACCCCCAAAGTGAGTTCAGAGATTTGACTGAGAAATTAAAATACACTTAAATAATCTCACTCGCTCTGGTTTATAGAAGCAAGGATATTGTGTATTTGGACAAAGTTGGCTAGATGGCATATTGAAAAACCCAAATGAAAATGAGGAGAGAGACCTTATAAATTACATGGAAGAATCACAGGATATCCCTGGGAGGGTCATAATAGCAAGAGTCTTAAAAGAAATAGCAATCAGTTCAGTTCAGTTCATTCGCTCAGTCGTGTCCGACTCTTTGCGACCCCATGAATCGCAGCACACCAGGCCTCCCTGTCCATCACCAACTCCCAGAGTTCACTCAGACTCGCGTCCATCAAGTCAGTGATGCCATCCAACCATCTCATCCTCTGTCATCCCCTTCTCCTCCTGCCCCCAATCCCTCCCAGCATCAAAGACTTTTCCAATGAGTCAACTCTTTGCATAAGGTGGCCAAAATACTAGAGTTTCAGCTTTAGCATCATTCCTTCCAAAGAACACCCAGGGCTGATCTCCTTCAGAATGGACTGGTTGGATCTCCTTGCAGTCCAAGGGACTCTCAAGAGTCTTCTCCAACACCACAGTTCAAAAGCATCAATTCTTCGGCACTCAGCTTTATTCACAGTCCAACTCTCACATCCATACATGACCACTGGAAAAACCATAGCCTTGACTAGACAGACCTTTGTTGACAAAGTAATGTCTCTTCTCCAACACCACAGTTCAAAAGCATCAATTCTTCGGCACTCAGCTTTATTCACAGTCCAACTCTCACATCCATATATGACCACTGGAAAAACCATAGCCTTGCCTAGACGGACCTTTGTTGGCAAAGTAATGTCTCTGCTTTTGAATATGCTATCTAGGTTGGTCATAACAAATATGCACAGAGTACACACCCTTTTGTGTGAATAAGTCAGCAATTGCCATAGTTTTCTAAACTTTAGTCACTGTTATTATCTGACAGCTGAATAAAGCTTCACTGGGCATAACTTCAGAATAGACCTGATTTATTTGAAAGCATGAATTTCTGTATTGTAATATAAATATTATATTTGTTTAAAGAATAAATTAAAGAAAATATGGATTATGTACCTTCTCTATTTTAGCATTTCATTTATTGACCTGTTTTATTTCTGCATATTCTGTCTGGATTTTCTTTGTATATTTTAGTTTCTTCTACAGTCCTTCCATATTACATTACAAGATTACTAACATAAGGTTTGCTTTGTATGAATTTATGCTTTAAAATGGCATCACAAGATAATTTATATAATGCAAACTAGAATAGCTAGCTGATTAGCAATCTAAATGGACAGAATTGAAAGTTATACTGCATTTGTGTATGCATTCATAAATTACCTAGTGCTGTAGGTATAACAGTGAATAATAAAGATCTCTGTCCTCATTGTGCTTAACATCTAATGGCAGTCAGATATATGAATAAAAAGTAAAATTGTAAAGAAATACAAGTTTAAATTTGCCACTCTAATTCACACAATGAAGTAGAGTGTATGGTGGAAAAATCAGAACATAGATGGCTTCTTGAAGGAAATGATGTTTGTGATATCAAAAACAGGAGCAAATTTAGCAAGTAGAAGGCATTTCAGGTAGGGAGTAGTGTGTACATAGGGTATTTTGGAAATTCTTCCTAGTAATTTCTATGAATAGCTAATTTTTTACAGTAAAAATTATTTTATTGCAAACAAATACATACATACCTTTATTTGTAAAAGGTATTTTTTGTTGTTAGTATGAATGTTATTGCCGTTTTTATTAATAATATACATTTTTGTGTTTACCTGAGTTTATCTACAATTTATTTCAGCTACTTGTTCTGGACTGAGTGGGGACAGATGCCCTGCATTGGAAAGGCTCGCTTAGATGGCTCAGAGAAGGTTGTCCTTGTGAGCATGGGAATAGCATGGCCAAATGGGATCTCCATTGACTTTGAGGTCTGTTGGATGTCTTAAGTGTTTAAACTGCATTAAATGCAAACTTGCTTTACTCCATTTTTAGTGTTCTCTTATTTTCTTTGTAAAACACTTAATAAAAAAACAGTTTGTAATATTACTTTTTAATCGCTCTTAGGAAAATAAATTGTACTGGTGTGATGCTCGAACAGACAAGATAGAAAGAATTGACCTTGAGACTGGAGGGAATCGTGAGATGGTGCTGTCAGGGAGCAATGTGGATATGTTTTCAGTTGCAGTCTTTGGGGCTTACATCTACTGGTCTGACAGGTAATTTATTTTTTCATAAGTATTTGAGGCTCAAAATGTTATTTTAGTGTCAGTTGCTTTACCCTTGCAGGATTAGCCATTTCTTAGCAAGGTCACAAAAAATCTCACAAAACCATGTAATTTCCACAAAAAAAAAAAAAAAAAAGAAGTTGCTCTTGCTTTTCCAGGTTCAACCCTTTCAATGTCACAGACTAATGTTGGTTTCTTTCCCTTCTGCTGGGCCATCTGTTATCTTCAGCTTAAATAGCTGGTTTGGTTTGAATTAGTTAAAGATTGTTAATCGTGTATGTTCGACTTCTTGGCAGAGCACATGCCAATGGGTCCATCAGAAGGGGCCACAAGAATGATGCCACAGAAACCGTAACCATGAGAACGGGTCTTGGAGTCAACCTGAAGGAGGTTAAAATCTTTAACCGAGTAAGAGAGAAAGGTCAGTGCTCTTCTATTATCAATACATTTTATGTTATTTTTTCTCTTATTTTTTTAACATTTAATTATCAAATGTAACTTAGGTATTAATTTTTATAAGTCCGAAACCTCAAGAGCCTCTTTTTTTTACCCCTTAATTTCTAACAAAAATCATATGATAGCTTAATGATATAATTTATGATCATTCATAGATAAATATTTTTGCCTCAACAGTGCATGTATATGGACATGTTATATACTTGGCCTGTCTTCAGTACAGGTTTAGACTAAGTAATATAGAAACATATGATAAATACATGTATTTAACCTAAGTATACAAAGCACAATTAGGATATTAGGAAAAAGCAGCCAAAATGTTTTTTCCATTTTAGTTTATATCTGATCAAACATGCCTCCCAAAAGGTTTGGACCAAAAGGTTGTCTTCATATTGGACTATATTTTAATATATAAAGTGATGATGGCTCCGGAAGGTTGCTATTAGTGTGAAATGTGTCCATAGTCATCATTTCTTTGAAATATGTCTCTTTAAAACATTTTTCTTGAAAATGTTTTAAACTGGTATGACAGTGACTTAGATATTTTTAATATCACTTCCATTAATATAATATTCATTTTAAGTGTCCGTTAGAGTAAATTATAATTTTCTTGACATCAAAGAAAAGTATATAACATTGTTTTGAAGACACTGATGGATTCATAGAGGAGAATTAGTCTGACATAGAAATCTTAATAACATATTACATGCTCACTCAAAACTGGAGTAAAAACTTATGCCCAGTATACTTAGGATGTTAGGAACATTGGAACCATAAATTTCTTTGATACCTTATATACTTCATATACACAGGTAGTGCTTCTTTGTTTTTCTTGGTGAACTCAGTTCATGTTTTGAGTGAATTAGTTACTTGTTCCAAAGATTACAATACTTGAAACCTATTGTAATTTCAGTACCAAGTTTCAAAAAAGTTATATACTTAACTAACAGATTAAGGTTAACTTTTAAATAATCCTCTTTAGATGGTCAGGGAAGCAGAAGAGTGTGAAATAATAAATCTAATGTTTTAAAGTGGAATGCCTAAAAACACACACACACACACACAAAATAGTACTTTACAGTGTTTGAATTTTTTACTGACCAGTCTGAAATTAAGAATAAAATAATCCAGAAGATTCAATGTTAATTTTTAATATGTTCTAAGAAAAAACTATATAGGAAACAAAAGCAAAAGCACAATGTGTATATGTATCTTTTTCTTCTCTCTAGGGACCAATGTTTGTGCCAAGGACAATGGGGGATGTCAGCAGCTCTGTCTTTATCGAGGAAATTCCTGGAGAACTTGTGCCTGTGCCCATGGATATTTGGCAGAAGATGGAGTTACGTGCCTAAGGCATGAAGGCTATTTGCTGTATTCAGGGAGAACAATATTAAAAAGTATACATCTTTCTGATGAAACCAACTTAAATTCACCAATAAGGCCATATGAAAATCCACGTTATTTCAAGAATGTCATAGCCTTGGCTTTTGACTATAATCAAAGAAAAGGTACCAACCGAATCTTCTACAGTGATGCACACTTTGGAAATATACAGCTTATTAAAGATAACTGGGAAGACAGACAAGTAATTGTTGAAAGTAAGTACATTTTTTTTTTAATTATTTAGTGGAAACGGGTATCATTTGGAGTAGCAGAGAAATTAGAATGGTGATTGCATGTAGCAATTACATTTTCCTAGAGTTTTTATTTTAAAACAAGTGCAACTGTATCATCCAAACCCCCAAAACTCAAAGATGCAATTAACTGCTTAGCATATATAGCGTGAATATTATGACTATTAGCTTCTCATCATGGAACATTCAATATATTATATTCCTTTATAATGTTTATTATAAATGTTTATTAAAATTCATGGGAAATAATTTTCAGTATAAAACTTACTAATTTTATTTTCTTCTAATGGGAGAAATGATAGCTTTATGGATATCTATCTAATTATATATGGTGAATTTTGTTTTCTCAAATATCAGAGATTATTTTTGGTTTGTGTGCATGTATATGTATATAACATTCTTGATGAGAGAATGTAACTAATGAATTAACATTTTTAAGACATTTTTAAAGTTTTATAAGACAGTCATTTTAATATTTTATGGGACTCAAATGTAATATTGTATGAATTATTTGTATAATTTAGAGAAACCTCTTCCTGTCATCCGCTTTACAGGGACTATCTTCCTATTCCTCACTTAACATCTCTACGTGATTTCCATATATTCTTTACTTTCCCAATTTTACTTTATTGAGGTCAATCTTTTGTCATTACTTTTTAAATTTCAGAATAATATATAAATTTATTGTAAAATGTTCAAGTAATATTGATTTTAAATGAAGTTTTTGCCCCATCACTGCAACATCAATTCCATTTACTTACTTGTGACAGCTGTCATGCCTCCAGAATTTTCTATAGGTATGTGTTTCATTCATAATTACAAAAATGGAATGATCTGTATGCAATATTCACCTGCTTTTTTTCACTTAGAATATATCTTTAAAAGCTTTCATTTAAGTATATAAGGCTCTATCTCATTATTTTGAAAGCCTCTATCTATCCTGTGTCTGTATACCAAGTCACTTCCATTGTGTCCAGTTCTTTGTGACTCTATGGACTAGAGCGCACCAGGCTCCTCTGTCCGTGAGATTTCCCAGGCAAGAATACTGGAATGGGTTGCCATACCCTTGACCAGGGGGTCTTCCCAACCCAGGAATTGAACCCTAGTCTCTTATGTCTCCTGCATTGACAGGCAGGTTCTTTACCACTAGTGCCTCCTGGGAAGCCCATCTCTCCTGTACTAAGGGTAAACTAATTTATTTAACCATTTTCTTATTGACAATCATTTAGGTTATTTTGGTGTCTTGTCATTACCTACAATGAATGTCACATAAATATTTATTCACACATGTGAATATTGCTTTTGTATAGAATCCTAGAAATAGAACTGCAAAATCAATGTTTATTTTTATAATTGGTCAAATTCATTTTCAAGAGGACTATACTAATATATAATTTCATCAACTGTTTATGAAAAAGACCTATTTCCCTCACTTTTGATGACAATGATTTTATATACTATCATATAGCTAATATATAAAAGAGTTAACTTATGTTAATAAAAATGTATATTAACTAGAGAGATAACTAGAGAGATTCAGTATCTACTCATATATTTTATTCATGTGAAAATAGATACTTTATGTCAAACTCTTTTATACATTACCATCCCATGCTAGGCCTGCTATATTTTATTTTGTTCTTTCAACATTTAATATCCTCAAAATCCTTTGGGTCTATTCAAATTTGATTCAGCCTTTCCAAGTCAGTTCAAGTGTGTACTTTCAAGTATATACAAATATAAAATATTGTTTCTTTATTCTATAAGGTACCATACTTATTGATAGTTTAATACCAATTCGTATATTCTAGCACAAATATACATATAGCATTGTATATTCATGCTATTTTGCTTTCTAGTGTTTGTGTAAATATGAAGATATGACTATAAATGTACTGATCATAGAGTTCAGACATTTGAGAGTTGTTGATTCTTTAGTTATATCTCTATGAAGTTTATAATTCTCTTTGGTCCTCTCTCTGTTTTCTTAGGCTAATACAATTTAGAGTTGAATGTGCTCGTGTTGCACATGTAATCTATTAACTTTTTCATTTTCTGTGCTCCAGATTCCTTGTCAGGCATTTTGGGTATAAACATAGAAGCCACAGCTTAAGAAGAAAACTATAAGTAAACAAACTATTGAAATTTTAAAAATTAAATTTCTATAGAAATTTAATAGAATCTCTAATATACTAAAGGTCTAGAGAATAAATAATCTGTCTGGGGAAGGGCAGAGGGTACCACTGAGCTGAGTCAAGGAATCTAAGTGATCAAAAATATGTTCATAATAATAATAGATATTTGCCTTTTTACACTGTTAAAAATTGCACCAATGGTGGAAAAACCATTGTGGCTAAACTGCTAATAGCTTAGCATTAATCAAGACAGCAGCACCAAACAGTACTAGTAGTAATTATATTTTTCACTGCCACTTAATATCAGGAAAAAAAAAGCAGTTTAACTTAAGAATGTCCTTGAAGAAAAGGTAAAAAAAAATTTATTAAATCTTAATCTTTCCTAACCCTTCAGATTACACCTCTTTATTATACTCTGTGATAAAATACAGATAAGGAACTTCTATTGCATTCTAAATCCAACAGCTGCTAAAGGAAACTGTGTACTTCTGTCTTTATGTAAATCCGTGGTTCTTTTAACTGACATTATTTTTTTCTTGAATGAGGAACAGATAAACTATGATTATTCAAACCTGCTTGTGTTGCAGACTGAATACCATGAGTCTATCATTCCAAGGAAAATACCCTACATTTGTTGCAAATAATAAAAATCAAGCTTTCAAGTAAAAATTAAATTTTTAGAAGAATTGTATCTACTGTATCTAGCTTGATAGTTTCCCAATACTTAAAGGCTTTTCTGATGAGATGGGTAGTGGTATGACTAGCGATTTGGGGGGTTGTTGCATACTGAAATTGTCAACATTTGGAAAATATGTGCAACTCAGAGAACCAGCATTTTCCTAATGACATGATAAAATCAAGCCTGGGTAAATGATCCATTAAGAGTATAAGACAGACCAATGAATTTAATGCAATAGAGTATGAAACATTCATCACTATGGTTTCTGATTCTACACTGAATCTAACCTTTAAGTAAC
The DNA here is from genome assembly GCA_006408695.1 of Aepyceros melampus. NCBI lineage: Eukaryota > Metazoa > Chordata > Mammalia > Artiodactyla > Bovidae > Aepyceros > Aepyceros melampus. The sequence goes on from SJXQ01005096.1 coordinate 375,190, forward strand.
TTTCACTTTCCATGTTCTGTAGTATAAAAGCATATTCAGAATTATCTGAAAGGCTATTAAAACCCTCCTTCCTTTTTCAACTCTGTAGCTGTGTGAAGTTGGATTGTCTTCATAAATTCCAACTAAAATAACACAACAAATTTGGAGTAGATATGAGAATTCAGCTGTATTCTAGTAATCCAGTCATTAAGCACACTGATAAAATGATAAAGCATTGCTTTTTCTCATTTAAAAAATGCAGCTATTTTCATAGATGATGGTATTTATATTAGTATCCTATCATTTTTGTTTTTAAAAATATATTAATAGATATTAAAACATTTCTCAGTTTAAATTTCTAACAAGATAGTAGATAATACCTCACACATACAAAGTTTTCCTGGAGTCTTCAATATTTTTTAAGAGTGCAAAAGTCCTCAGAACAAAAATAATTGCAAACTACTCTTCTAGACTAAAGGCTCAGAAAATTTGAAGTGTGAAAATATGAAAAAGCAAAGAGAGACAAGGAGTGACACATCATTTGGTATGATTAGAATATGGATTGTATGGCATGAATGGTGTGAGAAGAGGATAGCTTCCTAGAGAGGAGTCCAATATTGAAGGATTTGGTTTGTCAAGAACAGAGTATTAAAATTTTTATTGAAATGTAATTAAAAGTGTACCATTCAATAGTTTTTGGTATATTCCATTATAAATTTTTAAAATTAGATAAAAATATGTAAAACATAACATTTGCCATTTCAACTATTTTTAATTGAACAGTTCAGTGATGTCAATTACATGCATCTCCAAAACATTTCTTTCTCTTTAAAGACAAAGCTCATTGAAGCAATTATTCCCCATCCCCCCTCCTTGTATTCTCTGGTAACCTTTCATCTATTTTTTTCTCTATAAATTTGGATATTGTATGTATTTCATATAAATGGAGTCATACAATATTTGTTTTACTGTGTGTTATAACTCACTCAGCATAATATTTTGAAGGTTAATTCATGTTGTAGGTATCAGAAGTTGATCTGCCTCATTATGGCTCTACTATGTTCTCTTGTATGTATATGCTGCTGCTGCTGCTAAGTTGCTTCAATCATGTCTGACTCTGTGCGATCCCATAGATGGCAGCCCACCAGGCTCCCCCATCCCTAGGATTCTCCAGGCAAGAATATTGAAGTGAGATGCCATTTCCTTCTCCAATGCATGAAAGTGAAAAGTGAAAGTGAAGTCGCTCAGTCATGTCCGACTCCTAGTGACCTCATGGACTGCAGCCTACCAGGCCCCTCCGTCCATGGGATTTTCCAGGCAAGAGTACTAGAGTAGGCTGCCATTGCCTTCTCGGTGTATGTATATAACATATTTTATTTATCTGTTTATGGATACTTGAATTACTTCTACCTTTAGTTATTGTGAAAATGGTACAGTGATCACTGATATACTAATATTTAGGATAAGGAATTTCAATTTTTTTAGTAGATAAAGGGAAAACAATGGAAAGCTTTAAGGTAAGTATTTAATAGGATTTCTGTTTATGAAGATAACTCTGATTATGTTATTTTGAATATTTAAGAGATGCCATAGGAGTTTGTTGGAGAAGGCAATGGCACCCACTCCAGTACTCTCGCCTGAAAAATCCCATGGATGGAGGAGCTTGGTGGGCTGCAGTCCATGGGTCACTAAGAGTCGGTCACGACTGAGCAACTTCACTTTCACTTTTCGCTTTCATGCATTGGAGAAGGAAATAGCGAACCCACTCCAGTATTCTTGCCTGGAGAATCCCAGGGACAGAGGAGCCTAGTGGGCTGTTGCCTATGGGGTCGCACAGAGTCGGACACGACTGGAGCAACTTAGCAGCAGCAGCAGCATAGGAGTTTGTTGCTGTGTTACAGATCCCGTTTCTATAGAGGTAACTTGAAAACAGCTTAATCAAAGTATATATGTACTCCTGTTCAGTTATTTTCTTTTTATTTGGTTGATAGTTTCCTTAACTGTAAAAAAAGCTTATTAGTTTTATATAATCACATTTATTTTCACCTTTATTGCCCTTCCTTAGGAGAAAAATGAAAAAAAAAAAAAAAAACACCTGCTTTTTTTTATCTGGGTCAACTATCATTTGGCATTACTATCAATTGGTCTATTAAAATTTTCTATTTCTTCCTAATTTAAGTCTTGTAAAATTGTATATTGATAGGAATTTATCCATTTCTTCTAGGTTGTTCAATTTGTTGGTGTATGTTTTGAAGTAATCTTATTATCTTTTCTATTTCTGTGTTGTTACTTGTAAGGCTAGACTAAGATTTTTCTTGGTTCTTGGCATAGACTTATATTACTATAAACTTCCCTCTTAGAATTGTTTTTGCTTTGTCCTGAAAATTTAGGACTGTTGTGCTTTTCTTTTCATTTGTCTCAAGATATTTTTCTCTTTTCTCTTAAATATCTTCAGTGATCCATTGATTAAGAAGCATGTTGTTTGGCTTCCACATGTTTGTATATTTTTTGCAGTTTTCTTCTTGTAAATGATTTCCAGTTTCATAACACTACAGTCAGAAAACATGCTTAATATAAATTCAATCTTCATTTATTGAGACTTGTTTTGTGGCCTAACATGTGATCTATTCTTGAGAATATTCCATGTGCACTTGAAAGGAATGTGTATTTTGCTGTTTTAGAATGAAATGTTCTCTAGTTAAATCTATCTGGTCCAATATGTCATTTAACCCAATGTTTCCTTATCAGTTTCTGTCTAGCTGATCTATTCAACGATGTAAGTAGTTATGTTAAAGTTTCCTCCTCTTACTGTATTCAGTTCAGTTCAGTTCAGTCACTCAGTCATGCCCGACTCTTTGCGACCCCATGAATCGCAGCATGCCAGACCTCCCTGTCCATCACCAACTCCAGGAGTTCACTCAGACTCATGTCCATTGAGTCAGTGATGCCATCCAGCCATCTCATCCTCGGTCGTCCCCTTCTCTTCCTGCCCCCAATCCCTCCCAGCATCAGGGTCTTTTCCAATGAGTCAACTCTTCGCATAAGGTGGCCAAAGTACTGGAGCTTCAGTTTTAGCATCATTCCTTCTAAAGAAATCCCAGGGTTGATCTCCTTCAGAATGGACTGGTTGGATCTCCTTGCAGTCCAAGGGACTCTCAAGAGTCTGTTCTTTTTTTTATGTATTATTTGCTTTATGTATTTAGGTGCTGTTATGTTGAGTACATAGATATTTACAAATATTATAGCCTCTTGGTTGATTAATCTCCCTTTTTCATTACATGATGCCTTCCTTTTTCCCTTGATGAAATCCTTGTTTAAAATTATATTGCTACCCCACCTTCTGTTTGTTTCCATTTGCATAGCATATAATTTTTATCCCTTCACTTTGTGAATCTTCAGATATGATTTGATTCTCTAGTAGGCATTTAGCAACACTGTCTTTTAATTGGAGTCTTTTGTTCATTTAAAGTGATTTTTGACAACTATGTACATACTGCTCTTTTGTTAATCATTTTCTGGTTGTTTTGTGATTATTTTGTTCCTTTCTTCTTGTAATTTTTGTAATTACAAAATTTTTGTAATTTGTGACTTTCTTTAGTGTTATGTTTTTATTTCATTCTCTATTTTGTTATCTATATATTATCAATTTTTTGCATGTGGTTCATATTTAACAATCTACATATATGTTTAAGGATGATGGTTGCATAAATTTGAGCACATTTTAAAAGTAGTACACTGTTACTGCCCCTCTTTTATAATTTGTGTGTTGCTTTTCTATTTTAGATTTTTTTTTTTTTTTTGCCTCTTTTGTCTTTTAATCTTCATACTAGCTTTATAGGTAGTTAATCCATTACCTTTACTATATGTTTGGGATTTACCGGTAGGATTTTTTTTTCTAGTATTTTTCTTATTTTTCATTATGTCCTTTTTCTTTTCTGTTTAATGATGCCCCTTTAATATTTCTTATAAGGTCAGCTGAGTGGTGATGAACTCTTTTTTTTTTTAGTTTTTGCTTGTCTGGGAAACTTTGTATCTCTCCTTTAATTATGAATAACCACTGGTGTATTCTTGAGTATTCTTATCAGAATTTTTTTTCCCATCCCCCAGCACTTTTGTATATATCAAGCAAGTTCCTTCTGGCCTGTGAAGTTTCTGCTGTAAAGTCATTAAATAGATAGTCTTTGTGGGTTTCCTAACTTATTTTTCTCTTGCTGATTTTAAGATTCTCTCTTTAACTTTTGACATTTTGATTATAGCATGTCTGGGTGTGAGTCTTTTTGGGTTCATCTTGTCTGATACACTCTGTGTTTCCTGTACTTGGCTAGCTGTTTCCTTTTCCAGGTTATGGAAGTTTTCAACCATTATTTCTTCAAACAGTTTTTCTATCCCTTTCTACTTATCTTTCTTGAACTCCTATAATATAAATCATAGTATTGCATGGTATTGTTCCAGAGATCTCTTAAACTATATTCATTTGTAAAAAAAAAAAAAACAACAACAACAACAACAAAACTATCAGTTCTTTTGCTCTCCCAATTGGGTTATTTCCACTAATCTGCCTTGCAGATTATGAGTCCTTCCTGCATCTTCTAATCTTCTGTTGACTCCCTCTTTGTATTTTTTATTTCAGTTAATGTATACTTTGGTTGAGATTGGTTCACTTAAAAAATCTTTTCTTTTTTGTGGAAGTTCTGAGTTCATCCATTTGTCTCTCAAGATTGGTGAGCCTATTTAACTATTTTTTTGAGTTTCCTATCAGGTAAATTGTTTACCTCTGTTTTGTTTGGATTATTTTCTGAGGTTTTGATTTGAACTTTCATTTGAAGTTTGTCTCCTCTTTGTGCGTAAGTATATTTGTTTCTAGGTTTTTAGTATAAATTAGCTATGTCTCCTACTTTTGAAAGAATGGACTTATATACAAAGTGTCTTGTTTGGCCCAGAGACACAACCTCTTGTGCTTACCAGAATCAGGTGGTCAAGCAGTGTGTGATTTCCAACTGTCTTTGGGTTGTAACTGCTGAAGGTGCACTGGGGACGGTGTTGGCCTCTAGGCCAACTGGCTACAACCTCTGATTCCAACTGTTGTGGGCAATCTGATAGGTGGAGCTGCTTTAGAGGGACACCACTGTCAGCCAAAGCAGCTTTCCAGGTCTGGGAGAGAGAGAGAGCCACTGGCCAAGCTGAATAAGTTGGGTAGGGCTGGTATTTGGGAACACTCGGGCCAGGTGTGCAATATAGCTGAGTTGATGGAGAATGACAGAAATGGGTCAGGTTGGGTAGAAAGAGAGTTTAAAAACATGATGTCTTTCAAGACTTCTGTACCTGGCAAACATTCCAAAAGATTTCTGTTACTCTGGCACAATGCTCTAAAATCAGTCAACATATCTCCTTAGTGTATGACCTAAGCTACTGCTTCTGCACTGGAACTCAGAATGAGTGAATGTGTGCACAACCTCTTTGCAAGCCAAGTCTTGGTTTCCCATAACCCTCCAGTTCTCTTGGACATAAGCCTCACTGATTTTTAAAGTCAGTTGTTATGAGAGTTCTTCTTTCCAGTGCAGGTCCCTGGGGCTGGGGAGCCTGGTGTGACACTTAGAGCCCTTTGCAACCATGATATTCCTCCTGCTTGTTCATCACTTTAGCTGTGTTGGTTCTAATTAGATTACCATCTTTCTCTTTTTTCTTGTCTTGATGGAGCCTTTTCTTTATACCCATAGCTGTAGAAAATCCATTCCACTAGTGTTCAGGCCATTCTCAGATATAGTTGCTCCACATGTAGTTGTAATTTTGGTGTGTCTGTGGAAGGAGATGAACTGACTCTTCCTACCTTGTTGGTATTCTATTTTGATAAATCTGGAATAACACATTTCATTTTGTTGCATCTTTTACCAAAAAATAAATTCACTAAGTATTTAAAGAGAGCTCTAAATACTTTCACAAATCAGATTTAAGTTTATATCCTTTATATGTCTGAATACAGGGAAAGACTAGAATGAAGGCTCTTCTTTATCTTTTCAATTCATGTAGAATGAATTTTTTACTCTGAGGTATAAAAGGTAGTATGGAAAGAGCCACCAAATTAAATGTGTGTATTACCTGCTTAAAGTGTGACACAGATTATTAGGTATGGGCAACTAAAGATGAGAAGGTCTGGTTTTTAACCTCTTGGAATTCAAAGTTATAGGTAAAGGAAAGTGTCATAGTTTACTGTTCATATGTGAAGAGTCAAGACCACTTGACTACTACTATCTGACCACTACTACTACTACTATCATGGTCAATATGATATTAAAAATTAAAACACTAAGATTATCTCTGACTTTAAAACATAGCATGATTGATAACTTATAATAAAAATTAGATAATTTCAAAAACAAGTTTTTCCTTGAATAATAAACAGAACAGAAATATAAACCAGTTAGAATGATTGAAGCATCAGACTTATGAGCCCTTAAAATATGGATCCTATAAAGGAACAGGAGTAAGTTTAGAGCCTGGGGGTGAGGCTACCACATAGGAAAATAATACTGAAGTAAAACCATGCCATCTCCTTCATGGACCACTGTCTTGTGTGAAGTTTTTACCTTAGAGGCTTAGAGAATACAGAAACAATCCTGTGACCAACACTAACATCATTCTTTTTGCAGGTTAATAGCACTCAAGTTCTCATATGCCCTGTAGAACAAAAATCCAAGTGAAGTATGTAAGAAAAGAGCTGAAGCTTAAGGCCCAGAGGACAAGTGAAAGCAACTGAACCAACAAACTAAAAGGAATGAGTGTCAGAAGAGAGGTTAAAAAATAACTGGTTTACTTAAGGAGAGTCTGCACATTCAAATTCCACAATAAATGGATTTTAAAGAAAGACAGCTAGAAAAAAGGATACCAATCAGCAGATGAATGAAAACAAATAATAGAACAATTAGAAGCAGACTTTTATAGTATTTTGGGAGTTCATCAGAAGAAAAGGAATACATGTCCATAAAACGTGATGGTGAAACTAAAGAAGCTAAAGTTCTACAAGAAAAATTACAATTAAAATGAGTGAAAACAACTAAAAATCTTAGAATTGAAAAATATGGTCAGTATAATAAAAATTTTAAAAGGTTGGAATAGTCAAAGTGAGAATGAACAAATAGGATGATAATTACTGAAGAATTAATACACAAGTAAGAATAAAAATAACTAAGAGCAGTTGTAAAACTTGAAAGGTAATTTGTTAGGTAGTGGAGGTTAACAAATGACAAAGAAGAGAAGGAAGGACAGAAAGGTAACATTCCAAGAAACAGTGGTGGAGTTTACTAAAGAAGAAGAAATAAATGGGTCCTTAGATTGAATATTCCCTCTGAGCACTGAAAATAATAATATAATTAAGTCAACGATAGTAAAACTTCAGAGAATCATAAAAAAAGCCGGGGTGGGGGGGACCTTAAAGTACTACAGGAAGGAATAGACAGACTGTTTACAGAGGAACAACAATTGAATTTAAGCAGACTTCTAGTCAACGTTAGAAATATGTTCACACCACTAAGGAAATATATAATCCTATAACTGATTACACTGTTACTCAAAGTGAAGGGAAACAGATTTTTTTCCAAACATGAAATTAGTAACAGTACATCTACATATGCTCACTGAAAAACAAACCAAAAATACATAAAAATTATGCCCTCAAACTGACCATAATCCACACTAAGAACTAAAATTTGTGTTTTACGTTATGACTTGGTATATGTTTCAGTATTACACAATAATATCTTTTTTTTCTATAGGATTCATTCTGATGGTTTTGTTTTAGCCAACCAGAGCAGTTTAAAAAACAACATTGCTTAAAGTAAAGTGAAATGGTTTCCCTACATTCAATAAACAATTAAGATATATAATTAAGGGAAACACTTAAACTAGGCAAAAAACAAAGGATGAACAAGTTTTCTGTGGAGAAAATTATAAAATATTAGTGCACATAAATGATGACTTTAAATAAAGGGAGAAAAGTAATTTTCATGATGGTAAAATTTAATTTCCATAACTGTGGGAATGTGCCCCAAATTATAAGTTTAATAAGATTCAACATCTTTGAGGTCATAAAAGCTGTTGGCAGACATAGCAAGGACATATGTGAATTCTGTGCCAAAGACAGGCACAATAAAGGACAGAAAGGGCAAGGACCTTACAGAAGCAGAAGAGATTAATAAGAGGTGGCAAGAGTACACAGAAGAACTGCACAAAAAAGATCTCAATGACCCAGATAACCACAATGGTGTGATCACTCACCTAGAGCCAGGCATCCTGGAATGTGAAGTCTAGTGGACCTTAGAAAGCATTACTATGAACAAAGCTAGTGGAGGTGATGGAATTTCAGCTGAGCTATTTCCAAATCCTAAAAGATGATGCTGTTATGTGCTGCACTCAATATGCCAGCAAACTTGGAAAACTCAGCAGTGGCCACAGGACTGGAAAAGATCAGTTTTCATTTCAGTCCCAAAGAAAGGTAATCCCAAAGAATGTACAAGCAACTATAAAATTGTCCTCACTTCACATGATAGCAAGGTAATGCTCAAAATCCTTCAAGCTAGCCTTTTGCAGTATATGAACCAAAAACTTCCAGAGGTACAAGGTGCATTTAGACAAAGCAGAGGAACCAGAGATCAAATTGTCAACATCTACTGGATCACGGAAAAAGCAGCAAAATTCCAGTCAACATCTTTTTCATTTACTACACTAAAACCCTTGACTGTATGGATCACAAAAATCTATGGAAAATTCTTCAGTTCAGTTCAGCAGCTCAGTTGTGTCCACCTCTGCAACCTCATGGATTGCAGCACACCAGGCCTCCCTGTCCATCACCAACGCCTGGAGCTCATCCAAACTCATGTCCATTGAGTTGGTCATACCATCCAACCATCTCCTCCTCTGTCATCCCCTTCTCCTTCCACCCTCAATCTTTCCCAGCACCAAGGTCTTTTCAAATGACTCAGTTCTTCACATCAGGAAAATTCTTAGAGATGGGAATAACAGAACCACTTACCTGTCTCTTGAGAAACCTATATGCAAGTCAAGAAGCAACAGTTAGAACTAGACATGGAACAACAGACTGGTTCCAAATAGGAAAAAAATTACATCAAGGCTGAATATTGTCACCCTGCTTATTTAACTTATGTACAGTATACATCATGAGAAATGCTGGGCTAGATAAAGCACAAGCTGGAATCAAGATTGCTGGGAAAAATATCAATAATCTCAGATATGCAAGTGATACTACTTTAATAGCAGAAAGCAGACAGGAACTAAAGAGAATCTTGATGAAGGTCAAAGAGGAAAGTTAAAAAGCTGGCTTAAAATTCAACATTAAACAAATAAAGATCATGACATCTAGTCCTATCACTTAATGGCAAACAGGCAAAATGTGGAAAGAGTGGCAAATTTCATTTTCTTAGGCTTCAAAATCACTGTGGATGGTGACTGGAGCCACAAAATTAAAAGACACCTGCTCCTTGGAAGAATACCTATGACAAACCTAACAACAAATTAAAAAGTACAGACATCACTTTGCCAACAAAGGACAGTATAGTCAAAGCTATGGTTTTCCACTAGTCATGTATGGATGTGAGAGTTGGACCATAAAGAAGACTGAGTGCCAAATAACTAATTCTTTTGAAATTTGTGCAGAGAAGACTCTTGAGAGTCCCTTGGACAGCAAGGAGATCAAACCAGTCAATCCAAAGAAAATCAATCCTGAATATTCAAAGGAAGGAGTGATGCAGAAACTGAAGTTTCAATTCTTTGGCCATCTGATGTGAAGAGCCAACTCACTGGAAAAGATACTGGTGCTGGGAAAGACTGAGGGCAAGAGAAGGGAGTGATAGAGGATGAAATGGTTGGATGGTATCACCAACTCAATGGACATGAGTTTGAGCAAACTCAAGAAGATAGTGAAGGACAGGGAAGCCTGGTATGCTGCAGTTCATAGGGTGGCAAAGAGTCAGATATGACTTAGTGAATGGAAAGCAACAATATACAACAAACCTACAGCTAACATCATACTCGAGGGTGAAAGGCAGAAAGCATTTCCTCTAACATCAGGAACAAGGATGTCCCATTCTCACCAGTTTTATTTAACATAGTTGTGGAAGTCCTAGCCACAGGTGTCCGAGAATGCTGACAGGAAAAGAAATAAATGGAATCAAAATTGGAAAAGAAGTAAAAATATCACTGTTTCCAGATGACATGAAATTATATACATAGAAAACCTTAAGCAAGAATCCCTTAGAAGAAATGGAACAGGACTCGTAGACAACAAAAGAGTCTGAAATTCAGTACTGAGGCACAATCTCAAAAACAACAGAATGATCTTGGTTTGTTTCCAAGGCAAACCATTCAACATCACAGTAGTCCAAATCTATGCCTCAACCACTAACGTTAAAGAAGCTGAGGCTGAATTTTTCTATATAGACCTATAAGACCATTTTAAATTAACACCAAAAAAGATGTCCTTTTCATCATTGGAGGCTGGAATGGAAAAATAGTCAAGAGACACTTGGGATAACAGGCAAGTTTGACCTTGGAGTACAAAATGAAGCAGGGCAAAGGCTAACAGTTATGCCAAGAGAATGCTCTAATCATAGAAAGCACACTCTTCCAACAATACAAGAGATGACTCTACCCATGGACATCACCAGATGGTCAATACTGAAATCAGATTGATTATATTCCTTGCAGCTGAAGACGGAGAAGTTCTATACATCAGCAAAAACAAGACCTGGAGCTGACTGTAGCTCAGATCACCAGCTCCTTATTGCAAAATTCAGACTTAAAGAAAGTAGAGCAAACCAGTAGGCTATTCAGGTATGACCTAAACCAAATCCTTTAGGATAACACAATGGAAGTGACAAATAGACTCAAGGGATTAGATCTAGTACACAAGAAAAAGAAATCCAAAAAAGTAAAGTGGTTGTCTGAGCAGGCCTCACAAATATCTGAGAGAAGAAAAATACAAGGAAGAAAGGAAAGATATATCCGACTGAATGCAGGGTTCCAGAGAACAGCAAGGAGAGATAAGAACGTCTTCTCCAGAATGCAGGATGCTTGGGACTGATGCACGGGGATAATCCAGAGGGAGGGTGTGGGGCGGGAGAGGAGAGGTGGGGGTCAGGATTGGGAGTTCGTGTACACTCGTGACTGATTCATGTCAATGTATAGCAAAACGAATACAGTATTGTAAAGCAAAACAAACTAAAAAATAAAAATTAATAAATAAAAAATAAAAAAATAATAAAAATAAGCATTATGTATGGCAAAACCAATACAATATTGTAAAGTAATTAACCTCCAAGTAAAATAAATAAATTTATATTAAAAAAAAAAGAACGTCTTCTCAAGTGAAAAATGAAAATAAATAGAGGAAAACAATAGAATGGGAAAGACTAGAGACTTCTTCAAGAAAATTATAGATACCAAGGGAACATTTTATATAAAGATGGGCACAATAAAGAACAGAAACAGGAAGGGCCTAACAGAAGAAAGTCTTAAGAAGAGGTGGTAAGAATACACAGAAGAACTGTACGAAAAATATCTTAATGACCCAGATAACCACGACAGTGTACTTACCTAGAGCCAGACATCTTGGATTGTAAGTCAAGTAAGTGGGCCTTAGGAAGCATTACTATGAACAAAGCTAATGGAGGTGATGGAATTCCAGCTGAGCTGGAATTTCAAATCCAAAAGATGATTCTGTTAAAATGCTATACTCATTATGACTACAAATTGGAATACTCAACAATGGCCGCAGAACTGGAAAAGGTCAGTTTTCATTCCAATTCCAAAGAAAGGCAATGCCAAAGAATGTTCAAACTTCCATACAGCGCTACTCATTTCACATGCTAGCAAGATTATGCTCAAAATTCTTAAAGCTAGGCTTCAGCAATATGTGAACCAAGAACCTCAAGAGGTGCAAGCTAAGTTTAGAAAAGACAGAGGAACCAGAGATCAAATTTTCAGCAGCCGCCGGATCATGGAAAAAGCAAGGGAATTTCAGAAGAACATGTACTTCTGCTTCATTGAGTAAGCTAAAGCCTTTGACTGTGTGAAATATACTTAAAGAGATGGGAATACTAGACTACCTTATCTGTCTCTTGAGAAACCTCTATGCAGGACAAGACTGAAAAACAATAAGGACACAAAATGTTCTTGGAAAGCTATAAGATGAAAGAAATCAAAGATGAGGCAGAGATATACCCTGATCTCGGAATGGAAGAATCAATATGAACATGACTACCTCCCAAAGCAATCTGCAGATTCACTGAAGTCCTATCACCAAGGGCATTTTTCACAGAATTAAAACAAAAAAATTTAAATTTGTATGGAAACACAAAAGATCCTTAACAGTAAAAAAAAAAAAGAAAGAAAGAAAGAAAGAAAGAAAGAAAGAAAAAAGAAAAAGAAATTGATAAAGAAGAATCCGAGCTGGAGGAATCAGGCTCTCTGACTTCAGACTACACTACAGTGCTACAGTGATGGTAGTATGATACGGGCACAAACAGTGTAGTACTGGCACAGAAACAGAAATATAGATGAATGGAATAGGATAGAAAGTCAAAAAGATAAACTCATGTGCCTACGGCCACCTAATCTCTGACAAAGGAGAGAAAGATATACAATGGAGAAAAGACAGTCTCTTTAATAAGTGGTACTGGAAAACTGCACCTAAAATATCTGCATCTAAAAGAATGAAATTAGAACACACCCTAATGCCATACACAGAAGTAAATTCAAAACAGGCTAGAGACATAAATGTAAGGCTAGATGCTATAAAACTCTAGAGGGAAACATAGGCAGGACACTCTTTGACATAAATCACAGAAAGATATTTTTCAATCCACTGTTTAGAGTAATGAAAATAAAAATAAACAAATGTGACCTAATGAAAATGAAAAGCTTTTGCACAGCAAAGAAAACAAAACAAAAAGACAATCCTTAGATTGAGAGAAAGTTTTGCAAATGAAGCGACTGAGAAGGGATTAATCTCCAAAATATGCAAACAGCTAACGCAGCTATCAAAAAAAAAAAAAAATACAGCCCAATCAAAAAATGGGCAGATGACTTAAATAGATATTTTTCCAAAGACTACATACAGATGGCTAAAAACCACATGAAAAGATGCTCAATGTCACTAATTAATAAAGAAAGGCAAATCAAAACTATAATGAGGTATCACTTTACACTGGTCAGAATTGCTTTCATCAAAAACTCTACAAACAATAAATGTTGGAGAGGATGTGAAGAAAAGACAACCCTCTTACCCTGTTGTTAGGAATGTAAATTGATGCAGCCTCTATGGAGAACAGGATGGAGGTTCTTTAAAAAATCTAAAAATAGAGCTACCATATGATCCAGCAATCCCACTCCTGGGTGTATATCCAGACAAAACCATAACTCAAAAGGATGCATGTGCCCTGATGTTTATTGCTAATTACAATAGCCAGAGCATGGATGCAATCTAAATGTTCATTGACAGAGGAATGGATAAAGATGACATGGTACATATATACAACAGAATATTATTCGGCCATAAAAATGAAAGCCATCGTGCCATTTGCAGCAGCATGGATGGAACTAAAAATTATCATACTAAGTGAAGTAAGTCAAATTGAGAAAGACAAATGTCATATGATATCACTCATATGTGGAATCTAACTTTTAAACAAAAAGATAGAAATGAACTCATTTACAAAACAGAAGCAGCCTTACAGATATCATAAACAAACTTATGGTTACCAAAGGGGAAACACTGAGGAGAGAGATAAATTAAGAGCTGAGATGAATTTATACATATTACTGTATATAAAATAGATAACCAGCAAGGACTTATTGTATAGAACTGGGAACTGTTCTCAGTCTTTTTAAATAACCTATCAAATCTGAAGAATATACATACATATACATATATATATAAACTGAATCAATGTGCTGTACACCTGAAACTAACACTTTAAATTAACTATACTTCAATAAAAATTTGTATAAAGGAAATAAAGTACCAATAAAAATTAAAATTATTACTAATAAGTTTCAAGTACATTAAAAATATAAATGTGATTTTTTTAATTTCAAAGAAAATATAGGAAAATATATTTATGAACTACAGATAGGAACATATTTCAAAAATTAAACCCAAAAAGTGTATGTTTGGTATATATTTTCTCACTGAAGTTAAAAACTTTGCAGCAGATATATTAGAAAATTTAAAAGGTAAAACATACTAACACTAGCAGAAAGTATTTGTATTCCATAAAGCAACAAAAGATTGAAGCTAGAATTTATAATGTACCACTAAGATCTCCTGGAGTAGGGCATGGCAACCCACTCCACTATTCTTGCCTGGAAAATCCCATGGATGGAGAAACCTAGTAGGCTACAGTCCATGGGATCACAAAGAGTCCGACATAACTGAGCAACTTCACTTTCCTTTACTTTTATTAAGCCACACCAATCATCAAGAAAATTCCTAGTCAAATAATGAAATACCCTTTTACACCCTTAAATTTGGCAATTTTTTTAAAGGTTTGACAATGTGGTGAAACGAGAACTCTTATACACTAATGAGAATGACAAGATTACAGCCAAAAATCCCAACAAAACCTGATGTTACATCTATTCACATTAATCAAATACAATTTGGTTAAAACAAAATAGTACAACATAACAAAATGTTGCCAAATGATATTAGTTTAATTTGGCATGTAATGTTGAGAAATATGCTAAACTGCTATATATTATTTTTGGATAGAAATACATAGTAATATTTTTAGTGTATATTACTGCATATATGTGGATCTAGAAAACTGGTACAGATGAGCCTATTTGCAGGGCAGGAATAGAGACACAGATGTAGAGAACAGACTTGTGGACTTTGGGGAAAGGGAAAGTGGGACAATTTGGGAAAGTAGGGCTGACATATATACTCTACCATGTGTAAAAGAGTTAGTGGGAAGCTGCTGTATGGCACAGGGAGCTTAGCTCACAGTGCTCTGTGATGACATAAAGGTGTGGGTTGGGGCTGTAGGAGAGTTTTAAGAGGGAGGGGATATATATGTATACATATAGCTGATTCAGGTTGTACAACAGAAACACACAATATCTCAAGCAATTATACTCCATTATAAAAAATTTAAACTAAAAAAGACACAGTAATATTTTTAAGACAGTGATCCTGTTTTGATAATTATGTGATGATTATATGAGATGTTATCATTAGAAACAAAAGGGAATTCATACTATTTTTGAAACGTTTTTGTAAGTTGAAAATTAACTCAAAATAAAAAGCCTAAATAAAAAGTAAATAATGTATCTTGAAAATCACACATGCAAACATTAACATTTTCCTTTCTTGGAGGAGAAAGAGAGATGTTATTAAAAGGGCTATATGGTTCAACACAACTTCAATGTATTTGTCTTTAAAACTCTGAAGCATTTATAGCAAAATGATAAAACTTGTTGAACCATTATATTACCACCTCTGCTATTCATGGCTACTTGTGGCAATATGCCTTACTTTTAAATTATATTTCATAGAAATGTCTTTTCCTTTAAAAGGACTTGTTCTATATCCTTTTATGAGTACATAAAAATACATTTGATTAGGTTAATTTTCCTTTTCCAATTTCGAAGGTGAAAAATGTCAGCCTTTAAAATGTATTTATTTTTAGTTTGCTTGGTGTATATCATAGATACATTCAGTCTCAAAATGTAAGAATGTTAGTTATTAGAATTGTCATATTTCATATAATAAAGAAATGACTTTCAGTCATGTTACATTTATTAACAAAAGCAATTTTCAGATTACCTATTTAGACAATGCAGCTACTGAAAATTATAATGGAACATTGTTTTATTAGATATTGAAATTACCAAGATAAGAAAAGTATAAAATTAAAGGGTGAAAGCTTTGCATAAGGAGTCAGCAAGTGGTAAAGCAGGGAATAATTTTTATGGTCCAAAGGAAGAGAGGGTAACATAATCATTAATTATGAAGAACAAAATCTGGAGTGAGTCATGACGAGTGCAAAGGAAAAGAGAATGTGAGCTCTCCCCCTCACTAAGTTGTAGGCTGTGAATTAGTTTCACCATGGCTTCCATGAGTTCAAATTTTCAAGATATTGGAGTTTCTCACAGAAGATGGTCTATGGCAGGTGTTGAGGCTGAAAACAATTTTTACTGAACTCTGCTATGTTTTGGTCCGTGAAACACAAATTAAACTGAATGAAAAATACAAGAGAAAAGGCATTTTCTCTTGTTAAAGGTAATTTTTTGCATTAATTTTTACATCTACTTGGAAACCTTCATGGAAAAGAGTTCACAACCTAGAGAAGTGGTTAGACCTAGGGACTTTAACAGAATTTTAAGAAAAGGTGATAAATTATAGAGAAATGACTAAATAAAGGAGAGTTTAGGGCCTCTAGAGGCAGTAAGTGATGGAGAGGAAAACTAATGGAGGATAAGGGTCATTTAGTAAAGTGCTGTTTATGCAGGCTTATTTCAGTGTTAACTTCATATCCAGTGATGATGATTGTTCCTGGTACAAGAGAGGGGACAACTTCAAAAGCGAAATTTATGTCCAGCTTTAGAGTGGGTAGGAGGAGAGTAGAGAGCACCATCCACACCTGCCATTTCCCAGTGTGCTTCAGTTTAACCCTCAGGTTCAAGTGTCTTATTCTGGGGTGGTGTGATTGCCCTAGAGTCTTATCTCACAACAA
Organism: Aepyceros melampus; assembly: GCA_006408695.1. Classification (NCBI taxonomy): domain Eukaryota; kingdom Metazoa; phylum Chordata; class Mammalia; order Artiodactyla; family Bovidae; genus Aepyceros; species Aepyceros melampus. The sequence continues at coordinate 391,917 of SJXQ01005096.1, forward strand.
TTCAGATCAGATCTAGACGTCTATGACATGCCACAGAACAAGAAACATTGAAATCATGGGTAGAGGCTTCTTAATATGAAGAGCAGAAAAATTCATGAAGAGCAGTATGCTAAACAAAGAAAAACAATTCTGAATCATGTGTAGAACATTCTATTGAAGTTTTGCAAGGTCAGTATGAAGTGTGGTCATGTTTGGGGCAGATAATCGACACAGAGAATTCAACAGGTTTCACCTCATCAGTGTCAGTATTATTCACAAGACTAAATACTGCCCAGTTGTTCACATGTGTATCCAAAGTGTTGACAAAAATATTGACAATGATTTTCCCATGCAACATCAACAAATACTAGGATTCACATGTTGAGAATCATAGACTTATCTAGATAGTAACTGAAAAGTTTTCTGCAAGGTGTTCAGTCTCAGGAGACTGTCCTGTAGGGCATGTTAAATGATGTGAAAATGCTTCTGTTTGCATAATCAGAGACTGCCGGAACATGTCCATGTGAAAGAAAGTCAGGGTCAACATTTCACACAAAACTAGAAACCTATGGTAGACTGAAAAGTGTTTTAGTTAGTGACTCTGATTAGAAGTTGAGAGAAGATGACTAGGAGACTGGCAAGCTGATACAGTTCTTAGAGGATAGAGCAATTGTAAAGATACTAGGTGGTCTTTGGGAAAATATAGTGATTCAGCTATGAATAAACATCCCAGATTGGATAAGTGCCAAGTAAAGTGCCAACAGGTGAGTGAGGGTGGAGATAGTGAGATTCAATTCAGTTCAGTTCAGTCGCTCAGTCGTGTCCGACTCTGCGAATCCATGAATTGCAGCACACCAGGCCTCCCTGTCCATCACCAACTCCCAGAGTTCACCCAAACTAACGTGCATCGAGTCGGTGATGCCATCCAGCCATCTCATCCTCTGTCGTCCCCTTTTCCTCCTGCCCCCAATCCCTCCCAGCATCAGAGTCTTTTCCAATGAGTCAACTCTTTGCATGAGGTGGCCAAAGTATTGGAGTTTCAACTTTAGCATAATTCCTTCCAAAGAACACCCAGGGCTGATCTCCTTTAGAATGGACTGGTTGGATCTCCTTGTAGTCCAAGGGACTCTCAAGAGTCTTCTCCAATACCACAGCTCAAAAGCATCATTCTTCATACTAATCCCTAAACAGAATCATTTCTGTGTTAAATGTCAGTTTAAAGATAATTACATTTATTTCCTTTTTGATCCCTAGTTTAAGATTTGAGAGATTTGTTTGTATTAACTAGACTCAACTGTATAACAAACCATTCCAAAATTTAGTGTCTTTAAAGAAACTGCTTGTTTATCCCATTACTCTATGGGTTGGCTGAGTGGTTCTTCTGGTATTTGTCAGCTGTTCATCTCTGGTTAACTGGCAGATCAGATGGTAGCTGGATGATCAAGGATGGCCTCCTTCATATGTTTGACAGTTGGCAGGCTTTGTTTGGGGTTACTGGGACACAAATCTCTCATTATACAACAGGTCATTTGTGGATGGCCTCAGAGTGTCAAGAAACAGCTGGACCCAAATTGCAAACATTTTACAAGTCATACTTACTAAAGTCTCATTGGTCAATCCAAGTCAAGTCACATGGCTAAGTACAGATTCTAGGGGATGGAAAAATGAACTCACACTGATGGAAGGAGCCACAAACGGGCTGCACACATAACTACAGGGGAAGAATTTGCAACTTCTACCATCAACCCAGTTGTGTGATTGTTAGCCCATTGTCCAGGATTTCGTAAATAGTACATTAAAATTTAGTCAGTCTTTTTGAAACTCACTTCCTTTTTGGTTGTATTTTGTGATACAATCTAACTGGGCTTTCCCGGTAGCTCAGAGGTTAAAGCATCTGCCTGCAATGCAGAAGACCTGGGTTCAATCCCTGGGTCGGGAAGATCCCCTGGAGAAGGAAATGGCAAGCCACTCCAGTATTCTGGCCTGGAGAATCCCATGGAGGAAGGAACCTGATGGCCTACAGTCCACGGGGTCACAAAGAGTCAGTCTTTTTGAAACTCACTTCCTTTTTTGTTGTATTTTGTGATACAATGTTTCTTGACAACCATGAGTGAGCAATAACAATAATATCTGGCTTTATACATGAGCCTTAAGTCAATCTATCTTTGATGCCAAAGAAATAAAATGAGTGGGAAAGGATTATCTACTGGGGAAAAGTTATAACAAAACTATGGGAAGGTTAGTGGATTCCAGACACTGAATTGATTCTGTCACCTTCAAGACCATCAACTTTTAAAGACTTAGGTCAAATAATGCTGAATTTTCCTCACAAGTCTCTCATGATTAGTTGCTATTAAGCCACTTTAATTGTCCCTCATTTCTATGTAATCAATGCAACTAATTTTTTTTTTTTTTTGTAATTTTGACATGAATGAGGAAATTGTAAATGACACCTAAAGGAGAAAAAAAATATGATATAGTCATTAGAAGAGACTTTTTCATAGCAAGTAATAAAAGAAAGTATACATATTAGAGCTTTCCTTTCCTTTTGAGAGATTGATGGCATAAATTCAGCAGGTGAAATCAATGTACTTTGAATTATAAATAGGTCTTTGAGGGCCTAGATGGTGAATTCAAAATTCTTAAGAAAACAGTAGAGCACCTGTGGAAATAGGAAGGACACAAGTGAACCCAAGGTTCCTCTTGAAAGATGATTATAATTTGTTGGCGTGAAGATGCCTGTTATTATTTGCAAGGGTAACATTTAAATTTCATATGTTAACTAAGATGTGCTCAGTATTTTAGGCTTTTAATAATAAACAAAGTTTACTTGACATCAAGAAGTATTATTTACATATTCAGTTCGCAATTCTGAGCTTTTCAGTTTCACCTATCTGGTTAACAGTGCTGAGAGAGAGGCGGGAGGGGGAGAGAGGGAAAGAGTGTTCAAAGAATTTATTCTAAAACAAATCATTATGTGAATATAAGTTTCCTAAGACAGAAATTGACATATAGATTTTTCCTCGAGTTTTAATTATATTGCTTTAAAAATGGCATAAGATAAATTATATTCCAGAATTTTTCAGTTAGTCTTATTTGCAACATCTACTATGAAATAGTATGTGGTTTAGATCATCACTCTTGCAGAATAGCAGTCACGGTAATACTTTGTGCTATATTCAAATGAATGTTTTCAGCTCTTGCAAACCTCTTAATTTATTTTAGATTTCTACAAAGTAAAATTTTCAATATATAGTTCTATTTTAATTACATGTTGGTAAAACTAAATGTCAGCCAATACTCTCCTCCAACTCCATGTTTCCTTTTCATTTCCTTAGACAATTTACACCAGAATTCTTCCTTCTTCTTTTCCTTCCCTTTCATGCAATCTTTCTTAGATGATAGCATTCTTATTGATGCTCTAGTCACAAGGGTCCCCAAACTCTGGAATCTAGTGCCTGATAATCTTTGTGGAGCTGATGTAATAATAATAGAAATAAAGTACGCAATGACTGTAGTGCACTGGAATCATCCCCAAACCATTCCCCTTGCCCTGGTGGGAAAACTGGCTTCCACAATACTGGTCCCCGGTGCCAAAAGGGTTTGAGACCATTGCTCTAGTGTACTTTTTAATCTCTCCAAAATTTTTAGTAACAATTCTTGACACTTGTTCTCTATTTTCACTTTCTTCTATAGCTTGACAATATTCTGGATCTGATCACTTCTTGGCACTTATATCTAAAGTCCCTGAACTTAGTATTCCTTCTTTCTAACACATTCTGATGATATTACATCAAGCCTGTATTATCAGATCTATTAGTATGCTATTTTCTTTATCTGAATTATGATTATTTTCATACACTTCTTGCTTCATCATTAAATTAGTTCTCTGTTAACCACACATTTTTTCCAAACCTGAACCAAGAGACAAGCCATTTAATGTTTTCCTATCATTTTCTTTACTGTCTAATTCTCTTCACTGTATTTTCTGTTTCTGACTGTACAAGGGCAGTTTTTGCAGAAACATATGGATGGACATATTTTCCCTTTTAGAGATTTCAGTCATTGTGATGATTCATCCTAGGGTCTTCATTATTTAGTATTATCCCAAGTCCAAATTTGCCAATGTATCTCCTCATAAATGGAATGGTGTGAATTCTCTAGACGTTTTCCTTTTATATTATTGTCAGCTCATAATCAACATACCAAAGTTGTTTTCCCACTTAAAAATCAAGCCCTTCCTATTTTCATTGTTAATAAAATCATTACTTTTCTTCCCCATATGAATCTAAACTATTATTATTACTAATTTTTACTTTATTCTTATTTCACCTGAGCCATTTATTCATCAAGTACTTTTCCTATTCATCATTATTATAGGCTGTGTTTTCATTTCTTTATTACTGAATGACTGTTAATCTTCAGCTTACCTTGTTGTAAGTTATTAAAAGCTTCTATCATGAACAATGCTTTCACTGAATTACTCCCTAAAATACTGATTAACTCAGTGTTTTCTGCATCTCAAATTGTAATTCATTCACCTGCTCTCTGTGTGATCTCAATCTTGATCCATCTCACCAGCGATGGATCTAGTCTGTAAAACTGACTCTTTCCTCCAGCTCTATTGATACCCTTTTGTCTCAGTAATATACATATTCTTTCCTGAAACTTCATGTCTTTACTCATGTTGTTAAACTAGAATGGTTTCATGGTTTTTCAGTGGGTCTCAACTTTAGGGGATCTTTATCATTCAATTCCCGTCAGTCCACAGCATTAAGAGATGTGAATTTTTTTCTAGAACTACAATCCACAGTGATCTCTCTTTTAAAAATCATTCAGGATTCCTCATGTGTGCTTCACTCCCTTTATTACTGCCATATGTTTTTTTTTGTTGTTGTTGGTGGTGTTCCATTTTTGTCTATATGACCCCCTCAAAGAAATGTTAGGTTGTTCAAAATAGAGTTCACTGCATATACTCTTTACTGCACCTTTTGTAACCTAAAAGAGAACTCATCACTTAGTGGATGATAAAAATAACTTGAACTTGCTGTGTATCAGCCATATAGATTAGGTTGTTAGAGGACTTGTATTAAAGCTTCATTTGCAGAGGAAAAGCAGTTTTTTGACTTACATTGCTTGCCTACCTGACTCTTGTAATTACTAGGTGGAGGGAGTGTAGAGACTTAAGCTTCTCTGAGAAAATATGAGAGGTGATATATGATAGTTGTTAGAAGCAGGGATTCTAGAACCAAGATTCTACCTAGATTCAACCCAGCCCCTCCTTTGCTGTTCTCCACTTAGAATCTATATCCTTGGGCAAATTATTCACTTCTCCTTTCATCTGTTTCCTCTTTCAGAGACAAATATAATGTTATCTGCAGTCTCAAGAACTGATGAGATTCAAAGGGTTAACATATGTTGCTTAGAATAGTGGCTAGTGTTCAGAGTTCCCTAGTGTTGGGGGTTTACCTGGTAGCCTAATGGTTAGGCTTTCACTGAAGTGGCCTGGGTTCAATCCCTGGCTGGGGAACAGAGATCCTGCAAAGCCATTGGTGTGACCAATGAATGAATAAAAATAAAAGAACAGTGCCTAGTAAGTACTCAATTAGCATAAACTACTATGAATTTCTGCCTTCATTTTCTTTAACTGACTTTCTTTTTTAAAGCCACATCATTACAAATTAGTAGAATCTGGTCAGCATGCAAAATGACAACTATAGTATACATAGATTTTTAAGAATAGATATGATTTCTCCCTTCCAATTTCAAATACTGTAAATGAAGAAAGCAGAGGGTCCCTCAGGAGACGGATCTCTGTGAGTGAAGAGAATCATATCTCTTCAATTATTTCACGGTGTTTATTGAGCTGATATACTCAACTGACATCTTCTGGATACTGTACTTTGTTTCATTAGAATTTCATGACAGAAGATACTCATTGGATAATAGAATATACAAATATGAGTAGCAACAGTAAGTGGGGGGATAATGGAATGAATTCCTACCATTAAAAGGGTTTGGTTTTCAAATATCCAAATACTTCTGTTTCCTCATTTGCAACTTCAGGATTGCTGACAACTAAAGTTTGTTCGAGTGTCAAGACAGAAATAATACTAAATAAAACTTGGAAAGAATTAAAAAGGAACATTGGTAAATATAAGTATGCATCAGATATGCAAGAATGATTGAATTTGGTAATAAAGCACATTTTTATAAGCTCCTTTGTTTCATCTCTTTTGAAACTGCATGATGACGTTGCTTAGAATGTGTAGAATGAGGCTAAGAACAAATTATCTACTAATCCATAAAAGTCTGAAATGGTAAAACCTTTGTAGAATATAAAATTCTATGTTTCTGTTATATTCTCAAAAACCTGGGATTTGAATGGGCTAGACAGGATGAAATGAACTGTCAAGGCAGGTCACTGAGTAGCAACCTACAAGCTTAGAATGATAGAGGTACTTAAGTCTGGAACAGCTAGTGTCTGTAAAAGTACCTGTTAGTTTTACTTACTAGTTTGGTGGGTAATAATAGAAACTAAGATTAATTTAGTCACTATTCAAAAGACATCTACAATAACCTTTTTACTCTACCAATCTTAAGCAGAGAAGAAAGAGTTCAGTGAAAAGATAAACATTTGTTTTCAAATTAATAAAAATAGAAGCATAATTTTCCAAGCAATTTTCACCAGAATGACATGAGCCATTTATTTATACTCAGAAGTCAAATTCAGTAATTGATCAAAGACCTCTCATATAGTGTTAGACATTTACAACTTATTTTGTAAACTCCATAGCATCTTCCTAGGTCTCTGATTTAGCTCCATTGATATTAAAATATATTCACAATGCAAGGGAGAAAATGGGTAGGTAGCAAAATTGCAGATTGATATTTGTATTTAGTATGCTATGTAACACATTCTGTCTTTCTGAAGGGATATTAATGACAAATGAGTTACTTAAGCTATAACAAGTGTATATTTGTTTCTACATTTGTGAATGCAGGAGACTGTGCAATTTGCACATGTGAACATTACAGATTCAGAGATAAGGGAGGATACATCTCTGTCTTCTGAATGTTTACCCAAATTAAATAATTCTATTTGGATTTATTAAATGTTTACCCTGACAAATAATGGAATGTATCAAATGAGATGTTCTCTCTCTTACCTCTAGAGAAATATTGAATGTGCTGTTTCTTTACTTATATTTCACTTACTTGTCTTCACACTTCCCATTTCAGTTTGGCTTTTTCTTAATATCCACATAGTACACACACAAACAACTGAAGTCAGAGATAGTAATCTTCCACAGTTTGCACCATTTGCTTCTAGCTTTATTTATAATATCATTCTCTTTTTATTGAAACAGTTTCTTTGTTGTATAAGAGCAGACCAATGTGCCTTGCACATCAATATACAGTAAGTCCCCCACATATGAACAAGTTCCATTCTGAGGGCACATTCCTAAGTCCACTTTGTTCATAAGTGCAAAATTACCCTAGGTACCCAACGAACACAATTGGCTATATAGTACTGTATTATAAGAGGTTTACAGTATTGAGTTGGCCAAAAAGTTCATTTAGCTTTTCCATAAGCTGTTACAGAAAAACCCAAACCAACTTTCTGGCCAATCTAACACTTTTTACACAAGTAATAATTACATTAAAACATACACACACACATACACAAGTAAGATGTAAAGAAAACATCTTACTCTTACAGTACACTACCTTTTACACAGGTTTCTCAGGTACCACTAATGGTAAAGAACCACCTCCCAGTGCAGGAGACTTAATAGATGCACCTTCGATCTTTGGGTAAGAAAGATCCTCTGGAGGTGGAAATGGCCACACACTTCAATATTCTTGCCTAGAGAATCCCATGGACAGAGGAGCCTGGCAGGCTACAGCCCATAGGATTACAGAGTCGGACACAACTGAAGTGACTAAGCACAGCAGCACACACTACCTTGAAAATTATAGGAGTACAGTACAACAGCTGGCATATAGGGGCTGATAGATACATTTGCATCTTTGGAAGTTTGCAACTTGAAGGTTTGTATGTAGGGACCTTTCTGTACCTCCAGCCCAGCTCTTTGTAGGCCCTCAAGACTCTGTGTGGACTGTTGTAAAAATGCCTTTGGGGCATTCTGACCCTGGCTGCAGACCTGCTGGGACTTACTAAGCAATTAGTAAGTGAATTAGTCAGTGAATATTTACCAAGGGAAGGAATCAATGCTCTCTGAAAATTAAGGTTCTTGCCCTTTTGGAATTTACAAGGTAGTACAGAAAATTTTATCAGCAGAAATAACTACAAGTTATATCACACAAGGATGGTATGAGTATAAACAGAATTCTACAAGCACTAAGAGTAAAATGAAATCTTTGCCAATCAGGGGCTTTGTAGAGTGGATAGTCTGTACTGCCAGCTTTGTCACATTATAATGAACTCTGAGCAATAACTATCTGGGTTAATTGATGACTTTTGCTTATGAATCAGGTCATTAATATTTTTCTGAGACTAATATTACGATAACAAGCATTTATCTTACTTTAATATCATCTAGTGAAAGACAGCTTTTTAAAATATAAGTGACTTCATAGTATGGCTTACACATATATGAGATTCTTGTTTTCCCCGGACACAAAATCTTTTAGACATAGTGTATGAATTGAATCTATACCACTGTTTGCCTTACTTAATGAGTACACACTAAGTGCTCCTTGTATTTTTTTTCTTATTACTGAGTTCCTTATAAAAATTATTGGTTTAGCAGTGAAGCTAGAAATAAATTTAGTGTCTGAATTTGAATCACCCTAAAAAAAGATGAGCTTTATCTAAAGTTAATATTTTCTTATCTTTTACTGAGGAGACAGAATCATAGTTAGTTGTCAAGTACTATAATACTTTTGCACAAGATAATATTGCAGCCTGAATTTATCACCTCCCTATAGACTCTGCTAAATTACCATTTTTATTCTTGCCTTATTTAATTCAATTTGTCAAATATTCTTTCAATATCTCCCAAGAACAGAATCTTCTCTCATTTAAAATGAAATATTAAAATTCTATCATTTAGTAAGTAACAATATGTTTTTACTTGCACTCATCTCTTTGGCAGAGCTTTACATCAAGGTTTGGAAACCCATATAAATCATGGTTATTTACTCTTCATAGAAAATGTTGAAGCATTTATTTCAGTGATATGAAAATATCCTATATTAATAAGAGCTGCTACTCTTGATTTTAGGTGTGACTAGATTAATAAATAATGCTCATGTATTGATTCTTTTCCTTTTCCTTTGTTGAATTTGATTCAAAAACATTTATTGTGCATTTAATTATTATGCTAAGTATTATGGGCAATGTGGTGATTCCATATTTCTTCACCATTCTTCATTTGAAAAGTCAGAAATAATGTAATTTATATATAGTAATATTGGCAAAAATTATTAGCATTGAAAACATGAGCCATAAGTCAAATAAATCTTCTCTTTGGTAATCATCATGAATAATGTAGTGTATTTGTTCAATAATGCTAATATAGCCACTTTTATAGACTCATTTTCTCATGACTTATGACCCATGTAACTTAACTTCACATATATATTTAATGCAACAAACCATTTCATGGATCATTGCTGTTTAACTTCCACAAAATCAATAGTGTCATTTGCACAGTTGTGAGACTACAAGTATTTTCAGTTAAAGAGTTACAATCATATTCAAAGGCTCAATTATGATATCTAAATCTTTCCTTACCCATCACCATCACAAAATTAGGTTTTTAAAGACTTGCTTTATTCATTTTGGTAATATCAAAATCTTGTTCACATAATCCAGTCCTCATAAGCATTATGTCTATAGATATCTAGAAATATTTGGTAATAAGTATTCAGTCAAGATTAAAATCATGCTCAGAATTGCTTTGGCTATGCAGGGTATTTTGTCTTTCTATGAAAATTGTAATATTTTCAGTTCTAGCTCTGTGAAAAATGCCATTGGTAATTTGGTAGGGATAGCATTGAATCTGTAGATTGTTTTGGGTAGAATAGCTAAAGAAATTTTAAAAATTTATTTATTTTTAATTGGAGGATAATTGCTTTACAATGTTGTGTTGGTTTCTGCCATACATCCACATGAATCAGCCATAGGTATATCTACATCCCCTCCCTCTTAAAAAGCTGTCCCACCTCTCACCCCATCCCACTTTTCTGTGTCACACAAAAAATTCCCACTTAGCCAAAGAATTCTTGAAAAGGGAAAATGGAGCTGAATGAATTAGATTTCCTGACTTCAGATTATATGACAATGCTACAGTAACTGAGATAATACTATCTTGGTACTGACATGAAAACAGAATTTAGGTCAATGGAACAAGATAGAAAGCCCAGAGATAACCCTACACACCTATGGTCACCTTATCTTTAACAAAAGAGTCAAGAATATACAATGGAGAAAAGACAGCCTCTCCAATAAGTGGTGCTAGGAAAATTGAAGTTATATCTAAAAGAATGAAATTAAATACTTCCTAACATCTTATACAAAAATAAACTCAAAATAGATTAAAGACCTAAATGTAAGGCCAGATACTATTAAACTCTTAGAGGAAAATATAGGCAGGACACTTTTTGACATAAATCATAGAAAGATCTTTTTGACTCAACTCCTAGTGTAATGAAAACAAAAACAAAAATAAATAAATGGGACCTAATTAAACTTAAAAGCCTTTGCAAAGCAAAGGAAACTATAAAAAAGATTAAAAGACAACCCACAGAATGGAAGAAAATATTTGTAAACAAAACAATTGACAAGAGTTTGATCTCAAAAATATACAAACACCTCATAGAGTTCAACATAAAAAAAAAATCAAAAATTAGGTTGATGACCTAAATAGATATCTCTCCAAAAATACATACAGATGACCAAAAACCACATGAAAAAAGATGTTCAATGACACTAATTATTAGAAAAATGAAAATCAAAACTACAGTGATGTATCATTTCGTGCCAGTCAGAATGGCCATCATCAAAAGAATCTACAAACATATGCTGGAGAGGGTGTGGAGACCTCTTGCACTATTGTGATGGTTTAGCAGCTCAGTTGTGTCTGACTCTTGCGACCCCATGGAGCCAGCAGGCTCCCCTGTCCACGGAATTTCCCAGCAAGAATTCTGGAGTCGGTTGCCATTTACTTCTCCAGGGGATCTTCCCAACCAAGAGATCAAACCATGATCTCCTGCACTGCAGGCATATTCTTTACCAGCTGAGTCACCAGGGAAGCCAAGTGAATTGAAACAACTAATAAGGAAAACAGTATGGATGTTCCTCTAAAAACTTACAACTTCCATAAGATTCAGCAGTACAACTACTGGGCATTTTTCTGGAACATCATAGTTCAAAGAGAAACATGTACCCCAGTATTTATTGCAGTGCTGTTTACAGTACCTAGGACACAGTAGCAACCTAAATGTCCATTATAGACGAAAGGATAAAGATATGGTACACATATACAATGGAATATTACTATATAAAGGAACAAGACTGGGTAATTTGAAGTAATATGAATGAACATAGAGTCTGTCTTATGAATGAAAAAAACAAATATTGTATATTAACCCACCTGCATGGAATCTAGAAAAATGGTACTGATGAGCCTATCTGCAGGGCAGGAATAGACACAAGGACATAGAGAACAGACCTGTGGCCACAGAGGGTAGGGGAGGGTGGGATGAACTGGGAGATTAGGATTAACATATATACATGGTAATATGTAAAATAGCTAGTAGAAACCTGCTGCATAGCATAGGAAGCTCAGCTTGGTGCTCTGTGATGACCTAGAGGGGTTGGAAGGGGTGTAGGTAGGTTCAAGAGGGAAGGGATATATGTATCCATATAGCTGATTCACTTTGTTATACAGCAGAGAGTAACATAACATTGTAAAGCAATTATACTCTAATAAATAAATGAATTGATTATTTTTTAAGATTAAAATGATGGACTATGGAATAAATGAGGCTTGAGTTCAAGTTTAGGTTGTGTGATCACTACTGTAATATAATCTATTTAAACCTTAGCTGAAATTAAAGGAAATATTCTCATTAACTAACAGTTTGTATGAGGATTGTATGAGGATGATGACAATTGAGTGCTTTCCACAAAAGCCCAAACTATTATAGTCAAGGACCAGAAGTTTTGGATTGTAAAGGTAAAATGAATCTTAACTTAGTCTGGAACAGCCACGAGAGAAAAATTGTTGCTGTTTGGACAAAGTCACAATGTAGAAGGATTGCTGACTTAACTTTTTGGTTGTTATTCTCCAAACTCTAAAAATGCTAAATATTTTTTAACTTCATTCTTTACTTGTTAGTAAAGAATAATGAATATCAGTCTACCAAAGCTCATCATATGAGTTCATTTTTATTTCAGAGTGCTAAGGATGCTGAGGAGAAGGATAGCCCAAGCCTATACTTGAAGTAATCCCACTCTTGTTCTGACCAGACAGATGAACAGACAAAAAAATAAGATTTTTTTAAATGCTCTCTGATACAGGTCAAACTGCGTCCCCTCCTCTAAATTTAATCACCTAAATTTATGTGCTGAAATCCTAACTCCCCGTACCTTATAATGTGACTATATTTGGAGATATTACTTTCAAAGAGGAGAAAATAAGGTCATATGGATTGGCCCTAGTTAAATATGACTGGTATCTTATAAGACAAAGATATTAGAACACAGACAACAAAGGCCATGTGAGGACACAGCAAGAAGGCCTGTAAGCAAAGGAAAGAGGCCTCAGAAGAAACCAACCTGCTGACATTTTGATCTTGAACTTCCAGCCACCAGAATTGTGAGAAAATAAAGCTTCTATTTAAGCTACCTCATCTGTGTGGTGGCTTAAATAGAAAATCTAATACAATATTCAAAGGCAGTGACTCATAGATAATTTTTAGGAGAACATATTTGTAGAGTTGGAACTACTTATATATAGTGAAAGTGAAGTGTCTGCTTCACTAAGTGTTGCTCAGTCGTGTCCGACTCTTTGAGACCCCATGGATTGCAGCCTAAGAGGCTCCTCTGTCCATGGGATTTTTCCAGGCAAGAATGCTAGAATGGGTTGCCATTTCCTTCTCCAGGAGATCTTCCCGACCCAGGGATTGAACCTGGGTCTCCTGCATTGTAGGCAGATGCTTTACCTTCTGAGCCACCTCAGAAGATTAAAATGTAATATCATGTCCAGTCTTAAATGTTAATATGTTCTAAGGTTTTAAAAGTAATATTAAAACCTATGCTAATTTTGAAAATCTCATAGGCAAGAACTGAACTCTGCAATCTAAACAGAAAGTTTAGTAATGCTGATCTTTCTGATAAAAAACCTACTAAGATTCCACAAATTTTATTAGTTTCTAATGCCAAATAAAAGATATTTTAGAGAGAAAACACAGAGAAAAACACATAAGCTTCCATAGTTTCCATTGCCATCATCTTAAAACTCTTTCCATATCTGTCCTCATAATGCTCAGTAAAGGTATTTTTGCCTTATCTTACAGACCAAAAATAGAAAGGTTAAGAAAATATCCTGTTTGTTGTCATTTTCATTTATAGAATTAATCAGGTTTATTGAGAGGTGTTATATAGTACAATAATTTTGTAAATTAACTCCCCTGTATCTCACCTTCTTCATCTGTAAAATAAGGATAATAACATATTAAAATATCAATGACTTAAAACTGAGATACACATGTGTATGTGTTTCTGTGTGTATGTATGAATGTTTGTATATGTACATTTCAAATAATGTCAACTATTATTATCTTGATTACTGTTTACCATTATTATTATTATTTTCTTCTTATTTACCCATTTTAATCTTCTTCTACTTTTTAGTTTTAGAAGCTGGACTTTTATGTTTAAACTTTATAGCTAAACCTCCTTTTTTGTCCCAAGAATTTCCTACTCTTTATTAACGTTTCATTTCTCCCTACACAGTAGCTATCCTCCTAAACCTAAAATCATGCTTTTTTTGCATACTAAAAATAGAAACATGAACAAACCTCTCTCTTTTTTCAGCTTTCCACTGTCCTCTTCACTTTTCCTTTCATTCATTGCTTTAAAATGAGTAATTCATATCCAGTGACTCACCTCTTCACTCCATCAACTATTGCTATCTGTCACGTGCTTTCTCATATCTGGTAACAGACATCAATGACTTTCTGCTTAGCAAAGCCAGACTTCATTTCATTTGAAATTGTTGACTACCCTCTACTTTTGACAAATTTTTCTCCTTTGAGGCCTATGCCATCATTTTGCCCATGACATTTGGTTCTCCTAGATATCAGGCTTTTCTTTATTTATTTATTTATTTAAGATCTTTGCCTAATTTCTACAAGGCTGCTTTTCTTCCCTAAGACATGGTAGCACTGTATGTATGACTGCATGATATTCACCAAAATGAATTAGGATGATGGTCCATTTGCTTTTTGTACACTGAAACTCTGATTTGAAAATCACATTTTGAATATTAACTATAAAGTTAAAATGTTGTTTTCTGCTTTCTCTAGTGTTTAGGATAGTGTTAGGTACATAACAGGTGCACAGTAAATATCTGGTACATGGAAGTTCTTCTATATCTCACAATCTGTATGAGCAAGAAAAAAAATGTACTGTAAGAATAAATGATCAACTAATGGCTATTTGGAATCATAGGTTAGGTAAATAGAAATCCAGCTGCACTTTTTAAGTTGTGTTAACTAAATTTTTAAAAATTCAAACCTCATATGCATTCGTTTTGCTATACATTGACATGAATCAGCCACGAGTGTACATGAACTCCCAATCCCGACCCCCACCTCCCCCCTCTGCCCCACACCTTCTCTCTGGATTATCCCCATGCATCAGTCCCAAGCATCCTGCATCCTGCATCAAACCTAGACCAGCTATTCGTTTCACTTATGATATCATACATGTTACACTGCCACTCTCCCAAATCATCCCACCCTCTCCCTCTCCCACAGAGTCCAAAAGGCTGTTCTATACATCTGTGTCTCTTTTGCTGTCTCACAAACAGGTTTATCAATACCATTTTTCTAAATTCCGTATATATGTGTAAGTATACTGTATTGGTGTTTTTCTTTCTGGGTTACTTCACTCTGTATAATCGGCTCCAGCTTCATTCACCTCATTAAAACTGATTCAAATGTATTCTTTTTAATGGCTGAGATTTATTCCATTGTGTATATGTACCACAGCTTTCTTATCCATTCATCTGCTGATGGACATCTAGGTTGCTTCCATGTCCTGGCTATTATAAATTTTTAAAAGTTAAAATTGCAATGAAAACAGCAAATTTATTTTGTAAGGAGAAGAGCTCACAATATGCTCTTTTATGTGATTACATGGCTTACAAACTCTTAGTCTATTTTGAAATTTTGTGCGCGGCATGAGAGAGTACACCAGTTTGATTCTTTTGCATGTGCTGTCCAATTGTCCAAATCGTTTATTGAAGAGGATATCTTTTCCCCACTGTATATTGTTGCCTCCTTTGTTGTAGATTAACAGCTCGTAAAAGAGTCAGTTAATTTCTGGGCTCTCTATTCTTGTCCATTGATCTATATGTCTATTTTTGTGCTACTACTATGTGATTTTGATGGCTATAGCTTTGTAGCATAGTTTGAATCAGACAGCATGATACCTCCACCTGTGTTCTTCTTTCTCAAGATTCTTTTGACTATTTGGGATTTTTTTTTTAATCTTTCCATATAAATCTTAGAATTATTTGTACTAGTATTATGAAAAAAATGCCATTGGTAATTTGATAGGGTTTGCACTGAATCTATAGATTTCCTTGGGTAAACTAGTGATTTTAACTGCATTGCTTTTGCCGATTCATGAACATATCTCTCCATCTATTTCTGTGATCTTGATTTGTTTCCTTAGTGTCTTACTGTTTTCCAAGTACAGATCTTATACTCCGTTAGTTAGATTTGTTCCTATGTATTTTTTTTCTTTTTGATGCAACTGTAAATGGAACCTTTACAATTTTTTCCCCTACAATTCATTGTTAGTAAATAGAAATGCAACAGATTCTGTGTATTAGAGTTTGTATCATGTCATGCAACTTTACTGAGCTTATTCATGAGTTCTAGTAGTTTTTTGGTATCTTGAAGATTGTCCTTCTATTGGATGGCATCATTTGAAAATAGTGGTAGTTTTAATTCTCCCTTTCAATTTGGATTTCTTTTACTTCTTTTTCTTCTCTGATTGCTGTGGCTAGGACTTCGAATACTAAAAGGGATGAGAGTAAGCATCCTTGTTTGTTCCAGTTCTTGGGGGAAATAATATTTAGTGGTTGAAAAGCTGAAGTAGCGTTACATGTGGGCTTGTCATATATGACCTTTATTATGTTGAGATATGTTTCCTTCATACTTTGTTTCTGGAAAGTTTTTTTTTTTTGGTCATAAATATGTGCTGTACTTTGCAAAAAGCTTCTCCTGCATTATTAAGATAATCATATGATTTTTATTCTTAAATTTGTTAATGTGATATACTACATTGATTGATTAGCAGACACTGAACCATCCTTGCATGGTAAATTATCCTTTTAGTGTATTAGCACATTTGACTTGCTAATATTTGGATAAGGATTTCTTTACATATTGTATTCTTATTTTACCTAGAACTTAATTATAATAAGATTGGTTGCTAGGGGAGTTATACACCTACTTCTTTACCTGAATAAATCACATATACCAGATTAAGAAAAGTATTCATATTTGTAAACTTAGGGAAAATTCTCACACAGAAATGTTCCAACAGAAAACTGGCTATTTTTTCTATGAAAACACAGCCTTACTTTTAAGCTTAATGGAATGTTCATATCAAAGGCTGTTTACATTAACTGTATTTATTCCACATTCCCTAGTGATACTTCTCACAACATAAAAAAGAGATCACTTTTCTGTATTTTTTTTTTATAAACCAGCAAGTCCAACTTATATTAGAATCAGAGACATAGGGGTGATAAACTGTAATGAGAGCTGAATACTAATCTCATGTTTACCTAATTTTAAAATAACTTTTCAAGTAATAAATTTATATTTTATTGAAACATGTCATAATTGAGGCTATCCTAGGGCCGCTGATAAGGATAATAAAACACATTGCTTTAAGAAGTCATAGAGAGTGAAAAAAGATGGCACAATAGAAGGACCTTGAGCTCACCTCCTCTCATGAGCACAAAAAAAATCAAAAATAACTGCAGAAGCATAATAAAAATGACTAGAATCTACTCTCTCTCTCTCTCTCTCTCTATATATATATATATATATATATATATATATAGTAGTAGTAGTGAAGTCACTCAGTTGTGTCTGACTCTGCAATCCCATGGACTGTAGCCTACCAGGCTCCTCCATCCATGGAACTTTCCAGGCAAGAGTACTGGACTGGGTTGCCACTTCCTTCTCCAGAACATCTTCCCAACCCAGGAGTCGAACCCAAGTCTCCTACATTTCAGGCAACACTTTACCTTCTGAGCCACTAGAGGAGGTGTGTGTGTGTGTGTGTGTGTGTGTGTATTATATATATATATATATTTTTTTTCTTCATCCAAATGCATAAAGAAGAAACCAGAAGACTGTAGGAGGGGCACACTTATGATAGTTTCAAATACCATACCACCTAGATGAGTTAGTCACAAAGTAGAGAATAATTATATTGCATGAGTTTTCCCACAGTACTGAGAATTCTGAGGCCCCCTAACAGGCTTTAAGCCCCAGGGCTCAGCACTGGAGGAAGAGCTCTTAAAGCACCTGGCTTTGAAGCCAGTGGGACTTTTTGCAGGAACTCCACAGGACTGGAGGAGATGGAAAATCCACTCTTGGAAGGCAAACACAAGGACCCACATACACCCTGTCCCAAGGTAAAAGCAGTAACTCCACAAGATCCAGGGCTAGATGTACCTTCTGCTCTTGGAGGATGTGCCTGGGAGGCAGGGGATGACTATGGCTCTGACTGCAGTTGTAAGAGCTGTTGTCAGACAAAGTGGGGGCATATGTGAACTCTGACTGCAAATTGTTTAGGCCCTTGGCACCAAGACCTGACCTCACCCAACAGTTTGTAAGTTCCATTGCTGGAATGACTCAAGTTAAATAGGAAGGAACACAGCCTCACCTGTAAGCAGATAGGCTGGCTAAAGAATTCCTGAACCCATGGCCACCTTTAAACACACTCCTTGATACTGTACACCCACCAGAGGATCAAGACTCAGACCCACCCACCAATGGGCAGACACTCATCCCTCTACCAGAAAGCCTGCACAAACCTTGAGCTCAGCCTCCAGGAGGCAGATAACAGAAGCAAGAATACTAAGATCCTATAGAGTGGTGAACTGAGTCTATAAACATAAGTCAGAACCTATTCTAGGGCCAGTGATGAAAGAGGAATATACTTCTGGGGCATATGGGACATCCCTGCAGAGGGCCACTCTTACAAGGTCAAGACACATAGCTAAGATACTATATATAAATAAAAATAGAAATTAAATAAAATGAGAGAGCAAATGAATTTGTTTCATATGAAAGAACAAGAAAAAACAACAACGAAGTAAAGAGATCTACCCAAGAAAAAGTTCAGGGCGATGATTGTAAAGATGATCCAAGAAGTTATAAAAATATTTTTAGCAAAGAGAATATATAAAGAATCAGAGTTGAGGAGTCCAATTACTGAAATGAGAAGAAGGCATCGATAGCATAAAAAGTGAGTCAGAAGAACAAATCAGTGAGCTGGAGGACAGAGTGCTAAAAATGATACTGAAGAACAGAAAAAGGAAGAAGGAGTTAAAAAAAATTGAGAGTTTAAGAGACCACTGGAACATCATATGCACCAACATTCACATTACAGGAGGCAGTAATGTAGGAGAATTCTAACAAAGGAGAGAAAAAACATAAAGAATAGTTGAAGAAATAACAGCTAAAATTACTTTTAGCATAGGAAAGGATACAGTCACCCAAACCAAAGATGATGCTCTGAAAGTGCTGCATTCAATATGCCAGCAAATTTGGAAAACTCAGCAGTGGCCACAGGACTGGAAAAGGTCAGTTTTCATTCCAATCTCAAAGAAAGGCAATGCCAAAGAATGGTCAAACTACCACACAATTGCACTCACCTCACGCTCTAGTAAAATAATGCCCAAAATTCTCCAAGCCAGGCTTCAGCAATACATGAACCATGAACTTCCTGATGTTCAGGCTGGTTTTAAAAAAGGCAGAGGGAACCAAAGATCAAAATGCCAGCATCTGCTGGATCATGGAAAAAGCAAGAGAGTTCCAGAAAAACATCTCTTTTTGTTTTATTGACTATGCCAAAGCCTTTGACTGTATGGATCACAGTAAACTGTGGAAAATTCTGAAAGAGATGGGAATACCAGACTACCTGACCTGCCTCTTGAGAAACCTATATGCTGGTCAGGAAGCAAAAGTAAGAACTGGAAATGGAACAACAGACTGGTTCCAAATAGGAAAAGGAGTACATCAAGGCTGTATACTGTCACCCTGCTTATTTAATTCTATGCAGAGTACATCATGAGAAACGCTGGGCTGGAAGAAGCACAAGCTGGAATCAAGATTGCTGAGAGAAATCTCAAAAACCTCAGATATGCAAATGAAACCACCCTTCTGGCAGAAAGTGAAGAGGAACTAAAAAGCCTCTTGATGAAAATAAAAGTGGAGAGTGAAAAAGTTGGATTAAAGCTCAACATTCAGAAAATGAAGATCATGGCAACTGGTCCCCTCACTTCATGAGAAATAGTTGGGGAAATAGTAGAAACAGTGTCAGACTTTATTTTTTTGGGCTCCAAAATCACTGCATATGGTGATTGCAGCCATGAAATTAAAAGACACTTACTCCTTGGAAGGAAAGTTATGACCAACCTAGACAGCATATTAAAAAGCAGAGACATTACTTTGCCAGCAAATGTTTGTCTAGTCCAGGCTATTGTTTTTCCAGTAGTCATTTATGGATGTGAGAGTTGGACTGTGAGGAAAGCTGAGCGCAGAAGAATTGATGCTTTTGAACTGTGGTGTTGGACAAGACTCTTGAGAGTCCCTTGGACTGCAAGGAGATCCATTCTGAAGGAGATCAGTCCTGGGTGTTCTTTGGAAGGAATGATGATAAAGCTGAAGCTCCAGTACTCTGGCCACCTCATGCAAAGAGTTGACTCATTGGAAAAGACTCTGCTGCTGGGAGGGATTGGGGGCAGGAGGAGAAGGGGATGACAGAGGATGAGATGGCTGGATGCCATCACCGACTTGATGGAAATGAGTCTGAGTGAACTCCGGGAGTTGGTGATGGACAGGGAGGCCTGGTGTGCTACAATTCATGGGGTCACAAAGAGTCAGACACGACTGAGCAACTGAACTGAACTGAACTGAAACAGGGTTAACTCATGGAGGAACACACGTAGTAATCAACTAGATAAAAATTAAAGACAAAGAGGAAATATTTAGAGACAATTATAAAGCAATAAATAACATACAAGACAAAACCTATATCAGTCAGATAATTTTTCAGAAGAAAGTACAGGCCAAAGGGAGAGGTACAATACATTTAAAGTGATGAAAAGGAAAAACCATCCTTTTCATCATAGGGGATTAGAATGCAAAAGCAGGAAGTCAAGAGATATCTGGAGTAATAGCCACATTTGTTCTTGGAGTAAAAAAATGAAGCAGGGAAAAGGCTAACAGAGTTTTGCCAAGAGAGCACACTGGTCATAGCAAACATCCTCTTCCAACAACACAAGAGATGACACTATATTATGAACGTCACCAGATGGTCAATGACAAAATCAGATTGATTATATTCCTTGCAGCCAAAGATGGATAAGCTCTATACAGTCAGCAAAAAACAAAACAAACAAACAAACAAAAAACCCTGGACCTAGCTCACATCCTGAACTCCTTATTGCAAAATTCAGACTTAAATTGAAGAAAGTAGAAAAAACCAGTAGGCCATCCAGGTATGACCTAAGTGAAATACCTTATGATTATTCAGTGGAAGTGACAAATAGATTCAAGGGATTAGTTCTGGTAGACAGAGTGCCTGAAGAACTACGGATGGAGCTTTGAAACATTTATAGGAAGCAGTGACCAAAACCTTCCCCAAGAAAAAGAAATGCAAGAAGCAAAATGGTTGTCTCAGGAGGCCTTACAAATACCTGAGAAAAGAATAGAAGGAAAGGCAAATAGTTGTCTTAGGAAGTCTTACAAATACCTGAGAGAAGAAGAAACATGAAAGGCCTATGAATCCCTGAGAAAGGAAGAAGCAAAAGGAGAAAGGAAATATATGCCCAACTGAAGGCAGAGTTCCAAAGAACAGTAAGAAGAGATAAGAAAGCCTTCTTAGGTGAACAATGCCAAGAAACAGAGGAAAACAACAGAATAGGAAAGATTAGCACTCTCTTCAATAAAATTAGAGATGCCAAAGGAACATTTCATACAAAGATGGGCACAATGCAGAACACAAACAGGAGGGACCTACCAGAAGCAGAGCAGATGGCAATACACAGAAGAATTGTGCATAAAAGGTCTCAATGGCCCAGACAACCACGATGTGTGGCCACTCACCTAGAGCCAGACATCTTGGAGTGTTAAGTGGGCCTTAGGAAGCATTACTATGAACAAAGCTAGTGGAGGTGATGGAATTCCACCTGAGCTTTTTCAAATCCCAAAAGATGATGCTGTTGGAATGCTGCACTCAATATGCCAGCAAATTTGGAAAACTCAGCAGGGGCCACAGGACTGGAAAAGGCCAGTTTTCTTTCCAATCCCAAAGAAGAGCAATGTCAAAAATTGTTCAAACAATCACACAGTTGAACTCACTACACATGCTAGAAAGGTTCTACTCAAAATCCTTCACATTAGCCTTCAACAGTATGTGAACCAAGAACTTCGAAATGTACAAGCTAGATTAGAAAAAGTAGAGGAACCAGAGATCAAATTGCCAACATCCACTGGATCACCAATAAAGCAAGAGAATTCCAGAAAAACATTTACGTCTTCTCCATTGACTATAGTAAAGCCTTTGACTGTTGTGGATCACAACAAACTGTGAAAAATTCTTAAAGAGATGGGACTACTAGACCACCTTACCTGCCTGCTGAGAAATCTGTATGCAGGTCAAGAAGCAACACTTAGACCTGGACATAGAACAACGGACTGGTTCCAAATCAGGAAAGGAGTAAGTCAAGGCTGTATACTGTCACTCTGCATATCTTTTATGCAGAGTACAGCATAAAAAATGCCAGGCTGGGTGAATCACAAGGTCAAGTCAAGATTGCTGGGGGAAACATTAATAAGCTCAGATAGGCAGATGATACCACTCATGGCAGAAAGTGACAGGAAGTCTTTTGATGAAGGTAGAAGAGGAGAGTGAAAAAGCTGGCTTAAAACTCAACATTCAAAAAACTAAGATGATTATGGACATGGAAACAGTGACAGACTTTATTTCCTGGGGCTCCAAAAATACCATGAATGGTGACTGCAGCCATGAAATTAAAAGACGCATTCTCCTTGGAGGGGGAAAAAAAAAAGCTATGATAAACCTAGACTGCATATTAAAAACCTAACACATCATTTGCCAACAAAGGTCCAAATAGTCAGTGCTATGGTTTTTGTAGTATTCATGTGAGGAAGGGAGAGTTGGAACATAAAGAAGGCTGAGGGCCAAAGAATTGATGCTTTTGAACTGTGGAACTGGAGAAGCCTCTTGAGAATCCCTTGGATGGCAGGAGATCAAATCAGTCAATCCTAAAGGAAATCAACTCTGAATATTCATTGGAAGGACTGATGCTGAAGCTACAATACTCTGACCACCTGACCTCAAGAGACTCTGAGGCTAAGAAAGATTGAAGGCATTAGGAGAAGGGGGTCACAGGGCGACAGAGGATGAGATGGTTGGATGTCATCATTTCCTCAATGCACACGAGTTTGAGTAAACTCTGAGAGATAGAGAAGAACACGGAAGTCTGGCATGCTGTAGTCTATGGAGTCACAAAGAATCAGATATGACTTCTCAACTGAACAGCAACAATAAGTCTACCTAGCAAGGTCTTGTTCACATTTGATGAAAAAATCTAAACCTTTACCAGGAAGCAAAACTAAAAGAACTCAGCACAATCAAACCATATTTACAACAAATTATAAGGGAACTTCTCTAAGCAGAAAAGACCACAAGTAGAATCAAGAACATTTTCTATGAGGTCACCATCTTCTTGATACCAAAACCAGACAAATATACCACAAAAAAGGAAAATCACAGACCAATATCACTAATGAACATAGATGCAAAATTCTTCAAATTTCTAGCAAACAGAATCCAACAATACATTAAAATGATCATACATCATGACCAAGTGGACTTTTTCCAAGGAATACAAATATTCTTCAATATCTGCAAATCAATCAATGTGATATACCATATTAATAAATTGAAAAATAAAAACCATATGATCATCCCAATAGATGTAGAATAAGCATTTGAACATTTATGATTTTAAAAAGTCTACAGAAACTGGGCATAGAAGGAACATACCTCAACACAATAAAGAGCATATATGAAAAACCCACAGCAAACATTATTCTCAACAGTGGAAACAAAAGCATTTCCTCTAAGATCAGGTACAAGACAAGGGTGTCCCCTCTAGTCACTATTATTCAACTTAGTTTTGGAAGACCTAGCCACAGCAACCAAAGAAGGAAAAGAAAAGGAATCCAGATTGGAAAGGAAGAAGTAAAACTCTCACTATTTTCCGATGACGTGTTACTACATGTAAAGAGCCCTAAAGATACCAACAGAAAATTATTAATACTAGAATTAATCAATGAATATAGTAAAGTTGCAGGATGTAAACTTAATCCACAGCAAACTCTTACATTCCTATACACTAACAATGGAATATCAGAAATAGAAATTTTTTTTTCTACTTTATTTTACTTTACAATACTGTATTGGTTTTGCCATACATTGACATGAATCCACCACGGGTGTACATGAGTTCCCAATCCTGAACCCTCCTTCCACCTCCTTCCCCATGTCATCTCTCTGGATCATCCCCGTGCACCAGCCCCAAGCATCCTGTATCCTGTATTGAACATAGACTGGCAATTCATTTCTTACATGATAGTAGACGTGTTTCAATGCCATTCTCCCAGGGAAAAATGCCATTCACCATATTCTTTTCACCAATGCAAGGAAAAGATTAAAAGAGCTAGAAGTAAACCTACACAAAGACTTCTATTCAGAAAACTATGACACTGTTGAAAAAAATCAAAGGTGACACAGATGGACAGATATACCATATTTTTAGATGGGAAGAATTGATATTGGGAAAATAATTATGCTACCTAAAATAACCTACAGAATCAGTGTAATCCCTATCAAACTACCAATGGTACTTTTCACAGTTCTAGAACAAAAAGTTTCATGATTTATATAGAAACACAAAAGACCTCAAATACCCACAGCAATCTAAGAGAAAAATAGAGTTGCAGGAATCAACACTCCCAGCTTCAGACTATACTACAAAGTTACAATCATCAAGAAAGTATGATACTGGCACAAAAACAGAAATATAGATCAATGGAATAGGATAGAAAACCCAGAGATAAACACACCTATCACACCTTATCTTTGACAAAGGAAGTGAGAATATACAATGGAGAAAAGACAGCCTCTTCCATAAGTGGTGCTGGAAAAGTGAACAGCTACATGTCAAAGAATGTAACTAGAACACCTCCTAGCACCATACACAAATACAAATTCAAAATGGATTAAAAACTTAAATTAAGGTCAAAAACTATAAAGTTCTTAAAAGAAAACATAGGAGGTACACTTTGACATATATCACAAGATCCTCTTTGACTTACCTCTTAGACTAATGGTAATAAATACACAAAGGGATCCAATGAAACCTAAAAATTTTTGCACAGCAAAGGAAACAATAAACAAAATTAAAAGAGAACCCTCAGAATAGGAGAAAATAATTGTATCTGAAACAATTGACAAAGGATTAATCTCCAAAGTATATAAGCATCACATACAGCTCAATATCAGAAAAACAAACAGCCCAATCAAAAAATAGGCAGAAGACCTAAACAGAGATTTCTTCAAAGAAGGCATACAGATGGCAAACACATGAAAAGATGGTCAACCTCACTAATTATTAGAGAAATTCAAGTAAAAACTGCAATGAGGTATTACCTCACACTGGTCAGAATGGCCATCATCAAAAAGTCTAGAAACAATAAATGCTGGAGAGGCTATGGAAAAAGGGAACCATCTTGTGCTGTTGGCGGGAATGTAAATTGATACAGCTACTATGGAAAACAGTAACGCCTTAAAAAAAAAACTAGGATAAAACTACCATATGAGGAGATGGGTTCAAGATGACCGGGTAGAAGGACATGCACTCATCTTCTCCTGGCCAGAGCACCAAAATTGCAACTAGCTATTGAACAGCCATCAACAGGAATACACTGGAACCCACAAAAAAATGATACCCCATGTCCAAGGACAAAGGAGAAGCCTCAACAAAATGGTAGGAGGGGCATAATTACCATAAAATCAAATCCTATTGGGTTGGTGACCTACAAACTGGAGAACAATAATACCAAAGAAGTCCTCACACAGTTCTGAAGGTTTAGGACCCACATGAGGCTCCCCAGACTAACGATCTGGCCAAGGGACTGGGAAGCTCCAGAAAATCTGATTTTGAAGGCCAGTGGAATTTGATTACAGGACCTCCACTGGACTGGGGAAACCAGAGACTTTACTCTCAGAGGGCACAAACAAAACTTTGTGCATGCAAAGATCCAGAGGAAAGGAACACTGGCCCCACAGGAGACTGAGCCAGATCGCCCTGAGTGAGGGTCTCCTGGAGAGGCGTAGGTTGCTAATGGTCTGCCAAGGGGAAAGGAGCACTGGTAGCAGCAGTCCTGGGGGATGTGACTTGGCATAATCGTCTTGGAGGTCACCAATATTCCTACCATGGAGCCTCTGGACTCCAGTACTGTGTCACCTCAGGCCAAAAAACTAACAGGAAGGGAGCGTAGCCCCAACCATCAGCAGACAATTGGATTAAAGTTTTGTTGAGTATGGCTTGCACAAGCCTCGTATCATCATCCACCAGAGGGCAGACTTAAGGAATAAGAACTACAATCCCAGCAGCCTCCAGAGCTGTTACCAAATTCCAGAAAGTTAACCAAGATGAAAAGAAATAGGATTATGTCCCAGTAGAAGGAACAAGATATATCCACAGAAAAACAACTAAATGAAGTGGAGATAGGTAAACTCCCAGAAAAAGAATTCAGAATAATGATAATGAAGATGATTCAGGATCTCAGGAAAAAAAAAAAAAATGGAGAAGATGCAAGAAATGTTTACCAAATGCCTAGAAGAACTAAAGAACAAATAGATGGACAAATACACTGGAAGGAATCAATAGCAGAATAACTGAGGCAGAAGAACAGATAAGTGATCTGGAAGGCAGAATGGTGGAAATCAATGCTGCAAAACAGAATATAAAACTACCATATGATCCAACAATACCACTCCTGGGCATATACCCTAAGAAAACTATATTTTAAAAAGGTAGTTCATAAATACAATGGACTATTACTCTACCATAAAAAGAATGAATTTGAGTCAGTTATAGTGAGGTGAAGAAACTAGAGCTTGTTATACAGAGTGAAATCAGTCAGAAAAAGAAAAACAAATATCATATATTAATGTATATACATAGGGAATCTAGAAAAATGGTTTTATTTGAAACTATTAGCAGGGAAGGAACAGAGATGCAAATATAGACCATAGACTTTTGGACGTAGGGAAGTAGAGAGTGAGAGCAATGGAGAAGGTATCATAGACACATATACACTGCCATGAGTAAAATAGATAGCTGGTAAGAAGTTGCTATATAACACAGGGAGCCCAGCTAGGCACTCTGTGATGATCTGGATGAGGGGGATGGGAGCAAAACTCAAGAGAGAGGTGATACGTGTATAATTATGGCTGATTTGCATTGTTATATGGCAGAAACCAACATAACATTGTAAAGCAATTTTTCCTGAATTAATAACTTTAAAAAAACAAATGAGAAAATTACAAAATGGGAAAGCTTACCAGTAAAACATACAGTAAAGTTAAGAAATCATTCACAGACAAATATATATCAAAACCAGTAATCATAAAAGAAGAGTACAAATGCAGGATATTTGAAATGCATTTAAAATTAAGAGATCAGTAACTTAAAACAATTATGTATACATATGTGTTGATATATGAAATCCTCATGGTAAATGCAAATGAGTAATCTGTAATAGATATGTACACACCAAAAAAAAAAAAAAGGAATTTAAATGCAACAGGAAAGATGATCATCAAATCACAATGGAATGGAACAAAAGAGGAAAGGAAGAAAAAATATCTACAAAAGCATATCCAAAACAATGAACAAAATAGCAATAAGACCATGTTGCTGCTGCTGCTAAGTCGCTTCAGTCGTGTCCGACTCTGTACGACCCCATAGACGGGGGCCCACTGTCTCTGGGATTGTCCAGGCAAGAATACTGGAGTGGGTTGCTATTTCCTTCTCCAATGCATGAAAGTGAAAAGCGAAAGTGAAATCGCTCAGTCATGTCCAACTCTTAGTGACCCCATGGACTGCAGCCCACCAGGCTCCTCCACCATGGGATTTTCCAGGTAAGAATACTAGAGTGGGTTGCCATTGCCTTCTCCTCAATAAGACCATATGTAATGATAATAACCTTAAATGTAATGGATTAAATGCTCTAACCAAAAGACATAGCCTAACTGAATGGATTTGAAAATAATACCTGTATATATGCTGTCTATAAGAGACTACTTCAGACCACACACAGATGAAAATGAAAGGATGGAAAAAGTTATTTAGTGCAAAAGGAAATCAAAAGGAAGCTGGAGTAGCAATTTTAATATAATGCAAAATAGACTAAAGTAGACTGTTGCTAGAGAAAGAAAAATATTGCATGCTAATCCAGGGATTAATCCAAGAAAAAGATATAACAATTATAAATACATATGTACCCAACTAAGTATAAAAAGTAGATATTAACAGCCATAAAAGGAGAAATCAACAGTGCCACAATAATGAAGGAGAACTTTAATACCCCACTTTCATCAGTGGACAGATCATGTAGACAGAATCAATAAAGAAACAGACCTTAAATGATATGTTAGATTCAGCTTAGTTCAGTTCAGTTCAGTTCATTTCAGCCGCTCAGTCGTGTCTGACTCCTTGCGACCCCATGAATTGCAGCACGCCAGGCCTCCCTATCCATCACCAACTCCTGGAGTTCACTCAAACTCATGACTATCGAGTTGGTGATGCCATCCAGCCATCTCATCCTCTGTCGTCCCCTTCTCCTCCTGCCCCCAATCCCTCCCAGCATCAGAGTCTTTTCCAATGAGTCAACTCTTCACATGAGGTAGCCAAAGTACTGGAGTTTCAGCTTTAGCATCATTCCTTCCAAAGAAATCCCAGGCCTGATCTTCTTTAGAATAGACTGATTGGATCTCCTTGCAGTCCAAGGGACTCTCAAGAGTCTTCTCCAACACCACTAGGTCTGTTTATTGTTTAACAAAGATTATACAAATATAATCATATAGTATATAACCATTTAAGATCTTTTTCATTAAAAATAGTACTCACGAGATCCACCCAGGTTGTTTAAGTATCAATTGTTGGTTCCTTCTGCTGCTAAGTAGCGTACCATTGTATCTATGTTCCACAGTTTGTTCTATTCAAGCACTGAAGGACAATTGGGTGGTTTCTAGTTTTTGCTGTTACAAAGAAAATTGTTGTGAACACTCATCCACAAGTTTTTGTCTGAACATAGGTTTTCATTTCCTTGGACAAAATGCCCTAAAGAGCATTTTCTGGATTATACAATAAATGCACACTTACTTTACAAGTAAATTATCATATTGTTTTCCAGAGTGGGTGCTCCATTTTACATTTCCAATAGTAAAATATGAGAGATCCAGGTTATCTATGTCATTAGTAGCATTTGGTACTAATGCTATTTTTATTTTAGCTATTATAATGGTGTATAAAGATATCTCATTGTGGTTAGATTAGATTTTAGATTTGGGAAGTGATAAATGAGGACTTTGGGATTAGTAGATACACACTAATATATATATATATATATATATATATATATATATATTTGTGCTGTCCTACTGTCTAGCATAGCACAAATTATAATTGTAATAATCTATAAGAGAAAAGAATCTGAAGATATATTGGGATTTCTTTGGAAGGAATGATGCTAAAGCTGAAACTCCAGTACTTTGGCCACCTCATGCAAAGAGTTGACTCATTGAAAAAGACTCTGATGCTGGGAGGGATTGGGGGCAGGAGGAGAAGGGGACGCCCGAGGACGAGATGGCTGGATGGCATCACTGACTCGATGGACGTGATTCTGAGTGAATTCTGGGAGATGGTGATGGACAGGGAGGCCTGGCGTGCTGCAATTCAAGGTGTTGCAGAGTCGGACACGACTGAGCAACTGAACTGAACTGATATGTATATATATGGGTGTGTGTATATATATGTGTGTGTGTGTTTGTGAATAATTGGATCACTGTGCTAAACACTTGAAACTAACACAATATTGTAAATCACCTATACTTCAATAAAAAATCATAATTGTAGATTCTTTGGTGACTGTAGGCCTACTGAGAATAGATGCAGTAAACATGGAATGATATAACTTAAATATACTTTATAGAGATAGTATTTGTAGTCATAACTTTATTTCCATGCTGATATTTTATTTTTAACATATATTAACTTAACAAATATATGATGAGTTTGGCAATTTGGTACAATTTTATTCAATTTACCACCACCCTATTACTATTAATATTGTTATTTTAAACTTTAGTTTCTAAAGATTTCAGTAAAGTTTGATAGTCAGTTTTATGCATCGGTTTGACTAGGCTATAGTCTCTACTTATTCAATCAAAAAGTACTCTAGATGTCCCAGTATGAGGGCATTTTGTGGGGTATTAAGTCTACAATTGGGTGACTAAATAGAGAAGATTGCCCTAGATAGTCTGGGTGGGCTCAATGACACCACAAGAATCCTTATAAGGAGACATGAAAGAAAGAAGGCATGTGAAGGTGGTGTAGTAATAAAAGCTGATAATGGAGTGATGTGGCCATAAACCAAGTGTCATAAGCCTCTCAAAACTGGAAAATATAAAGTACAGATTATCACCTACAGCTTCTAGAAGGAACCAGAACTGCTGACACTTTGACTATGAGACTGGTTTTGGACTTCTGATCTCCAGAACTGTAGAGTGACAAATTTGCATTGTTTAAAATCACTAAATTTTGCAGAAGCAACTAGAAATAAACATTTTGTTGCCTGGAAGTTGGATACTGCTATAATAAATACCTATAATGTGGAAGTGGTTTTGGAATTGAGTAATTGAATTTGGGGAACAATAATGGAAAAAGCCTATATTGTCTTAAATAGACTATTGATGCATAGAAGGGTGTTAAGGACTCTGCTAGGAGTATGGTAAAGAAAACACATATTGTCTTAGAGAATATTTAAGTCACCATGCATTATATCCAGAAATATAGACATTAACAGTACTATTGGAGAAGGCTCAGAAGGAAATGAAGAACATGTTATTAGAAACTGGAGGAAAGAAGACCCTTGTAATATAGTGGCAGTAAACACAGCTCAGTTGTTTCCTCAGCTATATGGAAAACTGAAGTTGTAAGCAATGAACTTGGATACTTAACTGAAGATATTTCCAATCAAATTATTGAAGGGTGTGTTCTGTTTTCTTTTCTCTGCTAACACAGTAAAAAGCAGAAGGAAAGAGAGAAATGGAGGGAAAAAAAGAACCAACATGGGATTTTAGTTACGTTGAGATGGGATGTTAATGTTATTTTTATGTTGAAAGTTATCAGTATACAAATTTTAAATGTCACTAAAATTAGAAGAATATATTAACAGAAATTTGTATTCTAAAGCCAGGGATATGACTATATAATCTTTTATTGGTGCTTCAGAGGGGAAAAGGTTAATAGTATTTCATCATATAGAGGAATCTTTACAGAGATCAGTTATATGACTCACAGATCCCCTCTACCATCTCAGTAGAAGGCAATAATGTAATGGACTTATCTTGGAAATAACTGTAGAGAAATATCATGCTCAGTGGGGAAAATTCCATAACATACCCAGAATATAAGGTTTTTCAGAATATTGTGTCACAGAAATACCACTAGCCTGGACTGAAAGTGACAGAGAAAGGAAGAATTAAAAGACTGTTAAACTACCAAAATTCTATAGTCCAGGAATGCATTCATAATTCTACTCATCCACAAAAGCATGAAGAAGGTGTTATGTCCTAGAGGGCAAAGCTGAAGGTATGAAGGGAAGAGCCTTTGATACAGAGAATTTTCCCCAAGCCTTGAAAACTGATGGAGCTTGCTTTGCTGGATTTCAAAATTGCTTGACAACTGGTCACTCACTTTATCCATTCATCTTTGTCCCCTTGTTTGAAAGCAAATATCTACAATTGATGTTCTATGTATGTAATTGACATACAATGTCCTATCATTGTATTTTAGGAACAGACAACTTCCTTTCTAGGTTCATCATCCCACAGATAGGGATTTTGTATTGAGATGGGTCATACTCCAAATTATACACATAGCTGGTTACACTAGTGAAATTTCAGATTATTAAGTAGATGAGATCTTAAACTGACTTGATTCTATAAATAGATTGAGACTTTTAGTAACATTGAAATGGGATATCTTTACTCTACATATGGAATGGATATGAATCTTTGAGTGCTAGAGACAACCGTGTTAAGCTGAATAGTGGCCTCCACGTCCTGTCCTAAAATTTTGATCTTGCATTTATTACCTCACACGGTGAAAGAGACTTTGAAGATGTGATTAAACATTTTGAGATGACAAGAGTATCCTGGATTATCTGGTGAGTGTAATGTAACCACAAGCGTTCTCATAAAACAGAGGCAGAAAGATTATAGTTAGAGAAAATATAGGAATGGAAGCAGAATTTGGAATGATGCATTTGTAAAATGAAAGAAGAGGCCCAGGAGTATCAGTAGCCCCTAGAAGTTGAAAAGGGTAATTGCTTAGAGCCGTCAGAAGAAACATAATCTTGTTTATGCCTTAATTTTAGTACAGCAATATGTATTTTGAACTTCTGACTTCTAGAAGTGTAAGATAATAAATATTTGTTGTTTTAAGTCACTGAATTTGTGGTAATTTGTTATAATAGCAGGAGGAAACTACCAATTTCATACATGCTTTAAAGAGTCACATAATTCTAAAAGACTTGTCAAATACTTGATATTCTAGCTCTTCCATTCAGCTTTTCACTTTTGCTTTTTTTCTTAATTTGCAAGAGTTCATTTTCTGAGTGTTCTTATTTTAATAAAAGTAAGTATCTTCATTAAATTCACTGAAAATTTCTTCTTTACTCAAGGTTTCATGATGTGTCACTTTTAAAAATTTTACAGTAATAAATTTGCAGTTTATAATATATACAAGGTTGGAACAAAAACCTAAATGAGCAAATGTAATGATAACAACAATTATAAGTTGTATAATGAACCCTTGATCAATTTTAAGCTTAAACAACTTTGCAAGGTGATTTTAATTGTATCACTATAAAAATGTATTGATATGTCTCCAGTCAATAACATTTGGATAACAATTTATATATTAATACCTCCCCAGTCAATAATGTGTTAAATGTTCACATTATCTAAAGCAATCTATATATTTGATGTGATCTCTATCAAATTACC
Organism: Aepyceros melampus; assembly: GCA_006408695.1. NCBI lineage: Eukaryota > Metazoa > Chordata > Mammalia > Artiodactyla > Bovidae > Aepyceros > Aepyceros melampus. The sequence continues at coordinate 424,801 of SJXQ01005096.1, forward strand.
CACAACATTTTGCACAAAACTAGACTAATAGTAAAATTTAAATGTAAAAGACTTGGAATTGTAGAAGCACTCCTGAGGAAAAAGAACAAAGTAGGAGGCATAACTTTCTGACTTTGGACAATATTACAAAGCTACAGTAATCAAAATGTCATAGTATTGGCACAAAACAGATAAATGGATCATGGAACAAAACGGCAAGCTCAGAAATAATCCCAAACACCTATACTCCATTAATCTTCAACAACGGAGGCAAAAATATACCATGGGAAAAAGACTGTCTCCTCAGCAAGAGATGTTGGGAGAGTTAGATAGCTATATTTCCATCAGTGAATTTAAAACACACTCTAACACCATACATTGACCTCTCATATCATACTCCAAACAGCATGGAGAGATAAGAAAGCCTTCCTCAGTGATCAATGCAAAGAAATGAAGAAAATAACAAAATGAGAAAGATTAGAGATCTATTCAAGAAAATTAGAGATACCAAGGGAAGATTTCACGCAAAGATCGGCACAATAAAGGACAGAAATTGTATCTACCTAACAGAAGCAAAAGATATTAAGAAGAGGTGGCAAGAAAACACAGAAGTACTATACAAAAAAGATCTTCATAACTCAGATAACCACAATGGTGTGATCACCGAACTAGAGCCAGACATGTGGATTATGAAGTCAAGTGGGCCATAGAAAGGTTAGGGTTAGGGTTAGTCTCTGTTTTATGAGAACACTTGTGGTTACATTGCACTTACCAGATAATCCAGGATACTGTTGTCATCTCAAAATGTTTAATTGCATCTTCAAAGTATCTTTCACCATGTGAGGTAATAAATACAAGATCAAAATTTTAGGACAGGACGTGGAGGCCACTATTCAGATTAACATGGTTGTCTCTAGTGGAGGTGATGGAATTCCAGTAGAGATATTTCAAATCCTAAAAGATGATGCTGTGAAAGTGCTGCATGCACATGCCAGCAAATTTGGAAAACTCAGCATTGGCCACATCCCTGGGAAAGGTCAGTTTTCATTCCAATCATAAAGAAAGCCAATGTCAAAGAACATTCAAATTACTACACAATTGCACTCATCTCACACACTAGCAAAGTAATGCTCAAAATTCTCCAAGCCAGGCTTCAACAGTAAGTGAACTATGAAATTGCAGATGTTCAAGCTGGATTTAGAAAAGGCAGAGGAACCAGAGATCAAATTGCCAACATCTGGTGGAACATTGGAAAAAAAGAGAGTTCTAGAAAAGCATCTACTTCTGGTTTATTTACTACACCAAAGTTTTAACTATGTGCATCACAATAAACTGTGGAAAATTCTGAAAGAGATGGGAATAACAGACCACCTTACCTCCCTCCTGAAAAATCTGTATGCAGGTCAAGAAGCTACAGTTAGAACCTGACATGGAACAACAGAATGGTTCCAAATCAAGAAAGGAGTAAGTCATGACTTTATATTGTCACCCTGCTTATTTAACTTACATGCAGAGTACATCATGCAAAATGCTAGGCTGGATGAAGCACAAGCTGGAATGAAGATTGCTGGGAGAAATATCAATTACCTCAGATATACAGAAGATACCACCCTTATGGCAGAAAGCAAAGAACTAAAGGACCTCTTGATGAAAGTGAAAGAGGAGAGTGAAAAAGTTGGCTTAAAACTCAACATTCAGAAAACTAACATCATGGAATCTGGTCCTATCACTTTGTGGCAAATAGATTGGGAAACACTGGAAACAGTGACAGACTTTGTTTGGGGGCTCCAAAATGACTGGAGATGGTGACTGCAGCCTTGAAATTAAAAGACACTTGCTCCTTGGAAGAAAAGCTATGACCTACCTAGACAGCATATTAAAAAGCAGATGAGTCATTACTTTGACAACAAAGGTCCATCTAGTCAAAACTATGGTTTTTCCAGTAGTCGTGTATGGATGTGAGAGTTGAACTATAAAGAAAGTTGAGTGCCAAAGAATTGACGCTTTTGACTGTGGTGTTGGAGAAAGCTCTTGAGAGTCTCTTGGACTGCAAGGAGATCCAAGCAGTCCATCCTAAAGGAAATCAGTCCTGAATATTCATTTGAAGGACTGATGCTGAAGCTGAAACTCCAATATGTTGGCCACCTGATGCAAAGGACTGAGTCATTAGAAAAGTCCCTGATGCTGGGCAAGATTGAAAGCAGGAGGAGAAGGGAATGGCAGAATATAAGATGGTTGGATGGCATCACCAATTCAATGGATATGAGTCTGAACAAGCTCCAGGTGTTGGTAATGGACAGGGAAACCTGGTGTCCATGGGGTTACAAAGAGTTGGACATAACTGAACAAGTGAACTGAACTGAACTCACACCATAAGGGCTTTCCTGGTAGCCCAGCTGGTAAAGAATCTGCCTGCTATGTAGGAAACCTTGGTTTTATTCCTGGGTCGGGAAGATCTCCTAGAGAAGGGATAGGCTACCCACTCCAGTATTCTGGCCTGGAGATTTCCATGGAGAGTGGAGGCTGTCAGGCTAGAGTTCATGGGTTTGCAAAGAATTGGACACACTGAGAAACTTCAATTTTTCTTTCACTCTTACCATACACAAAAATAAACTCACAATTGCTTAAATATTTAAATAGAGGACATGACACTGTAAAACTCCTAAAAGAGATAATAGGCAAAAAGTTTTTGCTTTTTGTATGTGAGATTTGGACCATAAAGAAGGCTGAGTGCCAAAGAATTGATGCTTTTGAACTGTGGTGTTCAAGAAGACTCTTGAGAGTCCCTTGGACTGCAAGGAGATCCAACCAGTTAATCCTAAAGGAAATCAGTCCTAAATATTTATTGGAAGGACCAATGCTGAAGCTCTAATACTTTCGCTACCTGATGCGAAGAGCTGACTCACTGGAAAAATCCCTGATGCTGGGAAAGATTGAGGGCAGGAGGATAAGGGTATGACAGAGGATGAGATGGTTGGATGGCATCACCGATTCAATGGACATGAGGTTGAGCAAGCTCCAGAAGCTGGTGTGGACAGAGAAGCCTGTCATGCTGCAGTCTATGAGGTTGTGAAGAGTCGGAAATGACTGGACGATTGAACTGAACTGATAGCATGAGGAACTGCATTCAAAATCATGTGATAAACCATAATGGAAAGGCTATAGTATAATGCATACATTTGCATAACTGAATCTCATAGCTCTATAGAAGAAATTAACATATAGCATTGTAAATAAACTATACTTCAATTAAAAAAAAAAGTTCATAGAAACCCTGTGACCAAAATGCTCAACCAAAGACAACTCCTTTGCTGGCATTCAAAGCTCTTAACAGAAATCTACCATACCTTTCCAATTTTTTGCTCCTTCTATTATGCCGTTGCTTCAGTATCTTTAAAATAATATTTCATTTCCAGATTTTTACTTCTGTCTTGTAAGAGAACATATCTGGAGAAGTTACTTTTATTAATCTTCATTGCATACGTGTCAGTGCACTTTGTAGACTCCTTTGTAGCATCCTTCATTTTCCTGTTTTCTTAGAAACTATTTTAGTTTTGTTTTTAAAACACATGGTAGCTAGAAAACTGTTTCAATATAAGAACATACTAAAAATTCTGATACAGATTCATAAGCAACATGGATGAATATATTCAGCTATGTTTAGCTTAATTTATAGAATGCTGCTGCTGCTAAATCGTGTCTGACTCTGTGCGACCCTATATATGGCACCCCACCAGGCTCCCCCCGTCCCTGGGATCCTCCAGGCAAGAACATTGGAGTGGGTTGCCATTTCCTTCTCCAATGCATGAAAGTGAAAAGTGAAAGTGAAATCGCTCAGTTGTATCTGACCCTCAGGAACCTCATGGACTTCAGCCTTCCAGGCTGCTCGGTCCATGGGATTTTCCAGGCAAGAGTACTGGAGTGGGGTGCCATTGCCTTCTCCAAATTTATAGAATACATTTAAACTAATCTATCTCTATAAAAATAGTAGTTTCAGAATATTAAATCATTCACAGATATATTTTTTAACATTGAAATTGATTGTGAGTTTCTAGGCTATAATATTATTTAATTTTAGTCAGTGTGATTAGGTTACCAAAAAAGCCTATAATAAGTCTCCACTACTGAACTTATTGTGATTTTATTGCCTTAAAACTCAGGTACAACTTCAAAAATGTTATTTCAAATAAGAAAAATAATGTATAGTAAGTAGATACATATATTTCAACTAAAATAGTCTACTCCAGGTAATAAAATGTCTGATTTTATTCCTCAGTTTTCATGTGCATTGTTTAAGTCATTAAAAAAAAAATTGCATGTCGTGACTGCTTGTATAGCATTGTAGTTCATGACAGAATAGGCTAGGAAATGAACACAGTATAATTTCTATCTTTAAGACCTTTTTGTTTCAAATGGTAGAAGAAAATAAGGCAAATTTGTAAATGACTATAAAGCAAGGCAGAATGTAATTAATGTCCTAAGGGAGCTACAATGCATGTGATGAGAGAATGGAGAAATCACTTTTAGTTCTGAGAATCAACTAAAGACATAGTTAGAGCTGAATTGTATCTGCTAAGGGCAATGAAGAGATCTGTGAAACTGGAAAAAGATTTATGGGCCACAATAAAAAGGAAACACATGGATTTTTAAAGGTACTGAACAGAATTTTTCAAGTATTTTTAGTGGAGTAAACGAACATACCACACAGGCCACAGAGCAGAAAAAATATATGAAGAAAAGCAACTGAATTTGAAAATGTCTGACAATACCATACCAGGTACATGAGAAGAGAGTAAACATTGTTAGAAGTCATCTAGCTTGAAGCCATAGTAAACCAAGACTTATGCTCACAGATCAATTGTTCTTTAGGTACACATCTGTCTTGTTTAGTGCAAATGAAGCCTAAGTTGTCCAACACTATTGCCTAATGTCTCAGGATGCATGATGTCTGGAGGGTATATTTGAAGGATCATTTTGAGGCCAAGGTAATCATAGCTTAAATACCTAAAATTATTTATTTTTTTTCCTATTTAGTTATCAAATAAATAGATTTTCTACATTGCTTTTTAAAATGTTTTATGTATGTAATAAATGCATTATTACATTACATGAATTATTTACATAAATTACATGCATTTATTTCATGTAATTAATGTCTGTTGCTTGCCTGCTCTGTCCGGAGCATTGTGGTAAAAGCAAGCAAAACAAGCACTGTTGTTTCCCTCGTCAACTGGGAAGTAAATGTTATCTAGAATCACACATGTCAAGGCCATCTTATTTTCTGGAAACCTGTCCCTACCAAACTCCTCATTATAAACACACCTGTGGCCTTAGAATCCAAATTTCTGCTTAAAAATGTAATAATAAATAAGTTCTGTCTTGTGCACCTGAGCAAGGGACTTTTAACAAATGTTTTGCCTTTGTGCAAGAGAATACGAAGGAATCCCCTGGTGGCTCAGTGGTAAAGAATCTGCCTTCCAGTGCAGGAGATGTAGGTTCGATCCCTGGGTTGGGAAGATCCTCTGGAGAAGGAAGTGGCAACTCACTCCAGTACTCTTGCCTGGGAAATCCCATGGACAGTGGAGCCTGGTGGGCTACAGTTTACAGGGTCACAAAAGAGTTGGACAAGACTTAGAAACTGAACAAAAACAAGGGAAAAAGAGTAGGAGGTTTGGTACATTAAGGAAAGCATGTGTTAGTTTCATTTGAGACGTCTAAGTTGGCACAGAGTAATTCTCTGATGCTAAAACAAAATTTATATGAGGTGTCTTTTGGTTTCTTCCCCTTCTGCATCTCAAAACCAGCTTTCTCTAGCTGCTACTGCTACTGCTAAGTCACTTCAGTCGTGTCCGACTCTGTGTGACCCCATAGACGGCAGCCCACCAGCCTCCCCCGTCCCTGGGATTCTCCAAGCAAGAACACTGGAGTGGGTTGCCATTTCCTTCTCCAATGCATGAAAGTGAAAAGTGAAAGTGAAGTCACTCAGTCGTGTCTGTCCCTCAGCGACCCCATGGACTGCAGCCTCCGTTCATGGGATTTTCCAGGCAGGAGTACTGGAGTGGGGTGCCATTGCCTTCTCCCAACTTTCTCATTAAGAACTTATAATACAAAAAGACATATGCACCCCAATATTCTTTGCAGTACTATTCACAACTGCCAGGAAATGGAAGCAATCTAAATGTACACTGGTAGATGAATGGATAAAGATTTTTGTATATATATGCATATATGCATGTGTTCTCAGTTACTCCTGTCATGTCTGATCATGTCTGACTCTTTGAGACCTTGTGGACTATAGCCCACCAGGTCCTCTGTCCATGAGATTCTTCAGGCAAGAATAATACTGCAGTGGGTTGCCATGCCCTCCTCCAGGGGATCTTCCTGACCCAAGTATCAAACCTGTGTCTCCTGTATCTTCTGCATTCCTGGGAGATTCTTTAGCTACTGACCCATTTGGGGACACTCTATACATATATACATGGAATATTACTCAACCATAATAAGAGATGAAACTGGGTCATTTGTAGTGATGTGGATGAATCTAGAGTCTGTCATACAGAGTGAAGTAAGTCAGGAAGAGAAAAATATCATGTAGTAACACACATATATGGAATCTAGAAAGAATGATGTTCTATTTGTAGGGCAGGAACAGAGGCACAGACATAGAGAATGGACTTATGGACACAGAAGCGGAAGGGGAGCATAGGATGAATTCAGAAAATAGCATTGACATATATACACTATCATATGTAAGACAGATAGCTAGTGGAAAGCTGAGATAGAGCACAGGGAGCTCAATCCGGTGCTCTGTGATCATCAGAAGGGTGGGATGGGAAGGGGGGGTGGGAAGAAGGCTCATGAGGAAAAGGATATATGTAGACTTCGCTGATTCATCTGTTGTACAGCAGAAACTAACACCACATTGTAAAGCAACCATAAAAAATTTTAAAATAATCAATTAAAATATACCTTTTAGATTGACATAAAAATTCAACTTTTTAGGAAAATGTCTTTAGCTTTCATTTATTTAACTTTTATTTTTCATTTTTATTAGATTATAGTTGCTTTACAATGCTGTCTTAGTTTCAACTGAACAGCAAATTGAATCAGCTATAAATAACACCTATCCCCTCTTTTTTGGATTTCCTTCCCTTTTAAGTCACCATAGACCATTGAGTAGAGTTCCCTGTGCTATACAGAAGGTTCTCATTAGTTATATTTTTTATGCATAGTATCATTAGCATATAAATGTCAAACCAAATCTTCCAATTCATCCCACCCTCTCCTTTCCCCTTTTGTATCCATACATTTGTTCTCTATGTCTATGTCTATTTCTGCTTTGTAAATAAGACTGTCTATATCATGTTTTTCAGGTTCCACACACATGCTTTAATATACAGTATTTTTTTTTCTCTTTCTGACTTACTTCCAAACAATAAATATGAGAGAGGGTGTGAAGAAAAGAGGACATTCTTGCACTGTTGGTGGGAATGTTTATGAGAGTTGGACCATAAAGAAGACTAAGTGACAAATAATAATGCATTGAACTGTGGTGCTGGAGAAGACTCTCAAGAGTCGCTTGGACAGCAAGGAGATCAAACCAGTCAATCTTAAAGGAAATTAATTCTGAGTACTCATTGGAAGGACTTATACTGAAGCTCCAACACTTTGACCACCTGTTGCAAAGAGCCGACTCATTAAAAAAGACCCTGATGCTGGGAAAGATTGAAGGCAGGAGAAAGGAACAGAGGATGAGATGGTTGGATGGCATCACCGACTGAACAGACATGAGTTTGAGTAGGCTCTGGGAGATGGTGAAGGACAGAGAAGCCTGGTGTGCTGTGGTCCATAGAGTCGCAAAGAGTCAGACCCAACTCAGTGACTGAACAGCAGCAGTCACTATGGAGAACAATAAGGAGGTTCCTTAAAAGACTAAAAATAAAACCACCCTGTGACCTAGCAATCCCACTACTGGACATATACCTAAAGAAAATCGTAATTTAAAAAAAAACCACGTGCACCCTAATATTCACGGAAACACTATTTACAATGGCCAGGACATGGAAACAACCTAAATGTCCATCAACAGATGAATGGATAAAGAATAAATGATACATGTATACAATGGAATACTACTTAGCACAAAAAAGGAGTGAAATTGGATCATCTGTAGAGACATGGATGTTTAGGAAAATTTCTTTAAATAGTCCTGGTTTTAAAGCCAAGATTTTGAAATAAAGTGTATTATGAGTTGTTTAAAGAAAGCAGCACTTGGAAATGGATTTTTGATGATGTCAGCATGCTTGAATGAATTCTGTACTTCTGCACATGAACTTATTAAATGAGTGTTATCCTTTTCATCTTCTGCTCAGCTCAGTTGCTCAGTCGTGTCCAACTTTTTGTGACCCCATGAACCACAGCACCCCAGGCCTCCCTGTCCATCACCAACTCTTTTTGCTCAAGTAATAACAAAATCATAATAAATATTAGTCCTATGCCAAGAAACATTCTCAAGTGTTGATGTATCTCTTTGAGTCTCTCACTCTTTGGTTTGTAACTGAACTAGATAAAACAAAAGAGTTTCGGTACTGGTCAAGACTTAACATGTTAAGACTTTCTTCAAAGATAGCTCATTTAAAGTTGAGACATTTCTGCCACTACTCAGCTCTATATATTATAAGGTGATTATGTGTGTGTGTGTGTGTGTGTGTGTGTGTGTATAATAAATGGATCATACCAAAAGACTTATTCCACTGAATTGGTCCTTTGGAATGAATGAGGTTGACAAATACAATATAAAGTGAAATTCTCCAAGACTTAGAATATACTGTGTTTGTAAGATAAATAGATTGCCAACAGGCAAGAGAGTGAAAAATTTGAAAGCTTTCTAGTAGGTTATATAGTAAAAAAAACTTTTTAAATAATAAAAATATAATTCCTCCTTGTGAATATCTGGCATTTTAGCATCTTGTTGTTTACATGGTATAGAATGTCCTTGCTTAGCAGGGAATTTGCCACCATGTACATACAACCTAGCTATTAGGTTGCTTTCTCAGGGAAGACACTGTTATGGCCTGAAAATTGAAATTTATTTTTGTTTAGTTCCCATGAGACTTTTCAATAGAGGACATTTTAAGTATTCTGATTAAATAAAATGTGCACAGTGGCCACTGAGTCATTCATGGGAAATAATGAAGACTTACATTTATAAAAGTATTTAATTATTTATCAGAAATTTGACTTGGTGGAAGAGGAATGCTGTCACAGTTATAAATATTACTGTTACTTGCTTATTTCTTTAGAGTCTGAATTGGAAAAAAAATGCTGGACCAGGTATAAATTTGGATCTGTTTTGCAGTGTGAATTCTGAAACTATTTTTCCTTGAAATAGAGTTACTTATGGAATGATTAAATATGAATGAATCTTTGGTTATCATATTTTTGTGTTATTTTAGGAATAAGAGAGAAGGAAATATTTGACAACTTAGTTCAACTTCCTATGAATTAAAACAATGTCCAAATGAAGCATTTGCATTTCAACATTATCAGATTATGTCATAGTATGACCTTCCCTCAGAAGAATAACACATGTAAACAAGCTTCCTTGCTGTTTTCATATACTACAATAGGAGTTGAAATGATTAATCACGTTCTGATTCTAAAGCTTTTTACTATATAGCAAAGAAGCAAAGTATTGGTTTTTATCAAATGGTTGGCCTTGATTTGGTTGTTTAAACCTAACAGTGATTATTTTTGAAGTTTTCCATACATTTGCTGTATGGAAATTATAGTTGCATGAAGCAGCAACACATTATTTCATGTTACTGTATCAGGGAGATTAATCTTTTTAAAGAAAGAATATTCAAGATAAAAGTATTTGAATTTTTTTCTAATGTTTTTCTGTTTAGAGCTGTTGCAGTGAGTGACATTAAATTAGATTATCCAGGAGATATGCTATAAAGCATCTTATAATTTTTAATGTAAAGATTTTATAATATCTTTCCAGCTTGAACATAGAGATGAACAGTATGTTACTGGACAAGCTATGGAATTATTTGTCTATTTTTTAAATAGTGCCTGCTTATATTGTAAATGAAATCAGTATTTCATATTTGCATGTGTCTAAAATTAAATAAATGGTTTCAGCATTTGGCATCATTACTTATGAACAGGATGGTGCTGAAATATTGAAAAGATGCTTTGCTACTTTCTTGAAAATAGATATTCATTCCTATTTATTTATTTATTTAATTTGGAGAGGATAATTTAAGAGGAAAATTCCTGAATGACTATTTACCTTTAACTTATGACTTTTTTCTCCTAGATAATAATCAATCTTAAGGCATTTTGGAATCTTTTAATTTTCTTATTTTGGATATTAATAAACCAACAGATCTTACTTGCTAAAACAGTAAATGTTACTCAGTGTCTTTCAGATATTAAAAATTATTTTTATTTCAAGAAAAATTTGATAGTCCCTCTAAGTGGCATATGGTGGTTATATTAGGTATGTCTGAATCTAAGGATAAGTCATTGAATTAGTATAATTTTTCTAAATGCCATTGTGGTGAATATTCAGTGATGATTATTATCAGCACATTTTCAATATGGTATGTGTAATTTATCCTAAACTTTTGTTTCTTAGTGCTGTGGATCTTCTTTGGAGTGTCAATCAGTTTCAGAAAGTAATTAATGCTTGGCTGATAACATATTCTTGTATGTAGCATGCCATTTATTATATCATTGTGTTAAAATTATTATTATCATGTTCTGAAAACTACATGGTATTTTGCTTTAAATTACTTTCATAAAGTTAATGTACTTTCTTGGCTACTGCTCTTTTCATCACTTATAAAGCATATACTCAATGAGTTATTATTAAAAGCTCTCTCTAACCCAAATACATAGAAAACTAACTTACAGATACCAAAAGGAGAAAGCAGGGAGGTGGGGAATGGACATATGAGGAGTCTGGGATTAACATATACACAATAATATACATAAAACAAATAACCAATGAGGATCTACAGTATAGCACAGGAAATTATACTCAATATTTTACAATAACCCATAAGGGAAAAGAATATGAAAATAACATATACTATATATATATATGTGTGTGTGTGTGTGTGTGTATATATAACTGAATCAGTTTGCTGTACACCTGAAACTAACACAACATTGTAAATTAACTTTTGTTCTTCAGTGCTCAGTCAAGTCCAACTCTTTTCCACCCCATGAACTGCAGCACGCCAAATTTCCCTGTCCTTCACTATCTCCTGGAGTTTGCTCAAACTCATGTCCATTGAATCGATGATGCCATACAACCATCTCATCCTCTGTTGCCCCCTTCTCTTTCTGCTCTCAATCTTTCCTAGCATCAGGGTCTTTTCTTTCTTTTTTTTTTTCTTTTTTCTTCTTTTTTTATATTTAATTTTTTTTTTTTTTACTTTATTTTACTTTACAATACTGTATTGGTGTTGCCATACATTGACATGAATCCATCTCGGGTGTACATGAGTTCCCAATCCTGAACCCTCCCCCCACCTCCCACCCCATATCAACTCTCTGGATCATCCCCGTGCACCAGTCCCAAGTATCCTGTATCCTGTATCGAACATAGACTGGTGATTCATTTCTTACATGATAGTAGACATGTTTCATTGCCATTCTCCCAAATCCTCCCACCCTCTCCCTCTCCCTCAGACTCCAAAAGTCCGTTCTATACATCTGTGTCTCTTTTGTTGTCTCGCATACAAGGTGATCATTACCATGTTTCTAAATTCCATATATATGTGTTAGTATACTGTATTGGTGTTTTTCTTCAATGAGCAAAGTATGGGAGCTTGAACTTCAGAATCAGTCTTCCCAATGAATATCCAGGTTTATTTCCTTTAGGAATGACTGGTTTGATCTCCTTGCCATCCAAGGGACTCCTGAGTCTTCTCCAATACCACTGTTTGAAAGCATCAGTTCTTTGGTGCTCAGCTTTTATGGTCCAATTGTCATAATCATATATGAGTACTGGAAAAACCATAGCTTTGACTAGACAGACCTTTGTCTGCATAGTAATGTCTCTGCTGTTTAATATGCTGTTTAGTTTTGTTATAGTTTTGCTTTCATGGAGCAAGTGTCTTTTAATTTCATGACTGCTGTCATAATTTGCAGTAATTTTGGAGCCCAAGAAAAGAAAGACTGTCACTGTTTCCACCTTATCCCCATCTGTTTGCATGAAGAAATGGGACCAGATGCCATGATCTTAGTTTTTTGAATGTTGAGTTTTAAGCCAGCTTTTTCACCCTCCACTTTCACTTTCATCAAGAGGCTCTTTAGTTCCTCTTTGCTTTCTGCCATTAGAGTGGTGTCATCTGCATATCTGAGGTTATTGATATTTCTCCTTGCAATCTTAATTCCAGCTTGAGCTTCATCCAGCCTGGCATCTCTCATGATGTATTCTACATATAATTAAATAAGCAAGGTGACAGTATATATCCTTGATGTACTCCTTTCCCAGTTTGGAACCAGTCCATTGTTCATGTCCAATTCTAATTGTTGCTTCTTGACCTGCATACAGGTTTCTCAGGAGGCAGGTAAGGCGGTCTGGTATCCCCATCTCTTTACGAATTTTCCAGGTTGTTGTGATCCACACAGCCAAGGGCTTTAGTGTAGTCAATGAAGCGTAAAAGGATGTTCTTCTGGAATCCCCTTGCTTTTTCTATGATCCAATGTGTGTGCTTAGTTGCTTAGTCATGTCCAACTCTTTTTTACCTCTTTGGATTGAGTATACAGTCCATGGAACTCTCCAGGCCAGAATACTGGAGTGGGTAGCCTTTCCCTTCTCTACGTGATCTTCCTAACTGAGGGATTGAACCCCGGTCTCCCACATTGCAGGAAAATTCTTTATCAGTTGAGCCACAAGGGAAGCCCTCTATGATCCAGTGGATATTGGCAATTTGATCTCTGGTTCTTCTGCCGTTTCTATATCCAGCTGTACATCTGAAAATTCTTGGTTCATGTACTCCCAAGCCTAGCTTGAAGGATTTTGAGCATTACCTTGCTAGTATGTGAAATGAATGTAACTGTGCAGTGGTTTGAACACTCTTTGGCATTGCCTTTCTTTGGGATTGGAATGAAAACTGACCTTTTCCAGTCCTGTGGCCATTGCTGAGTTCCAAACTTGCTGGCATATTGAGTGCAGCACTTTCACAGTATCATCTCTTAGGATTTGAAAATGCTCAGCTGAAATTCAATACCTCCACTAGCTTTGTTCATAGTGATCCTTCCTAATGCCCACTTGACTTCACACTCCAAGATGTCTGGCTCTAGGTGAGTGATGTAGTAAATCAACTACTCTTCAATAAAAAAGGCAAACTGTAAAATAAAAATAAATAAAAGTTACTACTCTAACATTTCTAAGTACCTTTGCAAACTAAAGTATTTGCTGTTACATTTCTGAAATGATTAGCATTTAGCAATTTTCTCTCCATGCCTGGTATTTGTATTACTTTTCTACCAGTGTGTGTGTTTAATCACTAAGTCATGTCCAATTCTTTGCACCCCATGTCCTGTAACCCACCAGGCTTCCCTGTCCATGTGTATTCAGGGAAGAATACTGGAGTGAGTTGCCATTTCCTCCTCCAGAGCTTCTTCTGGACCCAGGGATTGAATCTGTGACTCCTGCTCAGTTTCCTACATTGGTAGGCATATTCTTTATCACAGAGCCACCAGGGAAGTTCTTTTTTATCTTTATATGTGCACAATTTTCTAAATTTCTCCCAGCAGAAATGGAGTTACCTCTGAGAATTGATATTTTAGGCCTATGTCTATGTTTCACAAGTTTTACTTTAAAACAGACATTACCTGACAAGATAAAAATATTTTGCTATAGGGAATATTGTAAAATTTTCAGGATCTTTCCTTTCTGATTCTTCTGTTTGTATCTATTCCACTCAAATGATATTCTTCTAAAATTCTGTTTTTATTAATATCAATAGAGAATAGATAAGTTCTAAGACTTTTTCCAATACCTCAAATTCACTCTTGTTCTTTATCATTTATAAAAATTCATTTTCTTCTAATTCTATCTTGAGTTGATATATATATATTAAAAATGAAGAAAAAATAAATGGTTGCTCTCTTCCATATTAAGTATTTTGTTAACTTATATAACAATTCACATGTTGTAACACCTATGCTTATACAAGTATATAAATAAAAGCTGTGGACTATTTTGTCCACCTCTATCTTATAATCCCTATTTTTCTTTCTCAAGAACATTCATATGAATATAGTCAAATGAACTGGTCTATTTTCCTTTAAATAGCCAAGTAATATTATATACTGTAAATATGCTATATTTTATTAATTCTCTGTTGATTACCAACAGTATTGACTCTAGTTTTTTCTATTCTAAATTATACTAAAACAAATATTTTTATAGTACTGCTTTATTCTTATAAAGTAGAATTACATTCAAGTTTTTATCACAATATTCAGGAATAAATGATAGAATTAAGGCAATTATCAAGGTTACAATACAGAGTGTTTCAACTAGGTATATATTCTAATTTTTTTTTGTATTTTAATGTTATATAACTTAATTATTGATTTTTTAAATGTTTATCATGAATTGGGACAGTTTAAATCTAAAAGTATCTTTGAAGTGTATTATAAAAATATGATATACATATGAGATATATATGAAACAAAGTGATAAAATAAAAATTATTTCCAACCAAAAACTTTAATAAATAGAAGGTGACTTTCACAGAGAAATAAGTTCTAGATTACTCACTCATAGTATTTAATCCAGTGGACAATTTTAAAACTAATTTTGTCTATGTATATCCATAGTCTTAAAACACTGATAACACAACTGCATTTTTTTAACTGGCTTCCAGTGATCTAATTACAATTTCTCCATATCATAAATGGAGGGGTTTGCTCTCTTATTTTTAATTGTATATTTTCTAGCACTTTTGTTAATACCATTCTGGACATAGAGACTGTTTGATTCAATTGTAAAGTGAGCAACATTCACCAAAGAAACTTGAGAAGGTAACTAATTTTTAATATATATTTATATTTTAAATTTCCTAATGATTGCTACTTGATTTCAACATTTCCGGTGTAAGACTGCATATATGAAATCGTTAAATTAACTTTTACCTCTGATAATGGAAAAATAATAGAATCAATGGCTTTCACAGCAAGAAGGATAGGAGATCAAAAGCAAATAGTGAGAAGCCATGAGAAGTGACATTATTAACAAAACAGAATGAACAACAGTATACATTATCTACCTTTCCTTTTAAACTCAACTGAAATGGCAGTTAACACAACAAAGTTTAAACAAAAAAAGAAAAAACAGAAGAAGACAAGAAGAAATAGTGATTAGAAGAAGAAACAAATTTGGAAGACAGCAGGCAAAAGTTTAGTTAAAGCCTTAACAAAGTAGAGGAAATTGAAATTAGAAGTGACTATAAGGAGGGAAAGGAAGAAATGAGTTCATTTACTCTGAAGACGCTATGAGAATATGGGGTTCTGATTTTCCAGCACTGAGACAAGAGAGCTGAGACTTCAACACATCTGAAGTTTCCACATTGTGCTATTTCATTTCTCTACGCTCTTTGTTGACTATAGGCTCACATAAAAAATAGGAGAATTTTTCTCCAGAAAAGTGATTGGTCTGAGAGGTTAGATCTCAAGATACTGCTATTTGGGAGTCCCCATAGATAAGGCCTGAACATCTAGTATAAAATACATGCTTGACATAGAGCTTCTAATCAGCTTAAGAACTCACATTTAAATATGAACAGACAGATATCATATATTAAGGCATATATGTGGAACCTAGAAAAATAGTACAGATGAATCTATTTCCAAGGGAGGAATAGAGACACAGAAATATAGAACAGACATGTGGACAAAGAGGTGTGAATGGAAGAGTGGGAAAAATTGGGAAGTTGGTATTGACGTACATATTTGTACACACACATATATAAAATAGATGTGTAAAATAGATAGCTAGAGGGAGGTTGCTACAAAGCACTGGAAACTCAGCTTGGTGTTCTGTGATGACATAGAGGGATGGGATGGTTGTGGGGTGGGAGGGAGGTCCAAGACAGAGAGGATATATGTATGCATATGTTGGTTCACTTCAATGTACAGCAGAAACTAATAGAAGATTGTAAAACAATTAAATTTCAATAAAAAAGATCAATGGTATCACATAACTAGAGTAATAAAAATAAATTTGAATAGATAGCCAAGTATCACCAGACATTTGAAAAATGCAGCAATGAAAAAGAATGACCAAAACCAACCAACTGACAAAAAGTGAGCTATAAAATACAGATAAGCAGGGAGTGGTAGAAACTTTTTTAAATTTACTAAAGATATTTCAAAAAAATATGTATCAATAAAATCAATGGATAGCTATTACAAAACAATAATCAGTGAAAAAAGGAGTTTTTGAAATCAAATACATGATACCAATTTTTTAATTTTTATTTTTTAGTTTTGCTTTACAATACTGTATTCGTTTTGCTATACATTGACATGAATCAGTCGATATCATTTTTGAAAACATTCAGTTGAAGATTCAAGAAATAAAATTGTGAAGAAGCTTATAACTGAAGAAAAGACAAATATGAATGTCAAGAGAAAACAACAAACTTGAACGTTTAATGTATAAAATCCACATATTGCAATGTTGTTGCTACTGCTAAGTCACTTCAGTCGTGTCCGACTCCGTGTGACCTCATAGACGGCAGCCCATCAGGCTCTTCCATCCCTGGGATTCTCCAGGCAAGAAGACTGGAGTGGGTTGCCATTTCCTTCTCCAATGCATGAAAGTGAAAGGTGAAAGTGAAGTCGCTCAGTCGTGTCTGACTCTCTGCGAGCCCATGGCCTGCAGCCCACCAGGCTTCTCTGTCCATGGGATTTTCCAGGCAAGAGTACTGGAGTGGGGTGCCCTCATCTGAAGACTATATATTTCCGTTCCGTTCCGTTCAGTCACTCAGTTGTGTCCGACTCTTTGCGACCCCATGAAGTTCAGCACGCCAGGCCTCCCTGTCCATCACCAACTCCCAGAGTTCACTCAGACTCAACGTCCATTGAGTCCGTGATGCATCCAGCCATCTCATCCTCGGTCGTCCCCTTCTCCTCCTGCCCCCAATCCCTCCCAGCATCAGGGTCTTTTCCAATGAGTCAACTCTTCGCATGAGGTGGCCAAAGTACTGGAGCTTCAGTTTCGGCATCATTCCTTCCAATTTAAAAGGAAGAAAAATCACATTCAACTCGGAGATTTCTTCTGGTTCTATCAGATGTGCTTCACACATAGGTGATGAGTGGTATATGGGTGAAGGTGAAGTTGCTCGGTCGTGTCCGACTCTTTGCAACCCCGTGGACTGTAACCTACTAGGCTTCTCTGTCCATGGGATTCTCCAGGCAAGAATACTGGAGTGGATTGCCATTTCCTTCTCCAGAGGATCTTCCCGACCCAGGGATTGAACCTGGGTCTCCCGCATTAGAGGCAGACGCTTTAACCTCTGAGCCACCAGGGAAGCCTGAGTGGTATATACTACTCTGAATTACAGAGCATGATGCTCATATCTGTGGAAAATTCTTCCAGATGTATTCTTCAGTATGGCAAGAGCATCTGGATAGCCATCCATGTTGTAATCTCCAATATGAAGTGTAATTGGAATTGGTATTTCAGTTGGTTGCTGTTCATGCACAAATGGCACAAAGCCCCAGAGTGTACCCTTACTGCTAAAATCCTGTAGGACAGGAATCCACTGCTTTGCTCCAGATCTTGCTAAGTAAATGATGCTTTTCTGGCAGTTTTTGTCTTCACAACCTGGCAGTAAGTGATCCATGTTTCCATCTCCATCAAAGTCGTCAAATGCTGACTGTCCCACCACCATCATATTTTGAGGTTTTTCAAGAACAGTACTGAGAGAGAAATTTCCATCCAAATTTTCCCATATCTCAAACTGGAAGGTACTAGAAGCAGACAATGTCGTGAGGAATAAATTTGCTGTAAAATCTTCAGTCGGATCAATGAATGCATGAGAATGTGGAATTCGCATTTTATTTTGACTGGTCAATGCAGGATGGCATGATAAATTCTTACCTAATAGTATCCTAGCTGGCTGGATTCAATGAAATGATAAAATTCAGTTTTTCAAGTCTAAAGGACACAAGTGTCCATACTGTAAAACCTCAGTTTAGCACTAGAAATAAAACAAAATAACAACCATACAGATTTCTCAGGGGTAGCTAAGGTGGTCTGGTATTCATTCCTATCTCTTTAAGAATTTTCCACAGTTTGTTGTGATCCACACAGTCAAAGGCTTTGGTGTAGTCATTAAAGCAGAAGTAGAGGTTCTTCTGGAAGTCCCTTGCTTTTCCTATGATCCAGCGAATGTTGGCAATTTGTCCCTCTGCCTTTCCTAAATCCAGCTTGAACATCTGGAAGTTCACGGTTTATATACTGCTAAAGCCTGGTGTGGAGGATTCTGAGCATTACTTTGCTAACGTGTGAGATTAGTGCAACTGTGCAGTAGTTTGAACATTCTTTGGCATTGCCTTTCTTTGGGATTGGATTGAAAACTGACCATTTCCAGTCCTATGGCCACTGTTGACTTTTCCAAATTTGCTGGCATATTGAGTGCAGCACTTTCACAGCATCATCTCTTAGGATTTGAAAATGCTCAGCTGGAATTCCATCACCTCCACTAGCTTTTTCATAGTGATGCTTCCTAAGGCCACTTGACTTCACATTACAGGATGTCTGGCTGTATGTGAGTGATCACACCATCATGGTTATTTGGGTAATAAAGATCTTTTTAATATATTTCTTGTATGTATTCTTGCCACCTCTTCTTAATATCTTCTGCTTCTGTTAGTTCTATACCATTTTTTTCCTTTATTGTACCCATCTTTGCATTAATGTTCCCTTGATATCTCTAATTTTCTTGAAGAAATCTCTAGTGTTTCTAATTCTACTGTTTTCCTCAATTTCTTTGCATTGGTCACTGAGGAAGGCTTTCTTATCTGTCCTTATTATTCTTTAGAACTCTACATTCAGATGTGTATATCTTTCCTTTTCTCCTTTGCCTTTTGCTTCTCTTCTTTCTTCAGCTATGTGTAAGGCCTCCCCAGATAACATTTTGCCTTTTTGCATTCTTACTGCAGACGGTTTTGATCCCTGCCTCTCATACAGTATTACTCACCTCCGTTCATAGATCTTCAAGCACTCTGCCTATCAGATCTAACTCCTTGAATCTGTTTGTTGCTTCTGCTGTATAATCATAAGGGATTTGATTTAGGTCATACCTGAATGGTCTAGTGGTTTTCTCTTCTTTCTGCAATTTTAGTCTGGATCTGACAATAAGGAATTCATGATGTGAGTCACAGTCAGCTCCCAGTCTTATTTTTGCTGACTGTATAGAGCTTCTCCATCTTCAGCTGCAAAGAATATAATCAATTTGATTTCAGTATTGACCATCTGATGATGTCCAGATAACCATGTGTAGAGTCATCTCTTGTGTTGTTGGAAGAGGGTGCTTGCTATGACCAATGTGTTCTCTTGGCAAAATTCTGTTAGCCTTTGCCCTGATTCATTTTGTACTCCAAGGCCAAATTTGTCTATTATTCCAGGTATCTCTTGATTTCCTACTTTTGCCTTCCAGTACCCTTGATGAAAACATCTCTTTTTGGTTTATTTCTAGAAGTTCTTGTAGGTCTTCATAGAACCCTTCAACTTCAGCTTCTTTGGCATTAGTGGTTGGGGCATAGACTTGAATTACTGTGATATTGAAGGGCTTCTCTTGGAAATGAACAGAAATTATTCTGTCATTTTTGAGATTGCAACCAAGTACAGCATTTCAGACTCTCTGTTGATGATGAGGGCTACTCCATTTCTTCTAAGGGATTCTTGCCCACAATAGTAGATATAATGGTCAATTGCATTAAATTTGCCTGTTCCAGTCCATTTTAGTTCACTGATTCCTAAAATGGTGATGTTCACTGTTGCCATTTCCTGTTTGACCACTTCCAATTTACCTTGGTTCATGAACTGAACATTCCAGGTTCCTATGCAGTATTGTTCTTTACAGAATCAGCCTTTACTTCCATAACCAGTCACGTCCAGAACTAGGTGTTGTTTTTGTTTTAACTCAGCTTCTTCTTCTTTCTGGAGCTATTTCTCTACTCTTCTCCAATACCATATTGGGCATCTACTGACCTAGGGAGTTCATCTTTCAGTGTCATATTTTGTTTGCCTTTTCATACAGTTCATTGGTTTCTCAAGGGAAGAATACTGAAGTGGTTTGCCATTCCTTTCTCCAGTGGACCTCATTTTGTCAGAACTCTCCACCACAACCCATCCATCTTGGATGGCCCTACATGACATGGCTCATAGTTTCACTGAGTTAGACAAGGCTGTGATCCAAGTGATCAGTTTGGTTAGTTTTCTGTTAATTGCAGTTTCCATTCTATCTGCCCTCTGATGCATAAGGATAAGAGGCTTGTGGAAGCTTCCTGATGGGAGGGACTGGCTGTATTTCACCCATGAGGTTGAATATTAGCCTTCTATTTCTTAGCTATTCTTTCTTCTTATGTAATGTTCTGTTCAAGTTCTTTGGCCATTGATCTCTTTGAGGTTAAGTGCTTTTTAAATTGATTTGCATTAGCTACTTGAACATTGATATTTTCTTTTTGTAGTTTTATGGAAAATACTTTATGAGGGTGTTTCATTGTAATTTTGCACATGACGTCTTTGACTTTTAAAATATACATTTATCCAAAAATTTTTCCCTTTCCTTTGTGGTTTTCCCTTAGGTTCTTAAGACTCTCTCATCCCTAGATTACTTAAAGTCTTACCTTTATGTAAAAATGTTTTTATGCTACATTTAGGCATATGGTGAATCAACTATACATCATTTAAAAAATACTAACAAATCCTGAATATGAAGAAAAAACTCAAGAGCTTCTATAAGAAGAATTAAAATGATTGCTTATTAGGAACAAGTCTAAGAATGAAATTTAAATTTTTGACATCATCAATGGAGTATTGTTTTCAAAATTTAGAAAAAAATAAATTTCAATTAGAATTAAATACTTGGCCAAATTATCAATTAATGCAAAGACATTTTCAGACATGGATGGTCAAATATTTAATTCTGATGACCTCTTCTTAGGAACTGATAGAGAATGTGCATTTTGCAAAGGAAGAAAAGAAAACAAACCAGAGAAAGATATAGTCTTCAGGATGTAAGAGAATCTCATACAACCCATATGAACAACTAAAATCTCCCAACATAAAAAAATCTGCATCAGGCATAGAAAATATCTGCTCCAAATTAAAGCAAGATAATTTCTAGTACAATTTTATGTTTAATTGATGTACCATTTATAAAAAAATAAAGATAGGTACATAGAAAAGGAAGCAAGTAAAGATTTTGTTGTTTTTCTTAAACAAGAAAAAGTACAAGGAAGGAAACAGATACTAGTATAATACTTGGCTCTGCATATTGAAAATATATAAGAAGTAGGTATTTACACTCACAGAGATTGTCTAGAATTAATAAGAACTATTGAGATATACATTATTTATAAATATTAAGACCAAACTTAGAAGAAATGGCTTTAAAAGTTGACAGAATAATTCTTATTACAGGATTTTGTTTGACTGAATAAAAAGGGGATGGGACTATAGGGAATGGTAATTTTTAAGAGAACATTTTTAATAATACATATTTTTTGAAGAACTCTATGAGCATTTACCACATTAAAAAATAAGCATTACTTTAGATAATGACTAATAATTTTGAAAATTTATATTTATTTCTCCCTATATTCCCAATACCTGAAATAATAATTATCAATAAATGTGCAATCACTGGACAAAATTTGAACATTTAAAGACTGGATAAGAGATTGGAAGTCAGTTTGTTACCAAAAATATTTTTTTCCTGATGTGTTAATTTTTACTTTTCACCTGCTTCTCATCCAGTGACCATTTCCTTCTCTAGCCTCTTAACCCTAACATAAAATTTTTGGTTTTGTTTTTGGTTTAGATCATATGTTTTGACACTTTAATATTATAGTATATTGGTTTATGTTTGTGTGGTCTTCCCAGTGAGAGTTCAAGTTCACAGTAAATGTAGTGTTCACTGTTTGCTATGTTAAATAGTCTCCGTTTCTTATATGGTATATATCTGTGTTTAAATTCACCTTCACTGGTGGCTCAGTGGTAAAGAATCCCCCTGCAATGCATGAGACATGGGTTTGATTCCTAGGTCAGGAAGATCCCCTGGAGGAGGGCATGGCAACCCAGTATTCCTGCCTAGAGAATCCCATGGATAGAGAAGCCTGGAGGGCTACAGTACATGGGATCACAAGGAAAAACAGATCTTTAGTAGCTTTCCACTCCATTATCTATAATCTAGTAGAACTGTTATTCAGTAGAGAACATGCTAAAATAGATTAAAGATGCTTATACAAACAGTATCATCATTCTGTATATCTAAATCACTGAAAATCAATCTACCACTCATAATCTACTAGGTGACATGTTTCAAGCAAAGTGGAATCTACTGGTCAAAACAATCCCATTATTCTAGTACATTTCATGTTCAATGAAAAGAAATTTATAAAACTTATTTTTATTTATTAAATAGGCTTTCAGTTCACTAAAAACAGATTTATAATTCAGGAACAACCCATTGCCTCACATGTTTTCAGCTCACTGAAACAGATTTACTACTCAGAAACAACTCATTATCTAACATGTTTCCAGTTCACTGAAAATAGATTTACAACTCATACGTAGCCCATTATCCAACATAGTTCCAGCTCACTGAATATTGATTTAGAATTCATAAACAGCACATTATCTTACAAATTTTCAGCTCACTGAACAGATTTGCAAATCATAAACAACCTATTGTCTACCACGTTTCCAGCTCACAGAAAGTAGATTTACAGTGTATAAACAATCCATTATCTCACACGTTCCAGTTCACTGAAGATTGATAGAGAACTCAGAAAGAACCCCCAGGAACCAATAATCCACCTTGGACAGGAAATTAAATAAAGAATATAAGGAAGTTGGCTCCATTGCATAAAAATTTTTATTTGGCCTTAAGGTACAATCTTATATCAGTAAGTATATTTAAAGATTTAATCATTATTTTCAAACTTCAAATTTTATATGAAAGAAAAATGTCAGGTGAGTTTAAGGGTATGATAATATAGTTTTGTGGATTTTGAAAAACATTTTTGTTAATTTATGAAAATTCAGAATAAAAAAGTAAAACTATTAAAATGATTGTTACTATGGATGAATTACATCCTTTATAACCTTATTTCTAAAGATTCTCACTCTATTATGTTTGTAGAAGCATTAAAATATTAGCATTTTTTTAATTGTTAACATACTGAACTCTACTAGATGTGTTGCAAACAAATTTTAAAAAAGATAAACTTCCTTTTGGATATAATAATTTTAACATCAGATGTGCTCACTGGATAGTTTATTTTTATGTTATCAATGTGAAAAGACTCCAGGGTATCCAGAAGCTAAACTTTTATTAATATTTTATACCTGTCATTCAAATGTATTATTACTGTTTTATTCAGTGTAACTTGTAAAACCACAATGAAAAATGTTTCATTTAATATACTGTGAGCATAAATATAAAACACTGAGCACTGTATGATTTTAAATACATATTAACTTATGAGTTCATCATGTTACCTTTTAAACTTTTTATTATGGATATTTTCAAATAAGTACAGAAGTAAAGAGAAAAGTCCAATTAACCCCCATGGACATGTTGGTCTGTCAACCAGCAGCAATATGATTATTTTTGTTTCATCTATTCAACCTCCCCCTCTCCCACACTGTACTATTAGATTATTTTGAAGCAAACTCCAAATAGCATATCTCACCATTAAATATTTTAACATATATCAATAAGAGATAGATTTTTGTTTTTATATAATAATTAACAATAATATCATGTTGAAATAGTGCCTTAATAGATATAATTTTATATCAAGCTTAGTTTACCCCATATCATTTTTACATATTAGCATATCTCCTTTTATTGACTTTCACTTTTTACACTTCAAAATTTTTTTTTTCCCCTATGAATTGAAGGTTTGTGGCAAGTCTGCATTTAGCAAGTCTATTGGCACCATTTTTCCAGCAGCATTTGCTTACTTTGTATCTCTGTGCCACATTTTGTTAATTCTTGCAATATTTCAAGCTTTTCATTATTATTATATTTGTTATAGTGATCTATAATAAGTGATCTTTGATGTTACTATTAAAACTGTTTGGGAGGCAAGGAACCCATACCCATTTAAGACAACAAATGTAATCCATAAATGTGTGTGTCCTGACTGTTCATCCAACCAGGCTCTCCTTGTCTCTCTCCCTCTTCTCAGGCCTCCCTATTCCCTGAGACACAACAATATTGAGATTCAGTTCAGTTCATTTCAGTCGCTCAGTCATGTCTGACTCTTTGCAACCCCGTGTACTGCAGCACGCCAGGCCTCCCTGTCCATCACCAACTCCCGGACCACACAAACACATGTCCATCAAGTCAATGAGGCCATCCAGTCATCTCATCCTCTGTAGTCCCCTTTCTCCTCCTGCCCTCAATCTTTTCTAGCATCAGGGTCTTTTCCAGTGAGTCAGCTCTTCTCATCAGGTGGCCAAATTATTTGAGTTGCAGCTTCAGCATCAGTCCTCCCAATGAACACCAAGGACTAATCTCCTTTAGGATGGACTGGTTAGATCTCCTTGCAGTCCAAGGGACTCTCAAGAGTCTTCTCCAACACCACAGTTCAAAAGCATCAATTCTTCGACGATCAGCTTTCTTCACAGTCCAACTCTCACATCCATACATGACCACAGGAAAAAACCATAGCTTTGACTAGACGGACCTTTGTTGACTAAGTAATGTCTCTGCTTTTTAATATGCTGTCTAGGTTGGTCATAACTTTCCTTCCAAGGAGTAAGTGTCTTTTAATTTCATTGCTGCAGTCACCATCTGCAGTGATTTTGGAGCCCAGAAAAATAAAGTCTGACACTGTTTCCACTGTTTCCCCATCTATCTGCCATGAAGTAATGGGACTGGATGCCATGATCTTAGTTTTCTGAATGTTGAGCTTTAAGCCAAGTTTTTCACTCTTCTCTTTCACTTTCATCAAGAGGCTTTTTAGTTCTTCTTTACTTTCTGCCATAAGGGTGGTGTCATCTGCATATCTGAGGTTATTGGTATTTCCCCAGCAATCTTGATTCCAGCTTGTGCTTCCTCCAGCCCAGCGTTCATCATGACATACTCTGCATGTAAGTTAAACAAACAAGGTGACAATATACAGCCTTGACATACCCTTTGTCCTATTTGGAACCAGTCTGTTGTTCCATGTCCATATTGAGATTAGTTAGTAAACCTACATCATTCTCTGTGTTCAACTGAAAGCAAGAATCACAGGTCTGTCAGATTAAATCAAAAGATAGAAATAATTAAGCTTAGTGAGGAAAGCATGTAGAAAGTCAAGATAGGCTGAAAGGAAGGCCTCTTGGGCCAAACAGCCAATTTATGAATGCAGAGGAAACATTCTTGAAGAAAATTTAAAAGGCTACTTCAGTGAACACACAAATGAAAAGAAAGAAACAAAGCAGCTTTATTTTCTGACATGTAGGAAGGTTGAGTGGTCTAGATAGGAGATCAAATGAGCTACAACATTCCTTTTTGTCAAAATTTACTGCTGAGCAAGACTTTTAAGTATTTGATTTTGGGAAGACTGAAAGAGGTGAGGAATCTACAAAAGAAAAGTTTGAAGCTAGGAAAGGTTTATGAAGTTTAAGGGGAAAAGCCATTTCTATAACATGAAAGTGTAAGATTATGCAGAAATTGCTGATGTAGAAGTTTCATTGTTATCCAGAAAATCTCAGAAAATGAATGAAGGTGGGCACATAAAACAATAGCTGTGCAGTGTAGATAAAATGGCCTTTGATTGGAAACAGATGACATAGAGGAGTTTCATAGAGAGAAGCCAATGTCTGGCTTCAAAGAATAGGCTATCTTGTTGGGGGCTAATACAGCTGATGACTTTAACTTAAAAGTGCTCATTTACTGTATTGAAAATCCTAGGGCTCTTAAGAATTATGCTAAATCTACTCCAGTTGTTCTCTATAAAAGAATCACCAAAGCTTGAATGACACATCTGTTTACAACATGGCTTACCAGTCATGTTTAGCCCACTGCTGAGACCTTCTGTTTAGAAAAAAAAAAAAAAACTTCAAATTTTTACTGAACATTAACAATGCACTTGGTCACCCAAGACCTCTGATGTTGATACACGAGGATATTCATGTCTGCTAACACAACATCCACTCTTGGAAACTATATAGCAAAGATTAAACTTCCAAGTCTTACATTATTTAAGAAAAAAAACTTTTAAGGTTACAGCTGCCATAGAGTTATTTGTCTGATGGATCTGTGCAAAGTACATCAAAAGTTTTCTGGAAAGTATTCAATATTCTTTATATCCTAATTGATAGGAAGAGGTCAAAATACCAATCATAACAGGAGTTTGGAAGGAGTTAATTCCAAACTTTATGGATGACTTTGAGAGAGATAAGACTTCAGTGAAGGAATTAACTGCAGATGTGTTGGAGATAGCAAGAGAACTAGAATTAGAGGTGAAATCTGAATATGAGACTGAATTGTTGCAATCTCATGATAAAACTTTGATGGAAGAGGAGTTACTTCTTACAGAAGAGCAAACAAAATGGTTTCTTGAGATGAAATCTACTCCTGGTAGAGTAGAATGTTGAAGAATGTTGTGAAGAGTGTTGAAATGTCAAAGAATTGAGAATATTACATAAGTTTAATTGATAAAGCAGCAGCAAGTTTTGATAGGAATGACTCCAGTTTTGAAAGAAGTTCTGCTGAGAGTAAAATGCTATCAAATGGCATTGCACACTACAGAGAAATTTTTCATAAAGAAGAGTCTTGTGAATGCAGCAAACTTTTACTGTGGTCTTATTTTAAGAAATTGCCATGACCACCCCAGCCTTTATCAAGCACCACCTTAGTCAGTCAGCAGCCATCAACAGCAAGGCAAGAACCTCCATAAGCAAAAAGATTGACTCATTGCAGGCTAAAATTATATTCTTTAGCAACAAATTATTATTTAAGTAAAATATGCCTTTTTTAATATAATGCTACTGTGCACTTAATATAGTATAGTGTAAACATAATTTTATAGGGCAATTATAATAATTTTCCATATATGGACAGTTACATTTTCTACCAAGCACCCACTTTACATTATTGTAGAATAATTTCTCTTTAGGTGAAGTTAAAATAAAAATTAAATAAAATATTCTACATGCTTATATTTTTCAAAATGCATAATGTTTCTTACCAAAGTGATGCATATATATATTTCTGTGAAAAGATATTTATATATATTATATTGATCAGAGTGCCTATCAGCTCTACTACATTTCACAAATAAAATAATTTGCCATGTATGGAAACACTATACAAATTTTAAACTTCAAATATAGGGCAGAGAAAGAAAGTATACCTAGTTTTAAATTTACACTGACAATTTCTGATATATTATTCAAATTCCTAGTCTTGTTTCTGATACTATTTTCAATTTTTGTCTCTAATTGATCCTAATTTACCTGTCACACGGACATTTACTTTGCTATTTTTCTTAAATGTACATGCTTTGTAGTTTTTTTGGTAACTTTTCTTTCCTTGAGCTTGAATTTTTTTCCCCAGCTTTATTGAGATATATCTGACATACAACACTGTGCAACTGTAAAGTGTACAATGTGCTAATCTGACACATACATTGTAAAATAATTACAACCTAACAATGCTAACCATTGCCAAATTACCATTTCATTTTTGTGATAACATAAAGTCTACTCTCTCAGCAATTTTCAAGTATATAATATATTATTAATACAATCACCATGCTGTACATGAGATTTCCAGAAGTCATTCATCTTATAACTGTAAATTTGTCCCTTTTGACCATTTTTTTTCCTTTGTTGTTTTCCTGGCATAATCCATCTTGTTATCAATAGATAATGATTTTCTCAATCATTTTCTGAAAATTGTAGAAAGGGCTCTGAAATACGGTGCATTCATGATTTTGCTAGAATTAATACATCTCTTTAAAATAAAACAAAAACTTGTGAAGTTTCTTCATCAAGTTATCATATTTTTTCACAAAGTCTGCCAATGTGTATTTACATTAGAGAATCTGTTAGATTTCCATTTTTAACAGTAGGTCTGGACTTTTGTGACAATGACAAGAACATTCTAAAATCACTGAGGAGTGAGCAATATAAAAAGCATGATTAATCCCTGTTTGTGGTCTGACACAGATGACTTGCCTTCCCAGAAATGTTAAAGAGAGAAGTTTATAGCTTGCTTATTCATTTAGTTAAGATATATTAAGTGCTTTTTAGAAGTCAGGTATTTATCTGGTCTCTAATGGAATATGAATAAATAAAATTCAGTCCTTGCTCTTAAGGAACTTCTTTTTTTACCCTAAGAACAAGTGGCCTAGATCACTTAAACAAATTCATGAATAAATGAAACAACAGAATAAAACCCAAAGGATAGAATAGTTTACTAGCTGGAGGTACCGGAGTAGCAATGACTGAGAACTAGCTGGTAGAAATATCAACACTCACAAGACTGAAAATATAGAGGGTGAGAGAAACTAGAAGAAACTTGAAAAGCTTCTTTCCACCACTGAAGGTATAAAAAACAAGTATAAAAGCAGGAGTCAGACTATGGAGGTCACAATTAGTCTCTCTTCTTCCCTCCCTCCTTCATCTCACTTTTTTAAAAAAATTTTTTCAGTTTTTTAATATAAATTTATTTATTTTAATTGGAGGTTAATTACTTTACAATATTGTATTGGTTTTGCCATTCATCTACATGAATCCGCCACAGGTATGCACGTGTTCCCCATCTTGAATACCCTTCCCTCCTCCCTCCCTGTACCATCCCTCTGGGTCGTCCCAGTGCACCAGCCCCAAGCATCCAGTATCGTGCATCAAACCTTCATCTCACTTTTAATTAATGAAGCTACTTGTGTAGCACAGCTTTGGGCCTCTTGCTCTTTTCAGTTCAGTTCAGTCACGCAGTTGTGTCCAACTCTTTGCGACCCCATGAATTGCAGCACGCCAGGCCTCCCTGTCCATCACCTACTCCCGGAGTTTACCCAAACTCATGTCCATTGAGTCTGTGATGCCATCCAGCCATCTCATCCTCTGTCGTCCCCTTCTCCTCCTGCCCCCAATCCCTCCCAGCATTAGGGTCTTTTCCAAGAGTCAACTCTTCACATGAGGTGGCCAAACTATTGGAGTTTTAGCTTTAACATCAGTCCTTCCAATGAATACCCAGGACTGATCTCCTTTAGGATGGACTGATTGGATCTCCTTGCAGTCCAAGGGACTCTCAAGAGTCTTCAACACCACAGGTCAAAAACATCAGTTCTTCATATTTTATTATTTGTTAATAGAAACTAGTGCTAGAAACTAAAGAATATTTACCCCTTAGAGGTAGACACTGAAATATTTACTGAAGAAATGATATAATGCCTTGCACTTGCTTTAAAATAATCCAGCAATGCATTGAGAGTGGGGGAATGGAGGAGGGGTCTTTGGAAGGGGGTCTTGCAGATAAAACATCATTAGCCATATATCAATAGTAACTCAAATTGATAGATGAGTTCTTGGGGGCTCATCAGACTACTCCTTGGTGTTTGCATGAAAATGTCCACAGAAAAAAAGTTAAAAATGTAAAATACTCAGAAATTAATATGCATGTGAAAATTGTACAATCTTCAGGTTTTTTTTTTTATATATATTTGCTGTCTCCAGTTGTAGTCTGTGAATTCCCTATGTAAGAGTTTTATCTTTTAGCATTTATCACCATGAGTTAGAAAAAAATATACTAAGCCGAATGAAAATGAGTAGATGAAATATTTGAAGTACTAGTAAAATGGAGAAATAAGCCATTGTTGCTGTTCTGTTTTTCTACTTCCACTTAGAGAAGTTCCGAGGTCTTTTCAGGTCTTTACAACTATGTCAAAGACTAAATGCTAGAGGCCATTTCCCCTCAACGTTAGAAAATATCTTTTAAAAAATTATAAACAAAATATGGAAAGGAAATATAATGCCAAAATGAAAAGATCTCAAAGGGCCAGTAGTTATATAAGGATGAGATGAATGAGTTAACTAGTTTTCAGTGCATGTGACATTAGTGAAGTAGTTTAATTGTACAAAATAGATAAATTTGCTATGCACATTTAAAAAATCTGGCTTGGATTACTGAGGTATTTTGAGACTTTATATCCCTGACCCTAGAAAGTTGTTAAACTAGGATATTTCAAAGTTTGTTAGAAATATAGGAGCTAAAACAGATGATTACCATCAGGGTTAACAAATATAGAATTTGGAAATCACTCTTGTTACTTCTTAAAGATGTGTATAACTTGTTAATGAACAATTTTGCTGACAGATCAAGACATTCTTATTTCTTCAAACATAATATCAATTATTTATGAACATCTACGGTATTTTAAGTGTAATTCAAGGGGACTGGAATTAAAGCTAGTAAAACTTATGACTGCAGCCCACCAGGCTCCTCCGCCCATAGGATTTTCCAGGCAAGAGTACTGGAGTGGGTTGCCATTGCCTTCTCCTATATATATATGTATATAATACAATTGAATTAAAGAATCCATAAAAGTTTCTTAATCCCAGGACTGCTCCCCTGGTTTTGGAAATGTTGGGTAGAATTTAATCGTATCATTTGGCAGTAATGATTATATTTACTGGTGTGTGGGAAAAGTAATACAGTGGCACTAGTATTTTACACGGCACTCTAGTAACAAGTGTAAGAACTGCACAGAGAGCAGATGTTTCTTTATGATAGGAAGAGAACTTTAGCAAGATGTTTCAGATGTCAGACAAATTCTTTTTTGCTTAGCATCCCTTCTTGTCTCTTATGAGTAAGCATAATTTCTCTTAAACATATGGTCAAAAATGAAGTAAGCCTGGGAAATCCCATTTATAAATTCAGTCTATGGTATTGGGGGGAAAATGTTCTGAATTAGTAATAAAAACCATCTGTTCTCACTTAGAAGAAAATGCTTCACATTGATGAAATGAGACTAATATTCAGCATTTTTAAAAGTGTAAAGGAAAATTGTAATCAAACAGTGTTCTTATTTAACAAAATGCCAAATCCATTTATTCATACTGTCTAATCAATCTTCAAAATTTAAGTGTTTAGCAATCTTTAGAATTTTTTTGATCAAAAGTGAGGCTTTTTTCTTTGCATGCATATCAACGTTCATAAAATAAGTAAATATCAAGATATTTATTTTCAGAAATTAATTAATATCAAAACTTGCTTATAAGAGTAAGCTATTTATAACAATTGTTGAGTTTACTTACTTTTTTCTGTCTTTTTATTCTGTTTGTAATAGTAATTTAGGGATATTGAAGGACAGTTTCATATTCTAGAGAAGTATAATAAAGAAATTTTAAAACAATTATAATCTAACCACTGGATATACCTACTGTTAACATTTTAGTTTCTTTTTGGTATTATTTGTGAATTTTATTTTCTTAAATAAAAGAGTTTTATATTTATAATTTTAAAATCAAATAGTTCTATATATCCTATAAAAATAGCAATCAATTTTTCATTTCTCAATTCCCATTGCTATTTCCCAGATGCAGTTAATTAAACTTATAGCTATTTGTCATTTTTATTTCCATATATAAATGTCATGTAATACTTATATTTTTTTATAATTTAGTTTTGTAGATTACCTTTCACTACCAAATATGAACAAAAAGTACTTGGCTTTCTTACATAGCTTTCAGATTTTCTGGCTGAATACATATTTTCTATCTCATCCTTACCTTTCACTACCAAATATGAACAAAAAGTACTTGACTTTCTTACAAAGCTTTCAGACTTTCTGGATGAATACATATTTTCTATCTCACCCTTCCTATATGGTTATATAATAATTCTATTTTATTCCATAGTCACTCTTTACATTATTATCATCATATAAATTTGAATGGTGTTAAACTATTTAGTATATTATGGTTATATTTCCTTTTTTATACCACTTTCTTGCTTCCATTAATTTCATAATTCTTTTTTCTCACCTTTGTTTATAGCACATATTACTACTGCCATCACATTCTCTTAAAAAGGTATGTTCTCTTCTTAGTAGCTTTCCCCAGAATAGTCAAGGGAATAAACTTGCAACCTTACAATTTTTGAAAATGCTTTCTTTCTAACTCCTTGCTTTATTACTGTGTAGTCTCAGAGACTTTTCAAATTTATTTCTAATTTTTGTTGATTTTGAATTTTTGCTACCATATTTTAACTTCTTAAAGCTCTTTGGAGGATATTCCAAAGTTTGTTGTACAACTTTATATTCTTTTCTGGTATTTCTGTTTTCTTCATCTTCCTTTTCAATGTGTTATTTTGTCTGTTTGACCTTTCATACTGGAGTTATTCCTCAAAACTATGGGGTTACTTAAATGTACATTGATAGCCAGACTGGGATGTCTCTGCTCAGGATGTTTGTTCTCCTTAGTTCACCTCTCTGACTGGGTTTTAAAAATCCAGATTTCCTTTGAATCAGCTTCTCCAGAGTAAACCTTTCATTTTTGTCCCTCATTTTTCAAGCTGCAACATGCAAGTCCTTCTCAACCAGAACTTGAACCAATCCTTCCACTTTGCAGAACCATCCAACCCTATCATCCATGATACTTGCTATGTCTAATTCCTGGACCTTTCCAGGATAATGCAAAGAAAAAAAAAAAAAAAGATTCTTAGCATTGATCTTTTTAAAATATGATAAATTAGTCATAACATATCAAAATTCTAACTTTAAATTCTTGTCATCTCTACTATAATTTCATTTTGAAAATTCATGTGTGTGTGCATATATGTATGAATATGTGTTTTAATCTTTACCTTTATTTCTGTGTTTTGGGAGATTGTGATAAATTTGTATTTGACCTTTCATATTTAAGCGTAAATCTTTTCAGTATCCCTGCACATGTAACTAACATGCACAAGCAGCTCTGCAGTAACAAGTTTCTTCTAGCATGAGATATGCATCCATATAGCCATTTTTCTGTATGAAATGCTTGCCTATTCTACACAAAAACTTTTAATTTAAAAAAATTGACTCCCAAGTTTTTTTGCAAATTTCTACCAATTTCATGCTTATATGAACATTTATCTCAAAAATAATCAAATATTGAATACTGATATCAGAACACAAATTACCAGGTCTCGATGCAACTCATACTTTTGTTAGTATAATGGCAAGATATGCATTCATTATCCATTGTAGGCCACTGTAATAGCACATATTAAAATTCAGAACTATAGCAGAGGCTTCCATTAATGAAAATTTAGTGTATCTATTATTTATAATGTGAGTTAATGGCACCTAAACTATTTCCTTACAAGCAAATTTTCAGAATCAATTATTTTGAATGATGTAAACATCTGTAAATAAATGTGTACACATGTAGAATGTTTAATCAAACAGTATAAAGTTGGATAGACATCCTTGTGCCCTAATATTTTTTCTACCATCTATTTGCATATACATGTTATTAAATATTCTTCTAAATTATGATTTGACTATATAACACTTTATTAAATGCATGTACCATAATTTATTTAGCTATCCCATAATAATTGGGCATTTTACATGTTTCCAGTTTTCAGAAGTATAAATCATGGACTGTCTTTATCATGGATGATTCATGGGGGCAATTATGAGATTTTTTTGGGAGGGATACTAACAAACTTGAATAGTCCAACTTTTTCTTCCAACTTTATCTAGTAACATCAAAGTTTTAACTTTGTTAATATCATTCAGAGTTTAAATTGAGAGTTTTCAGTGTTCTTTTTTAGAATCTTTATTTTTAAGAATAGTTTGTGACAGTTTTAACAACTTGCCTTTCAACACCTAGTTACTCAGATGGGTTGATATTTTAGATGGACTGACTGTGTCTTCAACTAAAAACATGGTGCTTGAGTGGTCATTTCTATTTCTGTATGTAATACTATTGTTTCTTCTATACACAAAAGGAAATCTTCCTGATTTAAAAATTTTTATGTTTCTATTCTTTGCTCCCCAAATTCTGTATATAACACTCCATTTTCCTCTAAAATTTGGTGGTGTAAGGTGTGTGAAATTAGTGTGGAATCTTGTTCCTTTGTCCAACATGTTTTGTTTTTTTTCAAACCCTACCAAGCAATTCTCCAGTTGTCAGTGGACACTGACTGAGTGTCCTACAAATTTCACACAATTCTAAACTATCTACCTGGAGCTAGCATCAGATCCCAGAGATTAAGGCATTAGTCTCACAAGGTTTCCCTACTTCAGATGCCAATCACAAGTCTTGGTTGTTATTTGTGCTTCTGACAGAATAGCTATCAATCAGAAGTTCCCACGACTCCCTCTTCCAGTTGTTAATTTGCTAGAGTGGCTCACAGAACACAGAGAAGTTTTTAGTTGCATTCACTCTGTTACAGAGCACCAGTCCCCAACCTCCAAGATCTGATGCTTGAGGATCTGAGGTGGAGCTGATACGGTAATAGAAATAAAGTTCACAATAAATGTAATGTACTTGAATCATCCTGAAACCATCCTCCCAAAAATTATCTTCCACAAAACTGGTCTCTGGTGCCAAAAAGTTTGGGGAACTTCTGTCAAAGGACATCATAAAGAAAACACATGAAGGACCAGGTGAAGAGATCAAAAAGGGTTCCAAGAGTGAGATCCAAGAAAAGTCTCAAGTGCAAGAGCTTCTGTCCCCATGCAATTGGCATGTGTGGGTGCAATCACCTACAGAGAAACTAATCAGCTCTTCTGGTTCAAAAGTTTTTATAGAACTCAATCTGCAGTTCCCCCTTCCCCTTCCAAGAGCCAGTGGATTCTGAGCCCTCTGATCACTTGGGTTTTCTGGTTACCAGCCTCATCCAAAGGCTATACGGAGGCCCCGCCTTAAATCACCTCATTAGCATAAACTAAAAAATGCTTAACAGGCAATCCTTATGAGTAATAAAAAATACTACTATCACTCAGGAAATCCCAACCATTTTAGAAGTAATGTGTACGGAATCAGGGACACAAAACAACAATAATTCTTATTATACCACATTTTGTGTATAATTTTATTTTCCTGTCTTGAAGCTCATTTAGCCATTCAATATAACAATTGTTCAGAATAAATCTAAGAATGTTTCTAATTTTTTCCTAGATTTTTTTTTTTTTTTTTACTCCTCCTATGCAATGTTTTCGGTTTTTCCAGTGGTCATGTATGGATGTGAGAGTTGGACTGTGAAGAAAGCTGAGTGCTGAAGAATTGATACTTTTGAACTGTGGTGTTGGAGAAGACCTTGAGAATCCCTTGGACAGCAAGGAGGTCCAATCAGTCCATCCTAAAGGAGATCAGTCCTGGGTGTTCATTGGAAGGACCGATGTTAAAACTGAAACTCCAGTACTTTGGCCACCTCATGCAAAGAGTTGCTTCATTGGAAAAGAGCCTGATGCTGGGAGGGATTGAGGGCAGGAGGAGAAGGGGATGACAGAGGATAAGATGGCTGAATAGCATAACCAACTTGATGGACATGAGTTTGGGTAAACTCCGGGAGTTGGTGATGGACAGGGAGGCCTAGTGTGCTGGGGTCCATGGGGTCACAAAGAGTCAGACATGACTGAGAGACTGAACTGAACTGAACTCTTCTATTTTAATCTAAGAATTCTGAACTGATGCAATGTTTTCACTTTAAGAGAACTGCAAACCAAAAATCTATAATAGATATATGCACACACAAAAAAAATCTAAACACAACACTAAGTTCAGTTCAGTTGCTCAGTAATGTCCGAGTCTGCGACCCCAAGAACCACAGCGTGCCAGGCCTCCCTGTCCATCATCAACTCTCAGAGTTTACCCAAACTCATGTCCATTGAGGAGTTGGTGATGCCATCCAACCATCTCATCCTCCATCATCCTCTTCTCCTCCCACCTTCAATCTTCCCAATATCAGGGTCTTTTCAAATGAGTCAGCTCTTTCCATCAGGTGGCCAAAATATTGGAGTTTCAGTTTCAACATCAGTCCTTCCAATGAATACCCAGGACTGATCTTTAGAATTTACTGGTTGGATCTCCTTGCAGTCCAAGTGACTCTTAAGAGTCTTCTCCAATGCCACAGTTCAAAAGCATAAAATCTTCAGTGCTCAGCTTTCTTTATAATCCAACTCTCACATCCATACATGGCCACTGAAAAATAGCCTTGACTAGATGGACCTTTGTTGACTAAGTAATGTCTCTGCTTTTTAATATGCTGTTTAGTTTGGTCATAACTTTCCTTCCAAGGAGTAAGCATCTTTAATTTCATGGCTGCAGTCACCATCTGCGTGATTTTGGAGCCCAGAAAAATAAAGTCTGACACTGTTTCCACTGTTTCCCCATCTATTTCCCATGAAGTAATGGGACCAGATGCCATGAATTTAGTTTTCTGAATGTTGAGCTTTAAACCAAGTTTTTCACTCTCCTCTTTCACTTTCATCAAGAGGCTCTTTAGTTCTTCGCTTTCTGCCTTAAGAGTGGTGTCATCTGCATATCTGAAGCTATTGATATTTCTCCCGGCAATCTTGATTCCAGCTTGTGATTCTTCCGGCCCAGCATTTCATATGATGTGTTCTGCATATAAGTTAAATAAGCAGGGTGACAATATACAGCCTTGATGTACTCCTTTTCCTATTTGGAACCAGTCTGTTGTTCCATGTCCAGTTCTAATGGTTGCTTCCTGCCCCGCATATAGGTTTCTCAAGAGGCAGGTCAGGTAGTCTGGTATTCCCATCTCTTTCATAACTTTCTGCAGTTTATTGCAATCTACACAGTCAAAAGCTTTGGCATAGTCAATAAAGCAGAAATAGATGTTTTTCTGGAACTCTCTTGCTTTTTTGATGATCCAGCTAATGTTGGCAATTTAGCACAACACTAAAGAGAGCCACAAAACCAAAAGTGAAGAAAAGAGGAAAGGAAAAAAAGAAAAGTCCTCCAATTACCAAGCTAAGCACTTGTACTTTGCACATCCATGTGTCCATCTGCTCAGATCCTAAACAAGGTATAAATTCTACACTAGGTACTCAACCCTACAACTACCTGGGTGAGAAGGTTCATAGGCTCACATATTAAAAACAGTATGATTTCCTCAGTAATAAACATAATAATACATACCATTTAATTAAGCATCTACTACTTGAGTCCTCTATTAGGCCCTGGACATGCATTTTCATTTGCCAAGGAAGACCATCTGAGGATAAAGTTACTCAAGATCACACAAATCAGCTTGGATTCTAGAACCTATGTTCTTTCTATGACACTACTTCTGAATAAGGGCCTGTCTACAGAGTCTCCAAGTTAATATGGCAGTTTCCCCTCTTGGGGCTGTAGTTCTATCCTAAATGTAGACAGTCTTGATTGAGGCTCTGACATGCTGTATATGTCTTATTAGTGGCCTCCTAGGAATGATTAGACCTGACTTGTGGACTCAGTAACTGGCTAGAGTCCAGCTCCTTCAGGGATGGTTTTCTGGCAATAAGGCCATTCACTGGTTTCTGTCCAGATCAGTAGTACTGCTGGCCCCACTCCTCATAGAATCTTTAGGCTGGAGTTAGTTTACCCAGCCTGACCTATCTTCAATACCTTCTCCATAATAAATACGGAAGAGTGATGTTTTGATGGTCACCTACTGTGGGCCAGCATTTAAGCACCTAAAATTTATTGTTGAATTTGAGTTGTATCTAACTACTCTGGACCCTCAGGCTACCAGTCATCTGAGCCCACATCAGATCATGACTAAAAGCATAAAGAAATATTCCTTTAGTATGCTGACATAGTTGAAAAGACATTGTGCAAAAGATACACCATGAAAAAACACATGTGAGATGTACACAGAAAGACTCTGCATCCTCATCATGGATTATTGGTCATAGTCCACATTTTCAGCAGAAAACACCCAATGCAGGTTTGTAAAATTACATAAGTGGGATAAGCAAGTTGAAAAAAGCCATGATTGCTGAGGTCGAGCCACAATTAGTCTCCACTGGAAGCAATTCATCCTATAGACACTATACCATATATCACTTGTTTACAATGTGCATGAAAATCACCTGGGGCTCTTGTTGAAAATGTGGATTCTAACTCAGTCCCTCTGAGGTGGGGCCTGAAGTTCTGCATTTCAACAAGCTCCCCCAACATGCTGAAAGCCACTGATCCTCAGCACACACTTTGCATACCAAGTGCAAAGACATTTTTGACACGAGTTTAAAAAGAAATATAGTTGAT
This sequence comes from Aepyceros melampus, assembly GCA_006408695.1. Lineage (NCBI taxonomy): Eukaryota > Metazoa > Chordata > Mammalia > Artiodactyla > Bovidae > Aepyceros > Aepyceros melampus. The sequence goes on from SJXQ01005096.1 coordinate 463,265, forward strand.
TTACTTGTACTTAAGTCATGCATGTAGGAGGCATTAGTACCTTCCAGTCAAGATACCTAATCTTGCAGAAAACTAATAATTCGTAGAGGAAAAAGACCAAGCCACCACGAATCTTAGAGCATGAGGGTGTGGGGGTTGAGAGGTTTGGAAATGCATATAGAAATCAAGAAAGAGAAAGAATGGACACCAGTCATAGAAACAGCAGCAACATTGTTTAACTGAATAAACAAATCCATGTTTAAAAAACAGAGAAAAAGGTAGCCTGGCATATTTGAAGTCAGATCTGGGAATGCCAATCCCAGGACACTAAATTCGCTGGTACAAGAAAGGGAAACTTCAAAGTCTTAACAAGTAACGGAAAGAAATCAGCGCAGGCAGCACATCACCACGTTGAGCATCGATCACGATTGTCCAGAAAACAGGTAGATTCCCAGTGAACTTACCTGTTCATCTTCAGCTTCCAGAAGGAACTGAGCAAGGGAAATCAAAGTATCCTAGTCCCAAAGGAAACAGCATGATCAGGAAGCAATCCTGAAATGGACGAAGTCTGGAGCTGGAAAATTCAGCAAAACTCAGCTCTGATGCTCACACCAAATCTGCCGTAAAGTTGCGTCAGTGCTGAATCATGAAAAACCTATATTCCTTCCTATGTGGGTGGAGCAGAATCAACAAACATGAGTTAAGTTGCTCTAGCAGCAGCAGAAGGGGCACGAGGATCGCTGGCAGAGCACTAAGTCTCAAAGTGAGATCCTAGGCATCACCTGGGAACCTGTTGCTGCTGCTGCTAAGTCGCTTCAGTCGTGTCTGACTCTGTGTGACCCCATAGACGGCAGCCCACCAGGCTCCCCTGTCCCTGGGATTCTCCAGGCAAGAACACTTGGGGTGGGTTGCCATTTCCTTCTCCAATGCATGAAAGTGAAAAGTGAAAGTGAAGTCGCTCAGTCGTGTCCGACTCTAGCGACCCCATGGACTGCAGCCTACCAGGCTCCTCCGTCCATGGGATTTTCTAGGCAAGAGTACTGGAGTAGGGTGCCATTGCCTTCTCCGGAGAACCTGTTAGGGAATATAAATTCTCAGCTCCAATTGCTCCAAAGTTACCAATAAGAAGCTGTAGGGGTGGCGCTCTGCTGCTGTGTTTCTGCAAGCCCTCCAGCTGACACTGATGCATGGATCACTGCAGTAGAACCCATTGAAAGCATGGCAGAGAGACAAGCCCAGTGTGGCAAAGGACAGTCATTAAAAGTTGGTTTGATAATGATGCTTTTAAAGACCTAGTGAAGATTAAAGCCTGTTTACAGGGAGAAGAAAACAGTAGAGATAATGTCAAATAACAATTAATAAAACATGCCCAGTGATCAACAACGTTGGCCAATGATATTGCATGGTAAAGTTTTCTCACAGTTGAGGAATTATCTAGTCATGTATAAGACAATAATGTTTTGATGCTGATAATGAGAGATATCATAAGTACCAAGAGAGCACTCACAATACGTGTTTGGAAATTCTTTCATGGTGTACTTTTGAGAGACTCACTAAAGAGGAGTGCTGTTTGGAGCCCATGCTTATGAGAAGGTCTTCTTAAAGAGGAAATACAAATGAGGGAAACAAATGACAGTGGTGTAATGGGGTCTGTTTGACAAAAACACTGAGAAAGAACTTTGTTTTAAATATGAGCATAAGTGTAAGACAAAACATACCCCCCATACCCTACCCCATCGCCCAAAAAAACACGTAGGGGCTTTAATTACATGCAGATTCAATATATTAGAACCATGTTATCTATTTTCCAATTATTTGTCTACTTTAGAAGGTAAACTGGTTGTTTGATGATAATAACATTGTTTTTTTTTGCCTCTGATTCTGCTCAAAAGATTTTCCCAAACTTGCAGCTGAAAGGCAGGGTGATGCTTGTCTCCTCACCCCATTCTCAGTGAGAATATGAGATACTCCTGTGTCTGTGTCTGTGAGATACTTCATCTACCTGTCTTATATTATGTGCTGTGTTGTTTTCTTCTAATCAAAATACTTGCTTTTATGATATGTTGGTTCTTTGAATTTGTGAATACTTACAATCCTCTGCTTTCATTTCTTCATTTCCTCACACTTACCATTTGGGAAACTATGTCTCCCAAAGTAAAATGAATTTCTGCAATTTTCATCTCCCAAACTTATTGCCAGGTTTTTCAGTTGTGTCCTGGAATAGCTGAAGGAACTGTTTTTTGTTTTTCTTTTTCCAAATATATGATCAGGACTAACTATAGTCACCACGCTATATTACATCCCCATGACTTATTTATTTTATAACAGAAATCTCTGCCTTTTGACCACTTTCATCTATCTTGCCCACATTCCATACTTCATTAAAAATACATTAGAGCCCATTGTTTGGGGAAAATCATTAAGTTACTCTTTAAGAGAACTAGGGAAAAGACAATGGGATTGAAAAACAATGTGTGCAACTATTTTCTTTCTTTCTTTCTTTTTTTGTCCTGCGTTATGGCTTGCAAGATATCAGCTCCCCAACCAGGAACTGAATTTGGGCCACAGCAGTGAAAGTGTGGAATCCTAACCACTAGGTAACCAGGGAACTCCCAATGCATGTTACTTTCTACCTTAATATATTTATCCTATTTCTTTTGGCTAACCACTCCTGTTATTTGTTGTTTCTTAGTCCAACCCACTGGCCTTGAATCGCAGGAAATCTCTCCTTAATACTGGTAGCAAGTTCTCAAACATCACTAGAATTTAATGGTGGTATGAATTTTTGCTTTGTAGTCCCCCCAGATTTTTTCCAAGTTATTTTAGTAGGAGACACTTCATCAGGCGCTTTCATCAGGCACCATTTAAATCAAGTTCCCCAGGCTTTTATATACTTCAGTCAAATGGTACACTCACTTTCCCTGGTTCTTTAGTCCCAGATTGACCTAGGAATATGTATATATCACATATTATATATATGTGATAGAATATGAAATATTCTAGTTTTATTGCTTATAAATTTTAATACTATCAAGCCATTCTGTAAAATGATTTATCTAAGCTTTTCTCTCAGTACCAGTTGAATTGCCTTTATCCCTTTTTCTAAGTTTCTGATTAATCTCTGCCTTTTACATTAGAAAACATAGAAAATGCAAAGACTTATCCAGAGATTAGAACCAAAAGGCCTTTGTTGCCATAGAATATTGTTTTGAGAAAACTTTATATTTGTTCCATTAACATAGTCTCTACTATTATATAAAGTTTACTTTTTTAGTATAATATATATATTGTTTATGAGAGCAGAGGGTACTCTAAATGTACATATTTCTCAAAGGAGAGAAACATTAAAGCAGTAGTTTATTTACAAAGGCAAAACAAAAATGAGTTTCACTTATATCAATTTTGAAAGTCAGTGTAAATTGAATGATTTGTCCTGAAGTTTATTTTCCTGCTACAAATACCTAACATAAAACATATTAACACAAAGGTACTTCCCCTTTTGTCACCAAACTCATAACCATCCAGATATATAATTTACTTGTCTAAGGAAATATAAAATATGTAAAGCTGCTTGCCAAATACATAGAGCTTTTGGACTTTCCTGTTTGGTGAGCCAGAATTATAATGGTTTAGTAGATTCCAAGGGTCTGGAGAGGAAAAACCAATGTAATTCTGATACTAGGATGGTAAGCATCCAAATTATGTGTTTCTGAGCTATTATGGTTTTATATTAATATATAATACAACAAAAATATAAATCAAGGAAACAAACTTGACTAGCAAGTGAACTCATTTTTTTCCCCTTAAACAAAGACCAAAAGCAACATTCTGAGTTTTGAAGAGAAAGAAAATTATGTTTTCTAGAAGTTTCAAATACAAAATTAGCCCCAACTGTTATATTCAGTAGTATGCAGACAGGAGAAAAATCAGAATGTGTGACTGAAGAAACATTTCAATATTTCTTTCCTTGAAAGTGCCACTGGTGGGGTATAATTAACACCACAGAGATAAACCCTGGAGAAGGAAATGGCAACCCACTCCAGTATTCTTGCCTAGAGGATCCCATGAGCAGAGGAGCCTGGCAGACTACAGTCATGGGGTTGCCATAGTTGGACACAACTTAGCAACTAAACCACCACCAACACCACCACCACACAGATAAAGAATAGTAGTGCCAATGGTAAAGAACAGAGAAGGTGGCATTTCAGAGATATAGAAATAAAGTTGACAGGAATCCATGGTCATTTGGATGTGGTAAGTAGAGGGAGGGAATATTTTTATGTAACTTTGGTTTCTTCTTTGAATTAGTAAGGAAATCACTGTTGAGATAAAAAATACAAGAGGCAAGGCAGGGGACGGGAAGGTTATGAGAACATTACCCTTAGTTTTGTCTTGGATTTGTTGAGTTTGATGGACCTATAAAATATCTATGATAAAATATTTTAAAGAATGGTTTTGAATATTAGCCTGGAATTAAGAATTCATTGGAGGTCAAAATTCTAGAGATATAATCTGTTCAGTGCTACCTTCAAAATAAATCCCGAGTCAGTCCATTTCTCCCCATCTCATTGCCAATATGCTTGTCCGGCATTATAATCATTCATCTGAAATATAACTGCAGACATTCTCCAATTCTTACTTCTAACTTTATAAATTGTGTTCCATATAGCATCTAGAGCATATCCCTTAAGAATAGGATTAATCATTTATCTCCTTAAAGGCTCTACACTGCAATCAAATAAAAATGCTTGCTTTACCTTTATAGACTTTTCATAATCTGATTCCTAGTCTGTCAAACAATTCCTGTATGATTCTCAAGACTTGAGGTCAACTGGACTTCTTTCAGGTCTTAAGGTTGTCTTCTCTTTGACTTAAACATGTATGATTTTCTTTTCTTGAAAAAATCTTTTCCAACAGGTTACCCCTGGATTTTACCCCACACTCTGCTTTCCCCCATCAGTCCATTACTTATCCTTCATTGCCAGGAGCCAGCGTGAGGAATCCCGCCCATGGCAAAGGTCATGAGGAAGGAAGCCCGACAAAACTCAAAGGCGTGATCTGGCTTCAGGGGTTCCCCCTAAGTTTTCCTGAACATCTACCACCCAAAACCAGAGTCTGCCTGCCTTATTGTACTGTGCTTTTCCACTCTTCTGACATTCTCTGGAAAAAGTTAACTCAGGGCTTCAGTCTCCTGCATATGAAAGGAATGTTTCAGCTCAAACCCCTCTGATGGCTAACTTCCTGACAGGTTCCCTCGGACTTTTTACAACTTGTAAATTGCTTACAGCCCCCCAGCTGTGAGAGGCACAAAGCTTAAAGCATCTTAAAGATACAGGGCCTTTTCTAAAGAGCTAAAAATTATATTGGTGATGGGTTTCACTGTTGACTCAATGACTGCTGCCAGGCCTCCATATTCTTTATCTTTTAGGCACCTGAAGGATATTAATCAATGTAATTGGGATATAGAAAAAGGAATATAGTAGTTTTGATGTTAGCAACACTAGACTTTTGAGTTAATTACTTTTCTCTCTGTTATAAATCACTGTACTCCTTTTACTTGTTATAAATTGTTGTATCTTTGCTATGTAAGAATGTAACTTTATTTAGTGCTTTCTGAGAGTGGCACCAGACTTCGGGAAGAACAACACAAATAAGTCTTCTGGTTGACCAACCCTTATCAGAAAAAAGGCCGTAAAATACTAATTTGCCTTCTGGCTAGAAGATGATGTTAATCACCTAAGACTTGTGTATACAACTAGGTATGCAGAAAGAAAGCCTGGTCTTGATAAGAGTCAGGGCTGCTGATGCTCCATAATTTTATATTATCCATTGATCTCTATGTACAAAAAAAGGTATAAAAGCTCGACAATAGAGGATCGGCCAGTCACTGGACTGGTTTCCCCCATGTCCTTTTTACTCTCTTTTCTGGCTGAATTCCCATCTGGAGTGAGGAAGCTCACCACGTCTACTCACTTGCCCTGGCTTCTACGATTTGTGAGAGAGGGAGCCCAAAGTGGGGCACCCTCCAATATTCAAACAGGAGCCGGTGGCCTAACGTAGATGATACAAACTTCTTGCCCTGAAGTTTTATTGGCCTTCCCCGTAAACCAAGTTATTTAGCCTCTTTTCTCCACTAAACTTCCTGCTACACTATAAGATTACTCTTATATTTCTAATTAAATAATTCTTTCTAAGATGCCACGCCGTCTCCCCTTTGAATTCCCTGGATGCACCGGGACAGGACCCCGGCATTTCATGGCTAGTGTAAACATAACTTCCAGAGAATGGTCTGATCACCACATTTTCCCTCACACTATTCACTCTGTATGGATGTGAGAATGGGACTATAAAGAAAGCTGAGCACTGAAGAATTAATGCTTTTGAACTGTGGTGTTGGAGAAGACTGTTGAGAGTCCCTTGGACTGCAAGGAGATCCAACCAGTCCATTCTAAAGGAAATCAGCCCTGAATACTCACTGGAAGGATTGATGCTGAAGCTGAAACTCCAATCCTTTGGCCACCTGATGTGAAGAACTAACTCATTTGAAAAAAACCTTGATGTTGTGAAAGATTGAAGGTGGGAGGAGAAGGAGATGACAGAGGATGAGATGGTTGGATGGCATCACCGACTTAATGAGCATGAGTTTGAGTAAATTCTGGTAGTTGGTGATGGACAAGGAGGCCTCGCATGCTGCAGTCCATGAGGTCTCAAAGAGTCAGACACGACTGAGCCACTGAACTAAACTGAACTGATTCACCCCATTCTACAACTCAGCATCACCTCTATTTCCTGGATGTTTGATACAGTGTTTACATTTCTTTGACGTTATTTTTTTATTTGGGTTTGACTTGTCCACTACACTGTGGGATTCACAAGAGCAGGAACCATGTCCCACTTGAGCCTAGCATAGTGAAATTTGCTCAGTCGTGTCTGATTGTGACCCCATGGATTATACAGGCCAGAATCCTGGAGTGGGTAGCCTTTCCCTTCTCCAGGGGATTTTCCCAACCCAGGGATCAAACCCAGGTCTTTTGCATTGCAGGCAGATTCTTTACCAGCTGAACCACAAGGGAAGCCCCGCCTCACGTATGGTTAGACCAAATTCCCTAATTTCCCAGTTGCCCAGGACTGTATTGTCTTGTGCTGGCTGACCTGCCATTTTTGTTCATAACACCTTCTTAACTCATAATTGTTTTGGTTTGGATGATAAATTATATGTTAGCTCACATATAACAGACAGTCAATACATATTTGTTGAATAAATGAGAGGCTCTAAACATAAAACATTAGAAAAAATATGTAAAAAAAAGAGGAGAATTTGAAGTTCAGTCCTATGACTCACTGACCAGCACAAAATATAAATATATATAAAAAGCTATTTCAGGGAACAAAACTTGCCACCTCAAAATGTCTCTGACATGTGGCTTGTGTCTAGCTGAAACAAGCAGGGACCAAAGGACTCCAGAAGAAACTGTGACCTCTCCTCTAACTGCCTAAAGAAATTTCGATAGAGGAGCTGTTCCTGAAATAGAGCTTTCACTACAGTTAGTTGCTGCTGTTTAGTCACTAAGTCATGTCTGACTTTGACCCCAGGGACTGTAACTTTCCAGGCTCCTCTTTCCATGGGATTCCCCAGGCAAGAATACTGGAGTGGGTTGCCATTTTCTTCTCCTGTTAATTAAGATAAATACTATTTTAGTTGTATATTTCAATTAAATATTAATTTATTATATATGTTTAATATTTAATTGAAACTTACAATTTAAATAGTATTTATCTTAACAGTACCATTTAAAATTACCAAATTAGAAAATTATTATTAGAAAAAATAATAGTGAAACATACCATTAAAACTTTTTATTCAGAATTGGTTCTTTATATATAGGTTTTTAAAGTTCTAAAAATTCACTTAAAATGGATATGTAATATGTGTGAAAAAATATCTAGAATTTCTCAAGGATTTTTCACCTTTAAAAGTATATCTTTTGCCATATTTTGACATTGAGAAGTGTTATTACCATATACAATTCTGAAATATTATTCAACATTCACTCAGAAAAATATTGTGCCCACTGGTCATATAAATTTATGTGAATTATCTTGAGAAATATGTTAATTTTTCTAAAATGCTTAAGATATTTAGACAGATACATTTTATAAGAAAGTTTTTAAAGGCAGACTTTTAAAAATAACATTGCAGGGTGTTAATGAATAAGATTTGTTTTGATTTATAATATCAGAATTTTTACTATATTTAAATGCAAAAAATAATTATAAAATTATTTTACTTAATTATAATACATTTCTTATTAGTGTTTAAAGTACCAGATTCTATTTCTTCAAAGCAGAAGTTTAATTTAACCACTTAATTTATTTTAGAAAATATTAAAAAATACCAAGGAAGTAGTATTTCAATGGACATATGTATATGCTGTGTATTTATAGGAGTGTACATACATAGAGATATGTATGTATACCTCAAAATCAAACATATGTACATACATGTCATCCACACTCATCTGTCCATACAAGCTTTGTGCATGTATGTGTGTGCTGTGTACATTTACCTTTATAGGTATATCTATCTAGGAATAATGAGGTAAATTGTAATTTTATTTCAAAAAATAAACAACATAGAAATCTACATTAAGGAAACTAAATGATAAAAGATAAATAGTTATTTTTTTGTTTTTACAATAAAAATGAGAGTTTATGTTTTGTTGGCATTAAAAATACTAATGCTAAGTGTGGGTTGTATTTACAGAAGAAAATGACCTATAATAGAGACAGTTTGTTATAAAAAAGTACATAGACTTTGGCATCAGACAGATCTGACCTTGAATCTGGCCATTTGCATGATCTTGGAGACATTTGTAGCTCAACTAGTAAAGATTCTGCCTGCAATGCAGGAGATCTGTGTTCGATCCCTGTGTTGGGAAGATCCTCTGGTGAAGGAAATGGCAACCCACTCCAGTATTCTTGCCTGGAGAATCCCATGGGCAGAGGAGCCTGGCAGGCTACAGTATATGGTGTCACAAGAGTTGGAAATGACTTAGTGACTAACCCACCACAAAGAAGTTATTTAACTCTTTATCTCCATCTGCTAAACTAATGCTACATACTACTGACAGTAACACATTGCTAAGCAACAGTAGGGACTCAAAATTTAACTTCTGTAATCAGGGCTCACACCTGTGGTGGTCAGATCTACCTATTATATTTTAAAGGATATTATCAGACCCAAGTACTTCCAGAGAATCATTAGGGTGATCTTAAATTGTGTTCTGAAATACTAGCAGTATTTAAGAACATTTAAAAAATGATCATGCATCTGGTCCCATCACTGCATGGGAAATAGATGTGGAAACAGTGTCAGACTTTATTTTTGGGGGCTCCAAAATCACTGCAGATAGTGACTGCAGCCATGAAATTAAAAGACGTTTACTCCTTGAAAGGAAAGTTACGACAAACCTAGATAGCATATTGAAAAGCAGAGACAATACTTTGCCATCAAAGATCTGTCTAGTCAAGGCTATGGTTTTTCCAGTGGTCGTGTATGGATGTGAGAGATGGACTGTGAAGAAAGCTGAGTGTCGAAGAATTGATGCTTTTGAACTGTGGTGTTGGAGAAGACTCTTGAGAGTCCCTTGGACTGCAAGGAGATCCAACCAGTCCATCCTAAAGGAGATCAGTCCTAGGTGTTCATTGGAAGGAATGATGCTGAAGCTGAAACCCCAATACTTTGGCCATCTCATGTGAAGAGTTGACTCATTGGAAAAGATCCTGATGCTGGGAGAGATTGGGGGCAGGAGGAGAAGGGGACGACAGAGGATGAGATGGCTGGATGGCATCACTAACTCAATGGACATGAGTTTGAGTGGACTCCGGGAGTTGATGATGGACAGGGAGGCCTGGAGTGCTGCAATTCATGGGGTCACAAGCAGTCGGACACAATTGAGCGAGTGAACTGGACTAAACTGAACTGAACTAAGGCGTGAGAGCTAAAGCCTGAAACCAAAGAGCTGACATTTAGGAACATTTAGAAATAGTTGTTTTCTCTATTGATCTGTTTGGGAGGATGGAATTATAAAATAGATCTTTGAATATCATATAAAATTAGATTTTATTACATACCAGACTTTTTATGATAGATTGTTAGTCTATTCAAGATCTACAAATTATATAATTAAAATAGCATATAATGTGGAACTATATTCCTGCATATTATAGGAGTTATAGTGAGAATATAAAAACTTTATAGCAAACAGGAAATCTCTCTAGGTTTAGAAATTGGACAAATTATTGAACAATGTCCTAAAAAATAAGGTAATTTGATATCAAGAATACTCAAAATAGTTAATGAGGAAAGAAAGAAAGACATTTCTAATTCAGAGAAAGTAGAACAGAAGGAGATTGAATATATTAAAAAACATGAAAAACCAGAAGTTAATAAAGATCATATCTAATGGTAACTGTCTATTTGGCCAAAAGGAAGTTCATTACATACCAAACACTACACTGTGCACATTATTTACAAAATGTCATTTAATATTTGCAACCTCAATGTGAGATAAATAAATTATTATTGCCTTATTGCAGATGAGAAAACTGAGGATTGGGAAGGCTAAGTAATTGGTAATAGTCACAATTTGATAGATCAAAAATTTAGACCTGGAGTTATTTGACCTCTGAATTTCAGCTTTTAAACATTATCCTCTATACTTTCTATACAGAGATATTTTTTTCACTGTCACTTTGGCACTGACATTTTAACTTGGATATTTTGGCTCTATATTTATGTGTGCCAACCATTTAATTGACAATTTGACAGGTGTAAATTTTTCAAGAAGATTCCTTGATCAATTTTCTATCCAGTGCCCCTAAAATGTTCACAGTCTTTTCCATGTTTTAAACATTTTAATGTATTATTTTTATAGGAGTCTATTATTTTTCATGTAAATTATATAATGAAAATTTCATTCTTTCAGCTGATTTTTTTAGATCCTCCAGTTATACAGGATAAATTGTGATAGTATGCATTTTCATGTGTAGCCACTAAATCCTAACAAGATCAATTTTCCAGGGTTATAAATTGCAGATCTTAATAATATCACACAGTCTTAATTTTTTGTCATTTAAATTTTATTATATATAGTTTTCATCACTGCCCATTTCATTTTGTTCTGATTTTATCCCTGACATCTAATTTTTGAGGGTCAATATTTATAATATGCACTGTTATAAAGAAGACTTGAGTAAATTTTTAATTGCAAGATTTATTGATTATAGTTTAGCAATATCACTTGTATTTTGTGTTGCTTATTTTTAATGTGCCTAATCTTTCCCAATGATTCAATCAGACCAGCCTCATTCAGAATGGCTAAAACTAAGCATCCTGCTCATGTTTCTCTGTTATAAAACCCTGGGGTTACAATTGAAAACTAGAGGAAGTAGAAGAGGAACAACTACTACAACAGATGTAAGAAGAATTCAGCTGGAGACTTTTAAAAATGTCCTCACTATTGCTAAGGGAAAGATAATATCTTTTAAAGTGAGCATAGCACTTTACCAAATAGATTCATACACAAGTAATCCTGTTTTAACAGCGAATATATTAAATAGTGTAATAGGCAGTGTTTTTTGTTTTGTTTTGTTTTGTTTTTTTGCTCTTTCATAGCACTAATCTTATGGCTACCTCCCTATAATGTGTCACAATCCTCTTTTCCAAAGCATATAATACATACCCTTCTCCCATTCCCATGTTTTCTGGAAAAACTTTTCACTACTGCTTGCAAACAAATTTCAGCTATCACTTTGTGTCTATGTATCATTTTAATGCTTTGTTCCTCTTGTTCCCTCTTTGATATCTACTGTTGGACTTCTGCGGCTCATGCCAATTTTTTTAAATAATACCTTTATTGAGGTATAATTTAACCCTTTAAAGTTTATCAAGATTTCCCCAAGAAATATCAATAATCTCAGATATGCAAATGATACCAACCTTATGGCAGAAAGCAAAGAGGAAATAAAAAGCCTCTGGATGAAAATGAAAGAGGAGTGTGACAAGTTGGCTTAAAACTCAACACTCAGAAAACTAACATCATCACTTCACTTCATGGCATCACTTCATGGGAAATAGATGGGGAAACAATGGAAACAGTGACAGACTTTATTTTGGGGGGCTTCAAAATTACTGCAGATGGTGGCTGCAGCCATGAAATTAAAAGAGGCTTACTCCTTGGAAGAAAAGCTATGACCAACCAAGACAGCATATTAAAAAGCAGAGACATTATTTTACCAATTATTGTCCATCTAGTCAAAGCTATGGTTTTTCCAGTAGTCATGTATAGATGTGAGAGTTGGACTATAAAGAAAGCTGAATGCCTAAGAATGGTGCTTTTGAACTGTGGTTTTGGAGAAGACTCTTGAGAGTCCCTTGGACTGCAAGGAGATCCAACCAGTCCATCCTAAAGGAGATCAGTCCTGGGTGTTCATTGGAAGGACTGATGCTAAAACTGAAACTTCAATACTTTGGCCACCTGTTGTGAAGAACCGACTCATTGGAAAAGACCCTGATACTGGGAAAGATTGAAGGCAGGAAGAGAAGGGTATGACAGAGGATGAGATGGTGGATGGCATCACTGACTCGATGGATCTGAGTTTGAGCAAGCTCCAGGAGTTGGTGATGGACAGGAAGGTTTGGCGTGCAGCAGTTCATGGGATCATAGTCAGACGCACCTGAGCAACAGAACTGAACTGAAAGTCTACACCTCAGTAGTTTTCAGTAGATTCACATGGTTGTGGAACCATCACCATTTTCAATTTAGAACTTTTCATCACCTCATAAGGACACGCTACCCATCCGTCACCATTTTCTAATCCCTCAAAAAACCTACTTTTTCTGTACACAGATTATTAGGCTATTACCAATATTTCATAGAGCTTCCCTGGTGGCTCAGATGGTAAAGAATCTGCATTCAATGCGAGAGACTGGGGATCAGTCCCTGGGTTGAGAAGATCCCCTGGAGAAGGGAAAGGCTACCCACTCCACTCCAGTATTCTTGCCTGGAGAATTCCATGGACAGAAGAACCTGACAGGATACAGTCCATGGGGTCACAAAGAGTCAGACATGACTGAGCGAATTTCACTTAATATTACTTAGTATTTCTTAGAAATGAAACATATAGCACATGCTTTTTGTGACTGGCTTCTATTACTTAGCAAAGTATCTTTTTCATATTCCTTTCATGTTGAAGCATCCATGTATTTTTATTGACAAACACTGTCATATTATATGTACATGTCACATTTTTGTTTATTCATTGATTGATGTATACGTGGGTTGTTTCTACTTTTTGACTATCATAAATAATGTGATTGTGGATGTTTGTGCACATTTTTCAGTAGACATGATTCAAATGACTGAGGTCGAAAGTTTAAAAAATGAAATACTGGTTTTCGGTAGCATCAGTTCAAAACAAGTGTTTCCTAGAGTGAATCAAAGATTAGAGAAATGAATTTATGCCTCCATCCCAAATGTCATTTCAAATTATAAATTTCACAACTTTTCCAGAGGATGGATATTATTTCCATTTTTGCAGGTAGTAACTAAGCTCTGAATCAAATCATATATCTCATGATCTAGTTGTAAAACTGGAACTGGAAAGCAAGTCTTCATAGCTCAGCTTATCCACAATTTTAAATTCAAATATAGATTTATAGGGGATCAATGCATATGAAAATTGTGTGTGATTTTCCTGAGGTATTACTCTATCCTGCTGGATCCAATAATCTGATTTTATGATTAAATACAGACAATTAAATTGACAACAGAAATACTGACAAAGATTTCCAGGATGCTGACAAAAGCACATGGAAATGTTGATTCTGGTGTCTGTCTGGTTAGAAATGAAATCAGGATTTGACTTATAGGGAAAATAGAGAAGAGATCAATGGATGGAGTCATTATATCAAATAACATTTTTGTTATAAAGAAATGTGAAGAAAAAGTAGAAATTCAGGAGGTAATTATGAGGAAGATTTTTTATTTAATACCTTAGACAGGAAACAGTTAAACTAATATTTTACAATGGTGTTCTTTTACCAAATAATTTAAATATTTAGATTAGGGGGAAAAAAAAAACAATGAAAAGACAAACAGAATGCTTTAGAATCTCTGTAAACACTCAAATACTCATTTCATTGTGGCAAAAGGCATAGGGTCATATACCAGATCATGTACACAGTTTGCACATTGAAATCCTGTGTTTGATTAAAGTGAAATGACTGATGTGTCCTTTGAAAATATTTTTTTTTTAAATCCGCAATGGCATAATAGTGGCTTTTTGAAAAGCAATTTTATAGAAACAACTAATCTGCCTAATAGAAGAAAAGAGTACAAATGATAGGAATCTGACATATTCATATATAATCAATTCTTCTTATGGGAATACAAGTTATTGGCCAAGTGTGATGCTAATGCCTTTACACTCAGTTCTGCCACTAGTGCTGATTTTTAACGTTGAGATGCTTCTGAAAAAATAGCTAAAAATTAAACAGCTGGGGAATCAGCATGTCGGGAGAAAAAGAACAAAGCTCCAAAATGAATTTACAAATATTACTAGAAGAACTGAAAGAAAGTTGCTGAGAAGTCCAATATCCAGTGTGCTCCACTGAATAGAAACTGTTTGAGAAATGTCTACAGTGTTCAACATTATTGTGACATGCCTCGCCCACATTCCACCTCCCCTCTGTTTTCTCTGACACATAAGATAAAAGCATTGAGTGAATATGATTCTTACCCTCTGAGTTTACTAGGTTAGAAAGATGGAACACACAATATGTTATATCCTAATAAGCTCAATATCAATGAAATTGCACATTGAAATGGTGATCATGATATATTCAGGTTTAATAAGTAGGTAACAAAATTTTTGTTATTTTCCTGAATTTCTCTGTGAGATAGAGCCCTGTGATGACTACAGCTTATACAAAATAGAAGCAAATTGTTTTGGTTTTCATTTTAACTAAGCAGGAGGATTTCTAAGGCCTCACTAGGGTACCTTTGTCCACATCAGCTTGCCATTATATTTTTAAAATTCATATTTTACTGACATTTGTATAATTAATGTAGTAGCTGCCAATAATCAGATTGCATTTTGTTCTGTCATTTAAGCATTATATCACAAGAATAAAAACTCTTATACATGTATATTCTGTCCTTCAAAATAAGATTTCTTCCATGTCTTTTCTAGTATCTTGTGAAGAGAAGGTAGTTAATATATCCTTTTTATTGTTGATATGAACAGTGAAGAGAGCAAATTTTGTGATGTGGCCACCTTCTTAATAGCACCAACTATTAAGAAAAAAATGTTTGGAAAGGAAAAAGTTTGAGATGTTACCTTATTATAATTCCAATAAGAAGGAAACATAGGCCATCTTGGATATGCACATATTTTCCTTATGCAGGGAGAAAGAGTATAGTTTTACTTATTTTATATTCATAATTATAAAATCTGGCTTATTTAGGCTTTAATTAAATATGAACATTATATTTATCCTTTCGATTAAGTTGTGGTAAATAAAATCATACATATGTATATATAATGACATAAAAAATTCACAAGTACTTATAACCACCCTGAAACAATATAACAGGAAGGTGGTATACAAAGTAAAAAAAAAAAAAAAACCTTATTTCAGGTAGATCAATAGATTGATAGATAGTCCAGAACGATATTTACGTGTGAATACGAGTTAAATGTTACAAAAAGAAGATATGTCCTGAATATTCAGGAAATATTGTTAGTCCCTTCACCATGTGACATATACTAAGGGTGGTTTTATCACTCTCTGGTCTTACTGGGAACTGATGATTCACATTTCTTTTCCACATTATCATAATCCAGATGATCACCTAAGACCCTATACGTTTTTATTTTGGGCCTTAAGAGTATTGGGACATTGAAGTTAGCTACTCATGTAGGCAGTTCAGATGGGCCTCATCACAATTTCAGGGCATACAGGCCACTTCTTCTGGGTAATGAATGGGCACCAGTCATTAGGATGAACTGAACAGATGAAGTAGCTCCTCCAAAAAGACTCTGGGATAGCGGGTTGAAAGGCAAGGCAAGGCCAGCTGGTGTTACTCTGTTTTCAAATAGCACTTTGGCACTGACAGAAAAGGGCAAGGAAGGATGAGTGGGGGCCATTCCCATGCCTACTCCCTGGTCCATCCAGATGACAGATCTCATCTCAAGCCTCAGAAACCTCTATGAAGGTCTAGGTCACTGATTTCCTTTGCCAACATCAACAGCACTTATCAGATGATCTAGGGAGTTTGTCTCATTTATTTCATCTTTAATTCTCTTCTAAATCCATTGCTCTAACATCTACATTGTTTTGAATCTTGAACACTTTTCCTTTTTTCAAATAAACCCCATTGATTCATTTTTTTAGGTTTTGTTTTTAGAAATATTTCAATGTAAGCCTCAAAACCTATTTTTAAGTAAAACCTGAACTGCTTTTCTCTTTTCAGTTTCTTAACAAAAACATCATTCCTTGTGTAGCCATATGCATGTCTTTGACAAATTAAGAGAAAGATCAATTAATCAGGAATTAAAGACTCAGCAGTTTTTATGTATACACATATACTCACAAAACTTACAGTCTAGACATGATATAGGACTTTAAGAACATTTTTTTTTTCACAATGCCTAAAATATTCTGAGAGATAGATAGAATAACCATAAAGTCATCAGGTCCAGCTGTGACATACATCACAGAAGTTAACTGAACTAAGTATTTTGGGAAATCTTAGAAAGCTTTATTCCAGTAAGCTCATCCTTTGGCATCATATGCTGAAAGGATTCTATACTATTATGAAGGGAATTATGCAGAGGCATTTAAAAGTAAAACTTTCTATTTTAAAAATCTGTCCATTTAGACTTTTGCCACAGTAAGAACTCTTATTCATCGCCATTGCACATAAAAGAATAAAGCTTTTGATGAACTTGTGAAATCTTGGGAATGCTAATTTCCCTCCATCCCATCAATCATTGTTCCAAGATTTAAAGTTCATAAAAAGAACAACCATCTCCAAAAGCCTTTGCTTCTTAGATTGCATAGTTTTGATACTCATTTGAGCACTGCAATTTTGTGGATAGCACAGAAGTCAGATTATAATTTTGTTTTTTCTGTCGAGTTTTACAGTGAAGACTCTTGAATGGTTCAAATTTGATGTTAAAATGGCCTTGGTAAGTGAGGGTGCATGACTGTATATTATATTAACAAAAGGAGTAACATTGAACACCAATTCCATCCATAACATGTCGCTGATAATTCATGCTCACCAGAAATAAAAGCTAGTGTTTTAGAAAATGTGCAGGAGAGACTTTTTTTAAAAGATCAATTCATTATTTTTCTATTCATTTAAAAAATACTAAATACCTATAATGGATCAGACTCTCTCTTTATGAGGCCTAGTGGCGATGGCAGCTCACTCAGTACTCTTGCTTGGCGAATCCCACAGACGGAGGAGCCTGGTGGGCTGCAGTCCATGGGGTCATGAAGAGTCGGACACAACTGAGCAACTTCACTTTCACTTTTCACTTTCACTCATTGGAAAAGGAAATGTCAATCCACTCCAGTGTTCTTGCCTGGAGAATCCCAGGGACGGGGGAGCCTGATGGGCTGCCGTCTATGGGGTCGCACGACTAAAGCAGCTTAGCAGCAGCAGCAACAGCAGTGATAAAGCTATGCATAACTGTGTGTGTGTGTGTGTTTGTGTGTGTTGTTTGTTTTTTTTTGGAGCTCATATTACAATGAGAGACTGAGATAATAAATTGGCTTAAATATATTCATCAAGTAGTTATAAAACTTTAGATGCAAAACAAGACAGGACAAAATAGTATATTGTAGAAGCAAATGGAGTTAATGGGCTAGTCAGTAAAATATTTTTAAAATATATAGCATTTGAGCAGAAAATCTAGGGTATGAGAAGAGTGGAGGAATGAGTGTCCAGGGAAAAGTAACAACATGTGCAAAGGCCCTGAGATGGAAGCATGACTGATGAGTTGGGAAAAAGCAAGGAGTCACATGTGACTGGAAAGAGTCAGCAAGGGGAAAATGAAAGTTGATTAGGTCAGAATGGTGACTGGCACCAGACCATGTTGGGTCTTACCACATGGGAAAGGCTTCATATTTATTCAAAGTAAAACTGGAAGCTATTATGGGTTTTAGGGCAGAAGTATGAAATAATATGTCCTTGTTTTAGAAGGATTACTCTACTTCTTCCATGGAGAAGATACTGAAGGAAAGTAAAGGAGAAAAGGGAAATGTTTACAACTCTCATAGCTAGGGTATCACCTTATATGAGTTTTAGAATGTAGTAAGCACTATTCAGGCTTCCCAGGTGGCCCTCGTGGTAAAGAACCTGCCTGCCAATGTAGGAGACATAAGAGAAGCAGGTTTGATCCCTGAGTGGGAAAGATCCCTTGGGGGAGGGCATAGCAACCCACTCCAACTTCTTGCCTGGATAATCCCCTGGACAGAGGAGCTTGGAGGGCTAAAGTCCATAGGGGCGCAAAGAGTCGGACACAACTGAAACAGCTTGGCACTCATGCAAGCACTGTTCAGACACTGAAGCAAGAAAATATCTTATTTCAGATTGGTCTATCAGAATGAAGCCCATGAACTTTCAAGTCATTTAAGTGAACCAGCAAAATTATGCATGCAAGGTGAGCCTAGGATTTATATTATAGCATAAAGTCTGGGACAAGATGTCTTAGGACCCAAGAGTTTCCACCATGGCCAAAAAAAAAAAAAAAAAAAAAAGCCAGATCAGGGATGATTAGCTTTTTAATTTCTAATCACTAAAGTTGCAATCCATAATATTTTACCCAAAGATTGTTTGGACAACAAGAAGGAATAGTCAAGAGATATTTCATGTCATTTTTTTTCCTTAATGGTAAAAATATTTCAGTTCTGATCCTTTATATGTGGCTTATAGAGAACACCAGTTGTGTCAGTTCTCAAGCCAATTGAAACTGAGACAATACCACTATGCCACACAATAGCCAGTGAGGCAGACAATCAGTTACTTCCATTCATTTAGTCAAATATATTTTTATTCAGGAAAAAAAAATGATCCAAAATCAGCTACTTTGCAATATGGTTTTTGGTGCTATAAGTGTGATGTTTCCCATTCTCAGAGAGTTCTTTCTTTCCAAACTTCATCATATGCCATTCTCCATTGCAGTTCAGTTCAGTTCAGTTCAGTCGCTCAGCTGTGTCCAATTCTTTGCGACCCCATAAATCGCAGCACTCCAGGCCTCCCTGTCCATCACCAACTCCTGGAGTTCACTCAGACTCACGCCCATCGAGTCCATGATGCCATTCAGCCATCTCATCCTCTGTCATCCCCTTCTCCTCCTGCCCCCAATCCCTCCCCGCATCAAAGTCTTTTCCAATGAGTCAACTCTTTGCATGAGGTGGCCAAAGTACTGAAGTTTCACCTTTAGCATCATTCCTTCCAAAGAAATCCCAGGCTGATTTCCTTCAGAATGGACTGGTTGGATCTCCTTGCAGTCCAAGGGACTCTTAAGAGTCCAACACCACAGTTCAAAAGCATCAATTCTTTGGTTCTCAGCCTTCTTTACAGTCCAACTCTCACATCCATACATGACTACTTGAAAAACCATAGCCTTGACTAGACGGACCTTAGTCGGCAAAGTATTGTCTCTGCTTTTAAATATGCTATCTAGGTTGATCATAACTTTTCTTCCAAGGAGTAAGCGTCTTTTAATTTCTTGACTGCAGTCACCATCTGCAGTGATTTTGAAGCCCCAAAAAATAAAGTCTGACACTGTTTCCACTGTTTCCCCATCTACTTCCCATGAAATGATGGGACCAGATGCTATGATCTTCATTTTCTGATACAACCCACTAAATCATCACTAATAGGGTTGAAATCCTAGTAACACCACTAAGTCACCTGATCTGTCTATGGTTCTTAATTTTTAAACTGGTGATAGGAATTGCTCCCATATTCAAAAGCAGAGACATTACTTTGCTGACTAAGGTCTGTCTAGTCAAGGCTATGGTTTTTCCTGCGGTCTGTATGGATGTGAGTGTTGGACTGTGAAGATGGCTGAGTGCCAAAGAATAGATGCTTTTGAACTGTGGTGTTGGAGAAGACTCTTGAGAGTCTCTTGGACTGCAAGGAGATCCAACCAGTCCATTCTGAAGGAGACCAGCCCTGGGATTTCTTTGGAAGGAATGATGCTAAAGCTGAAACTCCAGTAATTTGGCCACCTCATGTGAAGAGTTGACTCATTGGAAAAAGACTCTGATGCTGGGAGGGATTGGGGGTAGGAGGAGAAGGGGACGACAGAGGACGAGACGGCTGGATGGCATCACGGACTCAATGGGCATGAGTCTGAGTGAACTCCGGGAGTTGGTGATGGACAGGGAGGCCTGGCGTGCTGCGATTCATGGGGTCGTAGAGTCAGACACGACTGAGCGACTGAACTGAACTGATACAGTAGTTGTGACAATAAAGTGAGTTAGACATGCCTCTCCAGAAAAGATAGCTCATGCTTATAATCACTAGGCATATCATAGTGCTTAATCAAGAATTAAAATGATTCTTAACACAAACCATGCCTTATTGTTAGAGAGATTTTTGTTGTATCTCTATTAGAATATGATATGCAATACAATTACAACCAAAATGATAGAAAAAACCCCAAAATATACATCAAGGATCAAGAAGATAATATACATATACAAGATACATACATGTATATGTATAAACAATATACATAATATACATCAAGGTCATCAAGGATAAAGAAGATCCACTACTAATTCTGAGATAATACGATTATAATGCATGACGAGCTTTGTTAGGACTCTTTTAAAACTACAAACTCGTGTTCTAATTACATCACTCTATATGATGCAGGTGTCTTTGGCTGCATTTATGATTTCTTGCTTAAAGGAGTAATGCCAAATGATATTTCTTAGAGCATACACAAATAAGAATTAATTTTAGACTTTGGCCACCTGATGCAAAGAACTGACTCGCTGAAAAGATTGATGGTGGGAAAGACTGAAGGCAGGAGGAGAAGGGGAATGTCAGAGGATGAGATGGTTGGATGGCATCACTGACTCAATGGACATGAATTTGAGCAGACTCCAGGAGCTGGTGATGGACAGGGTAGCCCGGTGTGCTGCAGTCCATGGGTTCACAAGAGTCGGACATGACTGAGTGACTAAACTGAATGTTGGAAAACTTTTCTAACCCACATTTTCAATATGACCAAATTTTACTGAGTATCAGATTGATCTATTTTTCAATTGGATTTTTAAAGGCCCAATTCAACTGGGCCAAGCAACAGCAGGTCAAAGCTGAAAGACAGACAGTAAAGCCAGTCCTGTCTTTTCTAAAACACTGCAGCAGTGCTGATGCCCAGGAAGGTCTATAGCAGTGTCATCGAGTGCTGCAGCCAGACTAAGTAATCATTGATCAGAAAAACTAAAGTGATAGGCAACAAATTGAAGAAAGAATGTGAACTCTAAAACAGCATTAGGCAGAAGCATAAATCCTTTGGGGCCAAAGTTATAGCTTGAAAACTGTCTGAATTTTTTAACACCATACATCATCTTCTAATTTATGGAAATGCATATCAGAGAAGTTTGATGAAAAATCTCTCAGCACATTCAAGCAGAGAATCAGAAGTTGCATACTCCTCAAGTTCTTCTCTTGACATAGGCCATTAAAAGAAGACTTGGAGTTGTTGAAATGACCATTTATGTTGACAGAAGTACAAGCAATGGAAAACAAACCATGAAGTTAAAGATATCCTCAGGCTGAGACTCTCATCCATCCTCTGGTTAATAGCAATCTGTTTCCTACTTTCTTTCCAGATCATCATTCCTCTGTATGTGTTGCTGGAACTCTGATGCCATTTGCATCAAAATTAACTTCCCCAAATTCTTCCCCTAGGATGATCTCTGGTCAGTCTTGTATCTTCTTTGTAGGAATTCTGTGACTTTGTATAGTTGTTTCTAAGAAACATAACATAGCCCTTCTCTTTTTAAAAAAATCCAAATCTTCTAATAAACATATGCCATTTTTGAGCCAGATCCAAAGCTGAATTCTTATTTTTCCCTAAGATTTCTGGTTCTGTTCATTCTTTGGGCTACCTTCTTTAGACTTCAACAAGCAATATCACACCCATATGTGTATTTCCCACTGGATTAACAAAATGTTTTTCCATGAGAAAATTGAAGAGAAGTAGGTTGTATCTGTGGCTATTACACTTATTGCCCAAACTTAAATGAACTTTAGTTTCTTAAATCTTATTAGAAAAAATAATGTGAAATATTGTTTCAGCAGAGCAACTATTTGTATTTGAATATATATTTTATGCTATTTCCAGTTACCTGTTTCTTTTGGGAATTTTATGTATAAAACATACATATATATGTGTATGTGTGTGTGTGTGTATTTATATGATGAAATTAGAGACATAAGTATGGATAGATATATGGATATACAGATATATGCCTTGTGGCTCCTAAAGAATTTATACTGCAACTTTATTGCTGCAAGATGAGTTGATAATAGACAATACTAAATATCTATAATGAGTAATTAAATGCATGAATACATTTTCTATCTATGAAGGAATGATATAATAGAAATCATATTTTTATTTCCAACAGTTGTCAAATTATTTTGGCCATGCTTAATGCAGAGCATTCAACAATTGCTTTCAAGAAAGCATTAGCTGATGAATGTGTGCTGACCTGGAATTAATGCTTATTATTGAATTAACTGTATAATGCATACTACATAATCTGCCAAAGACATTGATTCTTCCATTCTAAGGGTTCAAGAAGCTTTATACAGAAATCAATATTGATTTTTGTAGGTGTAATCTAGAGGAAATTTCTTGATTGTGAAAGACTATTTTTCAAAGTGGCTCACAAAGCTCCTGGTTTCACTTAATATATTGGCTACAATAATCTCAGCTCAGTTCCAGTTATTTGCAGAACAGTGACTGCCAGAGATTATTGCTTCCAACAGTAGGTCTGTGTTTATCTCAGCTTTGTTTAAAATATCTATGAACTGGAAATTTATTTATGCTTTCAACACCCCTCTAATATGTAGCCAGGCTGGAAAGGTAGGTAGATTACTAAAAATGGCTTAAAGTAGATTCATGAAGAAGAGGAATGACCAAGGTTGGCCATTTTTATGGCAATCAGTGTGTCATTTCATGATCGAATATAGGAGTGACTACTATTAAATTACTAATCAAGTGTTTACCTATTCTCTTAGATATACATGTATATGTTCCAGATAACAAAAAATATGAAACATCTTTATTTGCACCATATTTCTCATCAAGACTAGTAATTTATCCAGTGAAGGTTTCATCTAATAAAGCTCATGAAATAGAATATATAATATAAAAATAGAAATAGAATAGAAACATGAAATAAAATATATAATATAGAAGGCTCAGACTATTGATGTGCAAGTATGTCATTCTAGGCAATGAAAGGTTTGTTTCTGAGAGTGTTTTAAAATGAGGTTCAATTACCTCAGCTCTAAAGTTTTTACAACAAAATCCAAGGAAAAGAGTTGTAATTGTTATCTATCTAAGTTATACTGAAATAAATGAGGATAATGAATGAATGTGAATGGCAATGATAATGTAATAAAGAATGTTTTCAACTTTGATACCATTACAAGTGGAATTGCTCTTATACCAAGCTCATCACAAGTTTCTCTCTTTGCTGATAGGAAAATCTAAATGACTCAGATAATTTATTTGTTGGTTTTAGTAATAATTATTTTCCTTTTGAGTTTTTCTCAAATTCTAGGCATGCTACTAAAAGATTCACAAATCATTTAATCTGGACAGAAACTCTATAAGATATATATTCTATGATCATACTTATCTTTTAAGGAGAAAAATAAGACTTTAAGAAGTGAAGTAGCTTATAATTTAAAAATAGAAAATTAGAAAGCTAGAACTCAAAATTGAGCCTTCAACCTTTATAACACAAAGTTTTAGATTTACTGAAAAACTAAGAAGATATTAAGGGAAGTTATTTTTTATCCCATTCCATAACCCCATTTCCACTACTAGTAACGAGATATATGTTGTGAGTAATGAACCATAGTTGGTTTATACTGATATATTATTATTAACTAAATTCATTTGTTTAACTTTCTCTCATTTTTTCATACTGTACTTTTTTTTCCATTGCAAAATTCTATTTGAGATGCCACATTTCATGTAGTTGTCATATTTCTTTAGGCCCCTCTTTGCTGTGGCAGTTTCCCAGAGTTTCTTTGTTTCTGATGACCTAAAAGATTTTGAGGGATACTGGTCAGGTATTTTGTAGAATGTCCTTCAAATGGGATTTGTCCAATATCTTTTTTTCTTTTTTCCTCATGGTAAGACTGGAGTTATTAACTGGTAGGACGACCACAGATGTAAAATGGCATTTTCATTACATCATATCAGGCCAATATGCTATCAACACAATTTATGACTATTAATATTATTTTTGATTACTTGGCTAAAGCACTATTTGTCTTCGCCACTTTAAAATTAGTTTTTTTTTTTCATTACCTAACTTGGATGAAAGTCATATGCACAGTTTACTACTACAAAGTATAGAGTTATGCTCCCTCTCTTTGAGGAAATATTCATGTGTCAGTAAATTTTATTAGTTCTTTTTGTGGAATAATAATTGTGGATAATTATTATTAATTAATTGTAATAGCTAATTTGTTAAGAACTAAACAAATTATAAACTAAAGAACTAAAAATCCTCTTAATGAAAGTGAAAGAGGAGAGTGAAAAAGTTGGCTCAACATTCAGAAAACTAAGATCATGGCATTGGGTCCCATCACTACAGGGCAAATAGATGGAGAAACAGTGGAAACACTAGCAGACTGTATTTTTGAAGGGCTCCAAAATCACTGCAGATTGTGACTGTAGCCATGAAATAAAAAGTTGCTTAATCCTTGGAAGAAAACTTATGACCAACCAAGACAGCATATTAAAAACCAGAGATATTACTTTGCCAGCAAAGGTCCGTCTAGTCAAGAATATGGTTTTTCCAAAAGTCATGTATGGATGTGAGAGTTGGACTACAAAGAAAGCTGAGTGCCTAAGAATTGATGCTTTTGAACTGTGGTGTTGGAGAAGACTCTTGAGAGTCCCTTTGACTGCAAGGAGATCCAACCAGTCCATCCTAACGGAAATCAGTCCTGAACGTTCATTGGAAGGACTGATGCTGAAGCTGAAATTCCAATACTTTGGCCACCTGATGTGAAGAACTGACTCATTTGAAAAGACCCTGATGCTGGGAAAGATTGAAGGTGAGAGGAGAAGGGGACAACAGAGGATGAGATGGGTGGATGGCATCACTAACTCAGTGGACATGAGTTTGATAAATTCCTGAAGTTGGTGATGGACAGGGAGGCCTGGTGTGCTGCAGTCCGTGGGGTCACAGAGTCGGACACAACCGAGGGACTGAATTGAACTGAATTTGTTAAGGTTTATTTTTTTATTGTATTGAGAAATTCTCCCTCTATTCCTAGTTTGCTGCGAGTTTCTTATCAGGAATGGGTGTTGTATTTTATCAAGTGTTTCTCTGCCTCAATGGATATGATTATAAATTTTTTTTTGATTAGTCAATGTGGTAGATTACATTATTTTGAAATATTGAACCAGCCTTTCATGCTGGAATAAATCTCACTCTATTTTTATACATTGTTGGATTTGACTTCCTTGTATTTGTATTTTTTGAGGATTTTTCCAGTTGTGTTCATGAGACATATTGGTCTGCACTTTTCCTTTTTTGTAATGTCTTTTTCTGATTTTGGTATTAGGGAAATGCTAGCCTTATAGACTATGTTACCAGTAGACTATATTCTCCCTGCTTCTATTTTCTGGAAGAGATTGTAGAGAATTTCTATCATTTTGCTCTTCAGTGTTTGGTAGAATTCACCAGTGAAAACATCTGGTCTGGTGCTTTCAATTTTGGGAGATTATTGTTGATTCAATTTCTTTAACAGATTACTGACTTTTCCTTGTGTGAGTTTTAGTAGTTTGTGGCGTTCAAGAAATGCTCCCATGTCATCTACTTTATCAAATTTGAGGGCATAAATATTCATATGTTCATAGTATTTATTGATTATCTCTAGAATATCTCTAGCAACAATAGTAATGGCTCCTCTCTTGTTAGTAATTTGTACTAGTTCCCTGTATTTAAATAAACATACTAGAGGTTTATGAATTTTATCTATCTTTTAAAGAGTTTGTTGATTTTCTCTATTGCTTTCCTATTTTTCAATTTCATTGACTTCTCTAATTTTTATTATTTCTTCTCTTTTGCTTTTCCCAGGTTTAAATTGTTCTTTTTCTAGATCCCTAGAATAAGAGCTTCTATTATTGATTTTAGATTTTTCTTATTTTCTAACATGCATTTAAAGCAAAATTTTCTCTCTAAAATTATGATTCATTACATCCCACTATTTTGATAAGTTGTATTTTGGATTTTATTTAGTTCAACTATTTGCAAATTTCTCTTAAATCTTTTTTGATCTATGTGTTATTTAGTGATATGTTGTGCAATTTCTAAATACTGCATTTGGATATTTGCATTTCTAACTCCTTTCTATTATTGATTTCTAGTCTAATTCTGTTTTGGTCTAACAACATATGTTGCATGATTTCTATTCTTATAAATGTGTTAGTATGTTTTATGGTCAAGAATGTGGTCGACCTTAATAAATGTTTTGTGTGAGACCATAAGAAGAATGTGTATTCTGCTGCTGTAGAATGAGGTATTCTATAAACATCAATTAGATCAAATGAATGATGGTACGGTTTCAGGTCAACTACATCCTTACAGATTTTATGCCAGCTTGATCACTGAGAGGCTCTGAAATCATCAGCTATATTAATGGATTTGTGTATTTCTCCTTGCAGTTCTCTCAGTGTTTGTCTCGTGTATTTTGATCTTCTCTGAGTATATTGCATATACATTGATATGTCTTCTTGGAGAATTGATCCATTCATCACTCTGTGCTGCTAAGTTGCTTCAGTCGTGTCCGACTCTGCAACACCCCATAGGTCGCAGCCCACCAGGCTCCCCTGTCCCTGGGATTCTCTAGGCAAGAACGCTGTAGTGGGTTGCCATTTCCTTCTCCAGTGCATGAAAGTGAAAAGTGAAAGTGAAGTCGCTCAGTCGTGTCCGACTCTTGGCGACCCCATGGATTGCAGCCTACCAGGCTCCTCCGTCCATGGGATTTTCCAGGCCAGAGTACTGGAGTGGGTTGCCATTGCCTTCTCCAGATAATGTTTTCTTTTTTTTTTTTTTTTTGTTCTAAAGTCTGTGTTATCTGAAATTAATGTACCTACTTCACCTTTCTTTTGATTAATACCAACATGGTATATCTTTCTCCATCCCTTTACAATTAATCTGTGTCTATATTTGAAGTGAGTTTCTCACTCACTCATATAGTTTTTTTTTTAATCCACTCTGATAATCTTTATCTTTACTTGGTATATTTGTATATTTAGACCATTCATATTTAAGGTGATTATTGATATAGTTTATTTAAATTTATGTTTCTAACTGTCATCTCTTTGTGTACAGCTGTTTATTTTTTTCTCCTAGTTTTCTGCTTCTCTGGTTTTAATGGAGCATTTTGTTTTCTTTTAACTAGTAATATATATTTAACACCAAGTAAATCCATTTTTTCACTAGAGGTTTTAACTTATTAATCATTATTACTGTAAGTTGCCCATCTAATTTTTCTGAAATCTGCCATGTATTATTCTGGTTCTGTTGCAAGCATTTTTGCAGATTTTTTTTCTTTGCCTTTTAGTATGGCTTGCAAATTTTTGAGACCAAGTAATAGGAAGTGAAGTGAACAGTCCTATAGTATTTAGGTTTTATATTTAATCTTTCAAAGAGTCAGGCTGTGTTTATTGTTTGCTGTTACTTTAGGTATCTTTAGGCTTCTGTTTCCTCTAGCAACCTTGCTTTCATCTTTTACCCTTTCAGTTTTCTCTAAAAACTCCTTTTTAAATAGAATCTAAGCCTTGTAGTTTTTACCCATCCTGCAACCCCCAGGTTAGAAAAGACATGAAGGTAAGTTTCCTTCCCCTGTACAGAATAAGTCTCTTGTAAAATTCTTTCTTTTGTGGAGTGGGTATTTGAAAATTCTCTGAGCATCCATTTAAGTGGTTATTTTTCTCCTTCCTCTGACAGGAACATGAGCTTTTTTTGTTTTGTTTTGTTTTTTAATGGTTCTTCATTATGAGACTGTGGTAGAGTTCCTAGAAGTAAAACCTGCAGAGGTGTTGATATCCCTTAAGACTGGATTGTAGAAGCCTCTCATTCCTACTTTAATTTACATTCCAACAATTCATTAAAATTACTTAAGTTCTCCTAAATGTTAATGGCTCCAGTGGCTTGCGTTCTTGGTAAGCTGACCTCATTTGTGATTATCTGTATTTGCCTTTCTTTCCAGATTTCAGGTTGATGGTTTGCCTTGTGACCTCTTTTTTTCTGATTGGTGCAAGAAAAGTTGTTGATTTTCAGTTTGTTTATCTCTTTTCTTACTGTAAAGAAGAGAGTGTTATTTTTCAAGTTCTTTATCTCTTGAAGCTGAAATAGAAGTCTGAGCTTTTACTCTTAATCATGCGCTCTCCTCCAATGGCTCAAAAACGTTATCATGCATCAGAATCTCCTGGAGGACTTGTTAAAACTGAGATTACTGTGCACAACTCCCAAAGTATCTAATTAAGTAGGTCTATGGTAGTACTTGAGAATTTGCTTTTCTTACAAGTACCAAGTTAATGCTGATGCTACTGGTCCGTGGGCTGCACTTTGAGAACTACTCTTTACTATTTTAGTGTCTGACCTTAATTTATCTGTAATCATGAGAGTCGCATAATGAAGAAAGTGAATGGTCTAATCAACCTGATTCTTGAGTTTGACTATGTTGTCATTACTGTATTGAAATCATCCCTATGTCTCTGTTATCCTTGTCACAGTACTCATTATTGTGATTTTTGCTGAATAAGAAAGGGTTTTAGCACTATCAGTGCTTCTTTCTATATATTTCTTTGATTCATTTTTGTAATGTAAAAATATTCATTGTGAAATAATCAGCATCTCCAGGAAGGTTTTGTAGTAAGTTCCGATCCTATTTCAGAGAAGTAATATGGCATGTAGCATTTCTTTTTAGATTCAAGTGTACACATCAATATATATATATATATACACACACACATGTGTATATATAGTTTGAATTTTTTTTAATTTAAGATATGATGAAGTTTTGTCTTATATTTGCATCTGTGGACAAGTTTGTTATTCAGACAATTACATAGTATTCCATTGTGTGAGCATGCTATATTTAATTAACACATTTTTTAATGTATGGACTTTAATCCATTTAGAATACTTCTTTTATTACCAAAATTATAGCACTTGACCTTTGTATACACAAGTCTTTCTGTTCCTACTGGCTTTGTTGTTGTATACTGCTGCTGCTGCTGCTGCTGCTGCTGCTAAGTTGATTCAGTCGTGTCCAACCTGTGCGACCCCATAGACGGCAGCCCACCAGGCTCCACCACCCCTGGGATTCTCCAGGCAAGAACACTGGAGTGGATTGCCATTTCGTTCTCCAATGCACAAAAGTGAAAAGTGAAAGTGAAACACTCAGTCATGTCCAACTCTTAGCGACCCCATAGACTGCAGCCTGCCAGGTTCCTCCATCCACGGGATTTTCCAGGCAAGAGCTCCATTGTTGTTGTATAAATTCCTAGAAGTAGAATTTTTGAATCAGAAGTCATATGCACTTATCTTTACTAAATAACAATATAAATGATAGTATGAAAATACCACTGGTTCTCCATCATTAGCCTATGATGTGATAAAGTTTTTTGAACTTTGCAAATCTGGAGATTTATTATAAATGCAGCCTAAGTACTTGGATAAACCTGAAGATTTATATTTTACTAACTGACTCCTGTATTCTCCTTTTCTCTCTCTCCTGTCTCTCTCTCTCCCTATCCTTTCCCAGATTTTCTCTCTCCCTCTCATCTAGATGCCATATGAAATGTTAAGCTTGTTTGTAAAGGTCACAATTTTTTGTCTGATCTTTTCTAGCAACCTGTGCCACACTGTTTTAGAGAGAACACTTAATGGGAAGTGCTTACAAATGATTTGGTGCCTCTGTCTCCTATGCTAAGGCCAATGCTTTGTTTTCACTGCATAAAACTGTTCAGTTTTGGACCCTCTCCACTTCCTAAAAGACATAAAATGGTGTCTCTCGGTTAAATTTCAGGATGCAGGCAGAAAAGCCTACTTTATCAAATTTGTTTTTTCTTTCCCCTGTTTGCCATCTAGCTCCAGTCTGATCTCTTGTCTATCTTATACAATTTTGTTGAAAGTAGCAAAAATTATCTTATACACAAAAATTTCATGACACATTTCCCGATAATCGAGAGCAAGTTTAGCAGGTGGTTTGCCTTCCATGTGTCTACAATTAATTAAACTGGAAAATGTGTGCCTGTGGTATTTGAGTTCCTGCCACTCACAGCCTGACTGCCTTTACTAAGCCAGTGTCACATTTTATTACTGAAGCACCTCTGGTCCAAAACAGCAACTGGATCTCCAGCTTTAACATCCATACAACTGACTGGCAGCAGGAACCTCTTTTCCTTGGAGCTATGGGAACACTGACCCCTTGGGGTGCTGTAAGGTGATCTAGTTCCACTTTTCCTTGAAGATCTGTGTAGTTGGCTGTTTTTCAGATGCACCATAGTGTTTATACCTATGCCCTTTATGTTTTTCATGGTTGCCTCATTGATTTGTAGAAAACCTTTTGCATATGATAGATATTAATCATTTGTCAAATATTCAAACACATATATATTTCCTCAATATGTTATCTTTTCATTATCTTTATTTACTCTTTTCTTCCATGTGCTGTGCTTAGTCGCTCAGCCATGTCCAACTCTGTGACCCCATGAACTCTAGCCTGCTAGGCTCCTCTGTACATGGGGATTCTCCGGGCAAGAATACTGGAGTAGGTTGCCATGCCCTCCTCCAGCTTTTTTCCATACAGAAGTTTTAAATATTTAGGTCCAAAAATTTGCTGATCTTCTTTTATGGATTCTAGCGTTTGCATCAGATTTAGAAAAAAAAATTCTCCTATCTGCAATTAAATTCAAAATATCTTCTCTGACTTAAAAAAAAATTGTATTTATTTACCTTTAATAGGTTTATTTTTAAAGTTGTTTTATGATCACTGAAAAATTAAGCAAAATGTACAGAAAATTTCCATAAATATCCTCCCTTCTCTCCATATATACATAAAACTACCCTCACTCTCAATATCCCACACCAGAATGATATATTTGTTACAATCAATGAAACTACTTTGGTATGTCATTATAATCCAAAGTCTATAGCTTACATTAAGATTCATACTTGGTATTATTCATTCTTTTATTTGCAACAAATACAGCATCATACAGAATAGTTCAATGCCATGAAAGCTTCTGGGTTTTGTCCATTTATCCCTCCTTCTTCTGTTACCTCTTCTTTCAACAACTAATCTTGTTATCTTTTTATAGTTTTTTTTTTTTTTCCGAATATCATATAGCTGGAATCATGGAATATGTAGCCTTTTTTGATTGGTTTCTTTCACTTAGAATATGTAGTTAAGCTTCTTCTATATGTATATATATATATATTTCATGGTGTGTAACTCACTTCTTTTTTAACACCAAATACTATTCCATTGTCTGAATGCTACAGTTTATTTATTAACCTACTGAAGGATATATTGGTTACTTCTAAGTTTTGGCAATTATAACTAAAGCTGCTACAGACCTCCATGTGCAGGTTTTTGTGTGGACATATATTTTGACCTCCTTTGAGTAAATACAAAATACTATCATTAGTGGGCCATATAGTAAGAGTGTGCATGATTTTTAAGACACTGACATCGTGCTGTTCAGAGTGGCTGTACAATATGCCTTGCCACCAACGAGGATCAGGAGTTCTTATTGCTCTACAGTGACATCAGCACTTGGTGCTGTCAGTAGTTTAAATAGCTTTTCTAATGGTGTGCCTTGTTTTATGGCTTTACTAATAGGTGTGTATTATTGTAAATAAAAATTTCCTTATGGCATATGATATTGAATACATTTTCATATGCTATTTGTCATATGTATATATTCTCTGGTGAGGTGCTTATGCAGGTACTATGCCTATTTTTAAAGTAAACCCACTTTCTTACCATTTAAGAGTTCTGTGTGTATTTTGGATAACAATCAAAAGATCAGATGTATCTTTGGCAAATATTTTCTCCCAGTGTGTGACTTGTCTTCTTCTGCTAACGTTGTCTTTTGCAGAGCAGAATGTTTTAATTTTAATGAAATTTATTCATATCAACTGTTTCTTTCATGGATTATGCCTTTGGTGTTTTCCACTACTTCTAAAAAGTGTTTTAGTTTTCTTGTTGTTTCTATTGTATCTAGCTTAGAAATATATCAAGTAACTGATTTTCCCCCTACTAATTACATTGATTAAAAATTAAAGCATTAGTATCTGACTTGGGTTATTACATAGCCAACTCACCTGTTTTCACCCTTTTCCAAAGCAGTCAGGTTGTTAAAACCGTAGACAAAACAGCTATTAACACTTCAGTTCAAAACCCTCCAAAGATTGTTCATCTTCTGCCTACATGTTTCTGCAGATGTTTCCTTCAGTTCATATGCTAATACTTTTCCTCTGTTCTCGCTTACTCTGTGAATACTTCAAAAACTCTGATTTCAGGACGTTACCATTTCAGGGCTGTTTCTTCCTTCTAGAATGTTCTTACCTTGATATAGTTCAGTCATTCAATCATGTCTGATTCTTTGTGACCCCATGTACTGCAGCTCGCCAAACTTCCCTATCCTTCACCATCTCTGGGAGCTTACTCAAACTCACGCCTGTTGAGTCAGTGATGCCATTAAACCATCACATCCTCTGCCCTACCCTTCTCCTGCCTAAATCTTCCCAGCATTAGAATCTTTTTATGAGTCAGCTCTTCACATCAGTTGACCAAAGTATTGGAGCTTCAGCTTCAGCATCAGTCCTTCCAATGAATGTTCAGCATTGATTTCCTTTCACATTGACTGGCTTGATCTTCTTGCAGTCCAAGGGACTCTCAAGAGTCTTCTCCAAAACCACAACTCAAAAGCATCAGTTCTTCAGCATTCAGTCTTCTTTATGGTCTAACTCTCACATCCATACATGACTACTGGAAAAACCAGTAGCTTTGACCAGAGAGACCTTTCTGGGAAAGTAGTGTTTCTGCTTTTTAATATGCTATGTAAATTGTTCATAACTTTTCTTCCAAGGAGCCAGCATCTTCTAATTTCATGCCTGTAGTCACCATCTTCAGTGATTTTGGTGCCCAAGAAAAT
This sequence comes from Aepyceros melampus, assembly GCA_006408695.1. Classification (NCBI taxonomy): domain Eukaryota; kingdom Metazoa; phylum Chordata; class Mammalia; order Artiodactyla; family Bovidae; genus Aepyceros; species Aepyceros melampus. Next base: position 496,778 of record SJXQ01005096.1, read on the forward strand.
AAACTCTGTCACTGTTTGCATTGTTTTCCCATCTATTTGCCATGAAGGACCAGATGCCATGATCTTCATTTTTGAATGCTGAGTTGTAAGCCAACTTTTTCACTCTCATTTTTCACCTTCACCAATAGGCTCTTTAGTTCCTCTTCACTTTCTGCCATAAGGATGGTGTCATCTGCATATCTGAGGTTATTGATATTTCTCTTGGCAATCTTGTTTCCAGCTTGTGCTTCCTCCAGCCCAACATTTCACATGATTTACTCAGCATTTACATTAAATAAGCAGGGTGACAATCTACACCCTTGATGTACTCCTTTCCCGACTGGAACAAGTCTGTTGTATCATGTCCTGTTTTAACTGTTGCTTCTTGTCTTTCATATAGATTTCTCAGGAGACAGGAAAGGTGGTCTGGTATTCTTGTCTCTTTAAAATTTTTCCGCAATTTTTTGTGTTCTACACAGTCAAATGCTTTAGCATAGTCAATAAAGCAGAATTAGATGTTTTTCTGGAATTCTTTTGCTTTTTCTATGATCCAACGGATGTTGGCAATTTGATCTCTGCTTCCTCTGTCTTTTCTAAATCCAGCTTGAACATCTGATATTTCTTGGTTCACATACTGTTGAAGCCTGGCTTGGAGAATTTTGAGCATTACTTTGCTAGCATGGGAAATGAGTGCAATGTGTGGTATTTTGAACACTCTTTGGCATTGTCTTTCTTTGGGATTGGAATGAAAACTGACCTTTTCCAGTCCTGTGGCCACTGCCGAGTTTCCAAATTTGTCGGCATATTGAGTGCAACACGTTCACAGAATCATCTTTCAGGATTTGAAATAGCTCAGCTGGAATTCCATCACCTTCACTAGCTTTGTTTGTGTTGATGCTTCCTAAGGCGCACTTGACTTTGCACTCCAAATATCTGTCTGTAGTTGCGTAATCACACCATTGTGGTTATCTGGGTCATGACTATCTTTTTTGTATAGTCCTTCTTTATTCTTACATCTTCTTCTTTTGCTTCTGATAGCTCCATATCATTTCTGCCCTTTATTGTGCCCATCTTTACATGAATTATCCCTTAGTATCTCTAATTTTCTTGAAGAGGTCTCTAGTATTTCCCATTCTATTGTTTTCCTCTATTTCTTTGCATTGTTCACTTAGGAATGCTTTCTTATCTCTCCTTGTTATTCTTTGGAACTCTGCATTTAGACGGGTATATCTTTCTTTCCAAGAAATCACAATTTGTTCCATCTCTCTTTTAGATGACCTCCTAAAACATGCCTCCTCTGATCATCCCATCTAAAAGAGTAAACTTTGAAACCAGTATTTCATAGGACTTTTTATCACCAACACGTACATATTTGTTTGCTTATTGTTCCTCTCCTCCATATGGATTAGAAACCTCTCTTGTTAACTGCTCTATTTAAGGGTTAAGTGTATAACTGGTTAAGTGCAAAACTCCTCTGAGGATTTTTTCCAGCTCATAACCATCCTATGGAGAAGGCAATGGCACCCCACTCCAGTACTCTTGCCTGGAAAATCCCATGGATGGAGGAGCCTGCAGTCCATGGGGTCTCCAGGAGTCAGACATGACTGAGCGACTTCACTTTCACTTTTCACTTTCATGATTGGAGAAGGAAATGGCAACCTACTCAGGTTTTCTTACCTGGAGAAACCCAGGGACGGAGGAGCCTGTTGGGCTGCTGCCTATGGGGTTGCACAGAGTCGAACATGACTGACCCGACTTAGCAGCAGCAGTGGCAGCAGGGATGGAAGTGTGATAAAAGAGGTTTACTAAATAAATCATAGTTGAGGGATGACATCCTATTTGATGATAAAAAGGTATTTGCTAAATGCCAAGTCCCAATAGTAGGAAGAAGTAGTGTCACTGAAGTTGCAAGTCAATGTTAACTGATAATGTTTAATTTGTAAAATGCAGGGAGTGGGGTGCATCAGTAAGTTTCAGAATACAGAGGTAAAGTGTTAATAACGTGCTTGTTCCATGCAGCTTGTTTGCCTTGGGTTAGACCTAGAGACTTAAACCTCGTCAACAGTGATCCCTCTCTAAAAAATTGGCATATATTTTCCTGAGACTGAGAAAATAAAGTAGCACCTGAGATTTAGTCTTTTTTGAGTAATTATAAATTACATTTGTAATGAGTTCAATTATAACTAAGTTCAATTGGCTGAGTATTGCATTGTTGTATTTCCAACTTAGTTTTCAGAACCATAGTGCATTGCTAAGTGGCTTGTACATAGGCTATTTTTCAAACCTGTTAAAAAATATTTTTGAGAACATTTCCTAACACTATTCACAAAAGTAAGCTCAAAATAGATTGAAGACCTATATGTAAAGCCAGGCACTATAAAAATCTACAGGAAAACATAGGCAGAATATTCTTTGACATAGTCACAGCAAAACCCTTCTTGACCCACTGCCTAGACTAATGAAAATAAAAATAAGCAAGTGGGACCTAATTAAAAGCTTTTACACAGCAAAGGTAACCATATGCAAGACATAAAGACAACCCCCAGAATGGGAGAAAATATTTTCAAGCAAAGAAACTAACAAAAGTTTAATCTCCCAAATATACAAGCAGCTCATGCAGCTCAATGTCAAAAAAACAAACAACCCAACCAAAAAATGAATAGAAAGCCTAAATGGAAATGTAGCCAAAGAAGACATACAGATTACCAAGAAACACATGAAAAAATCCTTACCATTGCTCACTTTTAGAGAAATGCAAATTAAAACTACAGTGAGGTATCATGGCCATCATTGAAAAATCTACAATAAATGCTAGAGGGGACGTGGAGAAAGGGGAACACTCTTACACTGTTGTGGGAATGCAAATTGATACAAGTGCTGTGGAAAACAGTATGGAATTTCCTTAAAAACTAAAAATAAAACTACCATATGACCCAGCAATCCCACTACTGGGTATATACTCTGAGAAAGTCATAATTCTAAAAGACACATGTCTTTATTTTCTTGGGCTCCAAAATCACTATGGATGGTGACTGCAGCCATGAAATTATAAGACATTTGCTCCTTGGAAGAAAAGGATGACAAACCTAAACAACATATTAAAAAGCAGAGACATCACTTTGCTGACAAAGGTCCATATTGTAAAAGCTGTGGTTTTTCCAGTAGTCATGTAGGGATGTGAGAATTGAACCATAAAAAAGGCTGAAAGTGAAAGTGAAGTTGCTCAGTTGTTTCTGACTCTCTGTGACCCCATGGATTATAGCTTGCCAGGCCACTACATCCATGGGAGTTTTCAGGCAAGAGTACTGGAGTGGGTTGCTATTTCCTTCTCCAGGGGATTTTCCTGACACAGAGATCAAACCCGGGTATACTGCATTGCGGGCAGACTCTACCATCTGAGCCTCATTGTGGTTAGCTCAGTTGGTTAGAGCATGGTGCTAATCATGCCAAGGTTGTGGATTTGATCCCCAAGTGGGCTGGAGGAATTTTTCTTCCTTACCACTCAAGGTGGTTACACATTTGTACCCTAGACTTGTAACTCAGGTTGCTTAAAAAAAAAAAAAAATCTAAAAAGTCTGAGGACTGAAGAATTAAAGCTTTCAAACTGGTCCTGGAGAAGATTCGTGAGAGTCCCTTGGAGAGTCAGGAGATCAAGTCAGTCAACCCTAAAGGAAATCAGTCCTGAATGTTCATTGGAAGGACTGATGTTGAAGCTGAAACTCCAATACTTTGGCCATGTGATGAAAAGAGCCAACTCATTGGAAAAGATCCTGATGCTGGGAAAGATTGAGGGCAGGAGGAGAAGCGGGTAACAGAGAATGAGATGGTTGGGTGGCAACATTGACTCAGTGGACGTTAATTTGAACAAACTCCAGGAGATAGTGAAGGACAGGGTAGCCTGACCTTAAACATTGGTTTAGTAACACTGTGTCTAATTCCCTGTTTCCACCTTTTTGCAACTTGTGTTAAGGCTTTATCTTTCAAACTTATAGATTTTCCTAGAGTGAAAGCTTTTTCATGTGTCATTTATCCATTTCTGATTTCTGAAGATTTGATTACTGATGCCTTAAAATCAGAAGAGAAGCATTTTGAAATACTTTAAAAGATATAGTTAATAATTGAGGATAGTTATTTTAAATGTATGCAGTGGTTAACATGTTCTCAGAGTTAAGGTACTCTTTAAAAAATGATTCCCTTTTAGGGGCATTATCAAATACAGAACTGATTAAGCAATCAAACTCTGTTCTAGTTTCAGAGCAAAATGTTAGCCATTCTGCTTTTCATTCTTTCTTTTATTACACCTCATTATTGCCTCTTTAGATTCTTTCTTTCTGTTCCGAATGATTTCCTGCCTTATGGCCATCTAAGGAACATAGTGGAAGGGTAAAGAATTAATTAAAGTTCTAATGGTGCAATTAGTAGTAACTGTGACTGTTAAAGCATTTTCTCAGATGTTTTATAGCTTGTGAGACATCATCTTCACCTCAGCCGATGAATACTGACCACCTGTTATCTATTACCATAATATTATACAAGCAGACTGACAAAAAGCAATCTGGTCTCCAGTGACGGGACTACTGAAGCAATTGACAGGCAGTTTCCACAAAGGTAAACTGTGAAAGCTAAATGAGATGGTAAATAGAAACTCAGGCAGGTGTTTAATGGAGAAACCATTAAAACAACCCAGAAGTTGTAAAATGAATGTATTGTTTATGTATATTTTATAGTATTCAGTTTGTTTCAGTATTTGAATACAGTGACTTTAAAACCAATATCCTATGTCATACATTCGTAATTACCTATATGAGCTGATAACTTGAATCAGGAAGCATGATGTACTCAGTGAAGAAAGTCTGTTGCAAAAGAAGTTTGTTGGCCTTCAACCAGTTTAATTTAAAATGTAAAAGTTGGTTATGCTTTACACAAAATAGAAGTTTTCTCTTAAATTTGATGAAGTAAGTACACTTATAGAGAAAATAAGTTAACTCAGAAGGGAAAGCATGAATTAACAGATATCTTTGAATTAAGCGCTATTCATTGCTATCACATCCTGCAAGACTTCTTCTGGGTGCTGAATAGCACTGAATTTCTAATATGCCTTCTTCAATTATTGATTTGTTGCTTGTCTGTTCTCTTGGAAAGTCAGATGAAGATCAGTGTGACAGTATTTATAGGCTGCATCTCATCTAAGGGGTGTAATCTGTCTTCGTTAAGTTCAGTAAAAGTGATAGATGGCATTTGGCAGTGTAATGATGTGATCACTGTACCAGCGCCTCTCTAAATCATAAGCTGTTGCTTTCTGTTGTGTAGATATTTAATCAGTTATACACCCCATTACTGATTTAATTCAGGATGTCAGTAGCAGGTGAATAATGTGCATATTTGTATATTAATATCATATTGTATTAATGCTCCCTTCATTTAAGTGTGCTATTCATTTGAAAATCATAAATGTTGCTTCATGGGTCGAATAAATTTAATCGAAATGTTAGGCATCTAACACCTTCAGTGTTAATTCGATGTGTCAGTAAAAGTGTGTGTTCCTTTATATCTGTGTTCATGCTTTCTTGACAGAACGGATTAATTGGTGACATCAGTATACTTGCTATGAGTGATAAAAATTTCTATTAATTTATACCCAATAAATGAGCTTTAGTTTTAAGATTACAGTAGAGGAGTCGAGCTTTAAGAAAATAGTGCTAGAGCACTATTTTAATATAAAAAGTAGAAAACCAGCAACTGTTTAATGGTGATATACTATCAAAGCCACACCAGAAGTTCATCAATATTCCTATTACTTTCACTAAATTTTATGTTAATTTTAGACTCTATGATGAATTTCATATTAAGAAATCTGGTTAACAATATTGAAATGATTTTAGGGGATGAACCATCTGAATAACTACTATTTATATTTCACATTTTTGCTCTCAAATATATTATTTATATGTTACAATACAGACTAAATAATTTTTTAAATTGTCTTTTTTAGGAAAACATCATGGCATCACTATCTCTTGAAGACCTTTATACTAATTTTATAGAATAATATGTTTATTCTAACACTTAAAAACTGAGAATAAACATCCATAGAAAAACTTGAACACTTTTTCCAATGAAATTTCATGACTCCACATAATTGAGAGGAAAATTAATTTATAAGCAGACTAATGCATATTCTCTCAACATTACTTTCTTCTAGACATATAAGCAAAGTAGATATTTGTGACATTTTTCTAAAGAGAGCTCCAAGTCTTCTGGGAACTTCCTCTAGGAAGTATGTAGTACAGTTAAGCAGTTGTGCATGAATGATACTGACTGATAGACTAAAAACATTTCAGCTAAATCTCATTAAACTTTAGAGCCTTCATTCTCCTGTCCTTCGCTCTTAAACAATTCGATAGCTGTCATTTTTGACGTCATCAAGTTCCAATTGACTTGGAGTGGACAAACAGCCTTGTACTAACATAACAACTATATTCCTAAATTTATCCATTCATTATCTTCTCCAAGTGTTGACTCTTAACCGTCAGAGTGAATATGATTTACTGTGATGACTCAAATTTCAAAAATCCAAGTGGAAGAAAAAACAAAAGACAAATAAAGAAAAGAAGAAAATAAGCAAACTTCTGACTGCAACAGCCTATAGGATTTTAATACATACATGAGAAATATATTATGTTAAAAATGACTATTTTAAAGGCATGAAGTTATTTAACAAATTCATCAATTTATCATATGTGTTTATTTGGCACTTTTTTGGTCATAAGAAGCTTCCACATTTTCATTTATTTAAAAGACCTAAATACCATCTTCCTTTTGTCTGTAAATCTTCTGTAATCCTTAAAGTGATAGAAGGATAGAGTGTTATTTTGTTTTACTTATAATGTATTGAAAACTCTGTATTTCCATAATAATGCCAACATTTATTTCTGTAATACTTCTTTCTAACAAACTGTAAAAGTTTCATAGGAATAATCTCATGTATTTTCATAACATGCTTAAAGTTGTTAGAGAACTGCTGATTATTAATTCCATTTTATAAATAAGAAAAAACACAATATGATAGATCCCTCCTGGTCACTCAGTCAGTCAGCAACACCCAAAGAATTGAAAGCTAGTTTTCAGTCTTTGCTCAGGAAATCGGCAGCCTTGAAGTTCACATGGGGTTTTCAGTGCTATAGAACTTTGGCCTATTACTTTTTATATCCATCTTTACCATTTCTGTGATTATTTCTTGCAAAGAAAACCCAAATAGGCTTGTATATATGTGTGTACATTACTTACCTTCTTGAGTTGGACCTTCTATCTGGTGTCATTTGCATCAATAGGGGACAGAAGCAAGTGAAAACTTTATTCGTAGATCAAAGGATGGAGAGGTGTGAGCTTCTGTTCTAGAGTCCAGACTCTTCCCTGCCGGGGTCCAGCCCCAGTGGATCCAGGGATATTCAAAGGTGGGACGGAGCAGGCAGATAGGAAAGGATAGGACAGGATAGTCAGGACAGGATAAAATAGTAGGAAATTACTAGAAAAATAGGAGTCTGAATAACTCGGTTTACGGGGAAAGCCAATAAAATCTCAAGACAAGAGATTTGCACCATCTACGCAGCCCACCGGCGTCCGCTTGAATCTCTAAAGGGGCCCCACCATGGATCCCTTTTCTTGCAGAACTTAGGGCCAGGGCAAGTAAGTAGACGTGGTGAGCCTCCCGCTCCAGATGGGAATTCAGCCTGGAGTTAAAGTACAAGAGGACAGAGAGAGAGAGAAACATGGGGGGAGCCAGATATCTTTAAAGAACGAGTTAGAGCGAGCCATCTGAGAAACTGGTCTGAGAAAAGCCAGTCCAGAAAAACTGCTCTGAGAAACTGTCTCCGAGAAAACTGGTCCAAACTGCTCTGAGAAAACTGCTCCCAAAACTGGCCCCCCACTTTATTATTCACATGTCCTTTTTATACAATGAAGATCAATGGGTTTCACAAATTTTAGCAATGACAGCAGCCCTGACTCTTATCGAGACCAGGCTTATGTTTTGCATACCTAATTGTATACACAAGTCTTAGGTAATTTACATCATCTTCCAGCCAAAAGGCCAATTCGACAATTTACAGCTCTTTTCTGATAAGTGTTATTTTTCCAAGGTCTGGCACCATTCTCAGGAGGCACTAAACAAAGTTGCATTCTTACATAGCAAGGACACCGCAAGCAAGAGGGAGTACGATGATTTATAAAAGAAAGCAATTAACTCAAAAGCCTAGTGTTGCTAACATCAAAAAACTACTACATATCTATTTCCAAATATTGTTTGTACGGCAGAAACTTCCAGGTGCAAATAAGGTCTGGCAGCGATCACTGAGGCAACAGTGAAGTCTATATCACTATTAAGGCTTTGGCTCTTAGAAAAGGTTTGTAACTTTAAAAGACTTCAAGGCCTTTTTGCCCCTCACAGTTGGGGGTTGTGAGCAATTCACAAGCTTGTAAAAGGTCAGGGGAACCTGTTTAGGGAGGCTAGAGGATTATCAAGGGGGGGGTGGTTGGGCTGAAACACTCCTTTCAAATGCAGGAAGCTAAAGCTTTGAATTAACTCCTTCCGAGAAACTGGCAGAGAATAGTGGGGAAACAGAGAAATTCTTATTTTGGGAGTACAATGCTCAGGAGAAACCAGGGAGAAATCCAATGACTCAAATTGCCCTGCCATCTGAGTCTACCACGTGACCCTGTCATGGGTGGGATTCCTCACGCTGGCCCCCGACACTTCCCCAGAAGGCCACACTTTCTCATCAGTGGGAAGGGGACATCAGGGGAACCTGTTTAGGGAGGCTAGAGGATTATCAAAGGGGGGGGTGGTTGGGCTGAAACACTCCTTTCAAATGCAGGAAGCTAAAGCTTTGAATTAACTCCTTCCGAGAAACTGGCAGAGAATAGTGGGGAAACAGAGAAATTCTTATTTTGGGAGTACAATGCTCAGGAGAAACCAGGGAGAAATCCAATGACTCAAATTGCCCTGCCATCTGAGTCTACCACGTGACCCTGTCATGGGTGGGATTCCTCACGCTGGCCCCCGACACTTCCCCAGAAGGCCACACTTTCTCATCAGTGGGAAGGGGACAGAATTCTCGCCAGGTGGGTGCAGCTGTGCTGCTCAAGCTCTAGTTAACAATGTGGGTCACAGAGTTTCTGCACACAGCCCTCTGCCTCCATCCTGAATTGGGGTGCTGTAAGAGGTGCCGTGAAGGGCTCCTCGGCACAGAGCCTAAACTGCACATTGTGTCAGGGCAGCAGTTTTACACAAGGAACTCTGCTCTGCAGTGGCAGGTGTGAGCCTTCTCCACGTGGTACCCTAGGAGCAAGTGAAACTAGATGAAGCACAAGAAAAAAAAAAAGGCTAGACTTTATGTTATTATTCAGATTCTATTTTTATTTCCTGGGAATTGTTAATGGGCTTTGCCAGTGACATGTTATATGTATATATACACACATGCTTGCCTGTGAGTGCATGTTCAGTCATGTCCAACTCTTTGCGACCCCATGGACTGTAGCCTCCCAGGCTCCTCTGTCCATGGAATTTTTCCCAGCAAGAATATTGGAGTAGGTTCCCATTTCCTATTCCAAGGGATCTTTTCAATGCAGGGATTGAACTGAGTCTCTTGCGTCTCCTGCATTGGCAAGCAAATTCTTTACCAACTGAGTCACCTGATATACGCAAATACATACTAACAGATTCTAAATCTTTGTCAATAAATGATTGTCAAATTACATAAACAATCCATGCTCAAGTACACCAAAATATTCAATTTTAGATACTTAAGGTGAGAACTGATTTCTGGGATGTACAGGAATCAGAGGGCACATATGTGCAAGTGACCTTATATGCCCGATTCCATTGGAATAGTGGTTTATTATTGGATAATCTTATTACAAACAAAAAATAATTACTCCTCCTCACCATTGCCATATCATTTAGATTTTCATTTCATTATGGTCCTTAAGCTCCAGTCCCCAATACTAACTCAAAATTATAAGATGGTCGTTTCAGCCCAGTTGGAGAGGACTATCTTCCCAACAGCTTCCCATTACCCTACCCATTCTCCGCACTCCTAACCTCAAGCTCATCAACAAAAAAAAAACAAACTTGCACAACTTTGTTTTGAAAATCTGCTTTGGCAGTGATTTTTAAGTTATATGCCTTAAGTTATTCTGTCCTGAATATTAAGACTCTTAATATTCTTTCTCTTTTGCTTTTCCACCTTGTTCTGGCATGAAATAAATAAATTTTCCTTTGATTTCTATAAGTCTTACTATTATTTCTTACTTAATTTCTCAACTCTTACTGTCTAAAAGAGTGCTAAAAGATTTGTTAGATTTTTCAGTTGTATATTTTCCCTGTCACATTTTAAAAATTTTTTCATTCAAAAGCTATGAAGTTTGCTGTATTTATTACATCCTGCCTGCAATGCAGGGGATGTGGGAGATTCAGGAGATAGGAGTTCTATCCCTGGGGTGGGAAGATGCCCTGGAGGAGGAAACGACAACTCATTCCAGTGGGTTGCCTGGCAGGCAACAGTCCAAAGTGTCACAAAAAGTTGGACATGACTGAGTGACTGAGCATGCATGTATGCTATATATGCTTAAAAAAAAGAAGTAAAATATTCCTTTTTTACATTATACCATCATTTTTTTTTCATTGAGAGATTTGATATTTGTGACACAGTCCCAAATCTTTAAATGTCATCCTCATTGCTATGGAACTGACTTTAAAAACAAACAGACAAGCAAACATATTTTCCCTATCTTAATGTGATTACTTATCCTTTAAAATATTTTTCTTCCTTAAATTCTTTTTCTTCAGCAATATATGCATATGTGCAATAAACATTTGTGCATTGAAGAATTGATGCTTTTGAACTGTGGTGTTGGAGAAGACTCTTGAGAGTCCCTTGGACTGCAAGGAGATCCAACCAGTCCATTCTGAAGGAGATCAGCCCTGGGATTTCTTTGGAAGGAATGATGCTAAAGCTGAAGCTCCAGTACTTTGGCCACCTCATGCGAAGAGTTGACTCATTGGAAAAGACCCTGATGCTGGGAGGGATTGGGGGCAGGAGGAGAAGGGGACGACCGAGGATGAGATGGCTGGATGGCATCACGGACTCAATGGACGTGAGTCTGAGTGAACTCCGGGAGTTGGTGATGGACAGGGAGGCCTGGCGTGCTGCGATTCATGGGGTCGCAAAGAGTCGGACACGACTGAGCGACAGAACGGAATTCTTTGTGACCCCATGGACTATAGCCCACCAGGCTCCTCTGTCCATGGGAGTCTCTAGGCAAGAATGCTGGAGTGGGTTGCCATGCCCTTCTCCAGGAGATCTTCCCAACCCAGGGATCGAACCTGCATCTAACTCTCCTACATTGGCCGGCAGATTCCTTACCACGAGCTACAACTAGGAAGCACCATAGAGTGCATGTAACTATATTATTAAAGTAATAGTATAAAAATAATGTATTATTGTCATTTCAACACATAATAAATAAAAAATTGTCAAATGTGTTTTTCAGATTTTTAAAAACTAAATCTTCAAAATCTGGTGCCCGTCTTACCCTTCCAGCGTGTCTCAGTTCAGCAGAGTCACATTTCAGATGCCAAGTGGCCACACGTGACTGGGGACCACAGGAGGACACAGAGCTACCCAGACTCCGTCTCTCAAAGTGTGGTCCTGGGATCCTGTGCTGCTGCTGCTGCTAAGTTGTGTCAGTCGTGTCCGACTCTGTGCGACCCTATGGACAGCAGCCCACCAGGCTCCTCTGTCCATGGGAGTCTCTAGGCAAGAATGCTGGAGTGGGTTGCCATTTCCTTCTCCATGGAATCCTGTAGGAAAGCCTGAATCTCAGGCCACCCCCTGGAGCTGCTGATTTGAATCTGTGTTTCCACAAGATTCAGTTCAGTCACTCAGTTGTGTCCAACTCTTTGCGACCCCATGAACCGCAGAACACCAGGCCTTCCTGTCCATCACCAACTCCTAGAGTCCAAACTCAATGTCCATTGAGTCAGTGATGCCATCCAGCCATCTCATCCTCTGTCATCCTCTTCTCCTCCTGCCCCCAATCCCTCCCAGCATCAGGGTCTTTTCCAGTGAGTCAACTCTTCACATCAGGTGGCCAAAGTACTGGAGCTTCAGCTTCAACATCAGCCTTCCAATGAACACCTAGGACTGATCTCCTTCAGGATGGACTGGTTGGATCTCCTTGCAGTCCAAGGGACTCTCAAGAGTCTTCTCCAGCACCACAGTTCAAAAGCATCAGTTCTTCGGTGCTCAGCTTTCTTTATAGTCCAACTCTCACATCCATACACGACCACAGGAAAAACCATAGCTTTGACTAGATGGACCTTTGTTGGCAAAATAACGTCTCTACTTTTTAATATGCTGTCTAAGTTGGTCATAACTTTCCTTCCAAAGAATAAGCGTCTTTTAATTTCATGGCTGCAATCACCATCTGCAGTAATTTTGGAGCCCAGAAAAATAAAGTCAGCCACTGTTTCCTCATCTATTTCCCATGAAGTGATGGGACCAGATGCCACAATCTTCGTTTTCTGAATGTTGAGCTTTAAGCCAACTTTTTCACTCTCCTCTTTCACTTTCATCAAGAGGCTCTTTAGTTCTTCTTCACTTTCTGCCATAAGGGTGGTGTCATCTGCATATGTGAGGTTATTGGTATTTCTCCCGGCAATCTTGATTCCAGCTTGTGTGAATAAGCGTCTTTTAATTTCATGGCTGCAATCACCATCTGCAGTAATTTTGGAGCCCAGAAAAATAAAGTCAGCCACTGTTTCCTCATCTATTTCCCATGAAGTGATGGGACCAGATGCCACAATCTTCGTTTTCTGAATGTTGAGCTTTAAGCCAACTTTTTCACTCTCCTCTTTCACTTTCATCAAGAGGCTCTTTAGTTCTTCTTCACTTTCTGCCATAAGGGTGGTGTCATCTGCATATGTGAGGTTATTGGTATTTCTCCCGGCAATCTTGATTCCAGCTTGTGCTTCCTCCAGCCTAGTGTTTCTCGTGATGCACTCTGCATATAAGTTGGACATGACTGAGAAACTTCCACAAGATTAGCAGGTGGTTTGTATGCATATCAGAGTCTGAGAAGCCGCCCTGGGACTCCTCAGGGACCTAAAGATCTCTAGGATCTCCATGGCATTCTCGCCTCCCTCATCCACTCGTCAAGTATTCGCTTTGTCAGGCTCCGTGCTGAGCCCCGGCTGGGTCATGAGGGTGAACTGTGGGGCGGCTCCCGTGGCTCACGCCTTCGTGGAGACTCCTCTTTGTTGAAAATGATAGAAAAACCCAACTCAAGCAGGAGAAGGAGCGGATGGCAGAGGACGAGATGGGAGGATGGCATCACTGACCCAACGCACATGGGTCTGCGCAAGCTCAGAGAGTTGGTGAAGGACAGGGAGGCCTGGCGTGCTGCGGCCCACGGGTCACAAAGAGTCGGACACGACTGAGCGACTGAACAACAAGCTGGTTCCAGCAAAAGTGCGAATGCCTGGGCTCTAAGCACGAACCCGGGGTCTCCCGGGCTCTAATCACGAACTCGGGGTCTCCTGGGCTCTAAGCATGAACCCGGGGTCTCCCGGGCTCTAAGCACGAACTCGGGGTCTCCTGAGCTCTAAGCAGGAACCTGGGATCTGGCTTCAGCTGGCTGCTCTTGGGCGAGTCTCCGCCTCTGCCTGCTCCTCAGACCCTCAAGCTCTGAAAACGAGCAGAGTGTCGTGCTGGACACCATTCGTGATCAGCCCAGCACCCGTCGTCCTGTCTTTTTCAGCCACAGAACCCTGATCCTGTTGCAGGTTCATTCACCTCCCACGTGGTGCAGGTGACTTGGGGAAATCTGAGATTAACCCCAGGTGTTCAGGGCACAGCACTCCCGGACCATTGTTCCCATGATGTCACGCGCTTGTCCCCAAACCAGAGACGATGACCAGCGGGACACGAGGTTCTGATTGCCAAACCCTGTGTCCCAGACTCCTGCCCGGATCAGAGGTGGAGTGGATTCTGTCCAGTGGAGGGAGCACCTACTGGGCGTCAGGCAGCACGATTCACACACATTCACCATCAGGTAAAACCGTTCACATGCTGCAAACAACAGACTAAGTCCAGGCTACTGACATGAACAACCTCCTCTCCATAATCTTAAGACTGAAAAATAAGCAAATTACCGAAAGAATACAAGGAGAACAAGGCTGTCTGCATTTTTAAAAACCTTCCAAGTCCACGTTACGCACGGGAAACCCCATGAAGAATGCTCATCAAAGTGCTGGTGGGGATTATCTCCGAGGAGGGGAGTGAGGTGGGGAGGGCAGAGAACTCAGCAGTTACTAGGATTTTTCTGCATTATTCAAATAGCTTACAAGACTATGCATGTTTGCTTGGGAAATTTTTGCAGAGCACTGGGATTAGATAAACCTCAGTAAAAAGGAAGCCCGCCATGCTGATTCATAATCTGCCTGACAGCTCATCTCACTCGAAAAAAAATGCACATTTTGCACACCTGTAAAAAACTGCATTCGAGAGGTTTCAGTGGACAGTGTCCATGAGACCGGGTGACGCCTGGTTTAACGGACCTGTGATGGAGGGACAGTTTATGGTGGATGAACCTGCCAATAGGTTCTTGCTGCGTCTCCCTGGAGATGTGGGGTCTGATTCTACCCTGCCTGGAATCTGAGAAGCCTCAGTGATTTCCGTGACCAGTAGGAGACAACGGAAGCAGTGCCTGGGACTTCCGAGGCTGCTCTTACGAAGCCTGGCTTGCAGCTCGGCCCGTGGACACTGGTTTTGGGGGAATCCGGCCTCCCGTAAGGCCTCCGGCTCTACATCGCCCGGAGGCAGAGGCTGCATGGAGCAGACAGTGTCGGAGGTGTGCCTTGCAGCCAGCTTTGGCAGGACACCAGACACGGAGGGAAGCCGTTTCACCTCCAGACCACCCATCCTTCAAGGGACCGCGTTCAGCCCCACGAGGAAGACTGCCGGTGAGCCTGACCCAAATCCTGGCCCTCAAAATCAAGAGACATCGCACTACTTGTGGCGTTAAGCCACTACGTTTGGGGTGTTTGTTACTTGGCAAAAACAGAAAGGGGATGCTCTCCTATGATCCGGGGTGAAAGTGGAGACCCCACCTAGCCAGGGACCCCAGGAATGGACCCCCTTTCAGACCTGGCATCTTAAAGGTGCGTCCTAACTTTCTACTGAGAAAAATCCTTCCTCCTCCCTCCCTCCCTTCTTTCCTTCTTTCTTCCTCTCCTGTTTCCCTCCCAAACATTAACTGATCACCTACTAAATAAGCATAAAGCCAGACTCTGGGGAAACGAGAGTTTGGTTTAGATCAGATCCCCATTCTTAAGGGACCATTTCAGTCTGAAATGGATAAACATGCAAATAAATAGTGATAATACATTTCAAAACCATAGTAACCACAATGCTCCTGCTTAATATTAATTGGCTTTGTGTGGATGAACCTGTTTAATCCCCTAAGATGGTTCTGGGTCCCATTATTAGTTCCATTCATCCCATGAGGAGACTGAAACACACAGACATGAAGAGGCCTGTCCAAAATCATGTGATGAGGAGTTGCAGAGTCCAGAAGTGAACCCAGGCTGCCTGGCTCCAAACCAGCACGGCTGGCAGAAAGGACAGGCTGCAGGGCCCCGGGGGAGGGGTGCAGGGAGACCCTGCAGAAGGTGCCAGGGACGCCGCCGGTCCAGGTGTCGTTCACTGATGAGGACTGAAGGGGCAGAGGAGGTGGGAACCAGCAGGTGGCGATGCTGGTGGAAGGTTGCTCTGAGGAGTCAGCTGCTGGCTGCGTTCCTGCGAGACCCTTCCACATGCCTCATGGAACACCTGAGGTTTGGAGTGAGAGAGAGAGGTCAAAGGTGGAAGGAGAACTGGTGGGGAAATTGAGTTCACTTTGGTGAAATACACTGGAAATCCACAGATGCCGTCCAGTGATGGTGGTGATTTAATCAGTCGCTCAGTCGTGTCTGACCCTTTGAGGCCCGTGGACTGTAGCCCACCAGGCTCCTCTGTCCATGAGATTCTCCAGGCGAGAATACTGGAGTGGGTAGCCGTTCCCTTCTCCAAAGGATCTTCCCAACCCAGAAATCAAACTGGGGTCTCCTGAATTGCAGGCGGGTTCTTTACCAGCCAGGCCACCAGGGAAGCCCGCCCCTGCCCCTACCCACGCCTCCACTCACAGGTGCCAGGCCCACTCACACCTGAGTCACTTGACTGGATATGATGGCCTCGGTGCTTGTGACCGCTGCTCTGATCCCGCCCCTCCATTTCCCCAGGGACGTTCAGAGAGGCTGGGCAGCCCACCCAAGTTACACGGCAAGTTGCCATGTAGCTGGGACCGGACCCCAGGCCTCTGGGCTTCCGGCTTGCTTGTTGTCACTAATATATTCATAAACGTGGGACCGCCAGCCTCCAGGACCGAGGAAAAATAATGCTTGTTGTCTAAGACCCTTGATCTATGGTGTTTTGTTATAGCAGCCTGAACAGGCGAAGACAGTCCCTGCCTTGGCATGCTGGAGAGATAAGCCTCCTCTCTACCTTCAGAATTTCTTGCCAAAAATGAAACAAAATTCTTAAAAGATGTTTCTGCTTAAATAGACTCCAGAAATGACTAAATAGAGATTCTTTCTCTTCCTTCATAAGAAAATTTATAGGTGATATTTCTATGTATATTAGATTAAATCATATGGCCTTTTATTGTGACATTTAAAAATTTCTGTTCTGCATCATTTCACAAAGGAGTTAAAACAGAAACTTGGACATATTTTATGGAAATAATTATTTAACTCAGACTCTGTTAACATTCAGAGAGTTTCCATGAGAATTATACTTTTAGGGGAACTCACGGCTATCTAAAGAGATGCTAGATATATCTGAAGGAAAGAAAAAGAGTAATTTGGAAATCTACATGCACCCTAATGTTCATAGCAGGGTTATTTACAATTGCCAAGATTGGGAAGCAACCCACGTGTCCATTAGCAGATGAATGGATAAAGATATATGTGTACATACAATGGAATACTACTCAGCCATAAAAAAGAGGGAGATTTTTGCCATTTGCAACAATGTAGATGGACCTGGAGGGTATTATACTTAGTAAATAAGTCCAGTGACAAGTACGTGATGTGTGCTCTCATTTACAAAACATGCGGAATCTAAAAAATAAAACAAACAAATGACTATAACAAAACAGAAACAGACTCCCAGATACAGAACCAGCCAGGGGCTGCCAGTGGGAAGAGAGAAGGGCCTCCGCAGGGGAAAGGCAAGGCGGAGGCAAGGGGCTAGGAGATTCGAACCAGTATGCATGAAATAAGCAAGCTATGAGAATACACTGTACACCACAGGGAATATAGCTGGTATTTTACAGTAACTACAATTTATAAAAATGTCAAATCACTATGCTGTACACCTGAACTAATATTATAAACAACTGTACATCAATAAAAATTAATTAATACTAATTAAAGAGCTGCAAGATCAAGATTAATAAATCTTTCTGTGAAGAGCCAGATAGGAAATGTTTTGCTGGGGGCAGGGGAGGGGAGCTGGGGGTGGAGCTGACGGGGTTAATGCACGTCCGTGTTGCCCCTGCTCAGCTCTGCTGTTGTAACACAAAAGCTACAGACAGCATGTAAACAAAGGAGAATTCTGTGTTCTCAGGAAACCTTATTGCATCTACACGAGAAGGTGGATGTTAGTGGAACCTGCTGTGTGATCACCTTACAATATACGCAAATAAGCATCACGCTGTAGCCCTTAAACTTATACAGTGATGTGCGTCAATTATTTCTCAACAAAACTAGGGAAAAAATTTAATAAACAGTCTAACCTTTGAGCCAATAATCTCATTCTGAAAAATCTAACCGAAGTAAATCTGAAATACGAAAAAAATAAGTTTAACACGCAAAGACGTCCAGAGCAGTCTCTCCTGTAAACGATGAACACTGGGAGCAACTGAGAGTGCTGCAGGTCTGTGTTCTCCCAGAACTCGTGTGCAGCGATCCTGACGCCCGGTGCGGTGATCTGAGAAGGTGGGGGCCTTGGGAGGTGGTCTGTCCCGTGGGTAGGGTACATTATCGAGGAGATCCTAGGCCCTTCCACCGAATGGGAACGCAGTGAGAAGTCTGCCACCCAGGAGAGCGCCCTCACCCCGCCACGCTGATCCTGGATCCCAGGCCTCCGACTCCAGAACGAGGGGAAATGAAGTCCTGTCGTTTCAGGTGGGCTGCAGCGTTCTATTACTTCAGCACACAGGGGATGGCAGGACGCACCGAGGGGCTGGCACTGGCGCACGCGCATCGCCGGGAGGAGACAGGCTGCTGCTGCTGCTAGTCGCTCAGTCCCGTCCAGCTCTTTGCCACCCCGTGGATGGCAGCCCGCCAGGCTCCTCCGTCCATGGGATTCTCCAGGCAGGAACACTGGAGTGGGTTGCCATTTCCTCCTCCAGGCGATCTTCCCAGCCCAGGGATCAAACCCGAACCTCCTGCCTGGCAGGCAGGCGGATTCTTTATCACCTTGAAGGGAAGGGAAATTCACTCAGTCGTGTCCAACTCTTTGTGACCCCATGGACTGGAGCCTACCAGGCTTCTCCGTCCATGGGATTCTCCAGGCAAGAGTACTGGAGTGGGGTGCCATTTCCTTCTCCAGGGGATCTTCCCGACCCGGGGATTGAACCCGGGTCTCCCGCATTGGGGGCAGACGCTTTACCCACTGAGCCACCAGGGAAGCCCCAACCAAACCAGCCTCTAGTCAAGAGGAAGATGACAAACACATTCTCGCCAAATTGTATGTGACAGGTGCCTTCCTAAAGACAGTCAATAACTGAACACTTTGAATAATTACAGAAAACAGGCAACTAGTGGGAAGCTGCTCTGTGACACAAGGAGCCAGCTCGGTGCTCCTGACGGCCTAGAGGGCTGCGTTGTGGGTGCAGGGGGAGGTCCAAGCGGCAGGGGACACACGCGCACGTGTGGCTGATTCACCTGCAGAAAGCAACACAGCACTGTAGAGCCATTATGCGCCAATTAAAATGAATTAAAAAACAGAACCCTTTTAAAAAAATACTGAAGATGGCTGTGCTCACACGTTAGCTGCCTCGAAAATGGGAACGTTTGGATGACCTTCCTTTCTGATGGTCTGCTGGGTGGTAGTTGCTTTTAATTCAATTAGGATCCCTCATCTTTTCTTTGCTGACCCACCTGGAACAACCAGAGAACGGCAAAGCCATGTGGCCCAGTGGTTGGGTGGGGTCTGCCTGGTGAGACCACATCAAGGTCTGGTTTCCTTTCCCGTGAAACAGGAACGATATCAAGTTCCTCTCTCAAAGGGGAGGCCTGAGAATTACATGAGTCAGGGCGGAGAAAAAAAAGAAACTATGGAAGGACCGTGTTGTGCACCTGAAACTGATACTACACTGTAACTCAGCCATACTGCACTTTAAAAAAAAAAAAGGAAAGGAAAACGAACATGCTGTTACAAGCGCTCAGGAAAGGCGAGCTCTCCTCCCGTCTGGTGGAAACGGGAAGCGCACTTCGGGAAACACAGGTGAGTTACTTGCCCTGCGAATCTTGATTTCCTTAACAAGTTCCTTCCAAACTGAAAGAATCACAGCTTGAGAATAATGCCTCCTGGAATCTTAATGAAGGTTGCACGCGCTGCCTGCTGAGTCACCTCAGTCAGACTCTTGCGACCCCATGGACTGTAGCCCCCAGGCTCCTGTCCTTGGCGTTCTCCAGGCAGGAATACTGGAGACGGTGCCATGCTCTCCTCCAGGGGGTCTTCCCCACCCAGGGATTGAACCCAGGTCTCCTGTGGCACCTGCATTGCAGGCTGGGTCTTTACCGCCGAGCTAGTGAGGTAGCCAATGAAGTTTTCATAAATTTGTTTTTCACGAAAGCTTTTTTTTTGTCGTTTAAGCAATTACCCTTTAGTTTTCAATTACATTGTTCTATCTTTCCCTGTCTTTAATGAAGGTGATACTAAAGCCCAACTGTGTTTTGTTTTTTTTAATTCCCTTAACCGGCAAGATCAAAATTTGATATCCACCATAGGGCGGATATGATGACACCAGCTTTTTTCAGTCTTACTGATTAGGAGATTCCAAACATCTGAGCACCCTGCCCCACCCGAGGCCTCCCGGGAGGGCTGCCGTCGGCTGCTTTTGAGCTGCAGTCCTGCCCCCGGCTGCCTCCTGGTAGAAGGTGCCTCTCGGCGACGGCGGCCTGTCTTTGGGTCCCGTCTGTCCGTCTGTCCGTCTGCGGCCGTCCGCGCGGGGCCGCGTTCGGGCGGACGTCTGGGAGCGTGTGCTGTGCGCGCTCCCCCTCCCGTGGAAGCGGTGAGAGGCCTCGCCGTGGGGCTCCGGGCGGCCGGCGGGTCTGCCGCGGTTGCTGCCCCAGCGCTGAGTGATGCCCTCACGTCTGCTGGAGACCCGGCCGCGCGCGCCGCGCGGGAGACTGCGGCCTTTGTTCCCCGCCGGGTGTTATTCTGGGAGAAGCCTGCCGCCCCGTGGACCGAAGCTGCATTACCCTCGCCCGGAAGAAATCTCCTGGAGCCACCGCTTAAGGAAGAACGGGCTTTCCTGAACGAAACTCAAGTTCTCTCTACGGGGTCCAGGTTCCGAGGGCCCCAAAGCGCTGCAGAGAAAGCAGTGCAGTGACGCAGAGGCTGCTCTACGGTGTGGGTGCGAGGTAGGCTCCGCAGCTAAGAGGACACGCCCTCCCAGGCTCAGTTTTCTCTTCAGTACAATGGGCCCGCAGGCCCCACACCGGAGAGACTGAGATACATAGTTGTCCAGTCGTGTCCAACTCTTTGCGACCCCATGGACTGCAGCACGCCAGGCCTCCCTGTCCATCACCAACTCCCGGAGTTTACTCAAACTCATGTCCATCAAGTCAGTGATGCCATCCAACCGTCTCATCCTCTGTTGTCCCCTCTCCTCCCACATTCAATCTTTCCCAGCATCAGGGTCTTTTCCAATGAGTCAGCTCTTCACAACAGGTGGCCAAAGTACTGGAGTTTCAGCTTCAGCATCAGTCCTTCCAATCAATATTCAGGACTGATTTCCTTTAGCATAGATATATATGTTTTTGCTTTTTTTCCAATGGGGGTCTAATGGTTGGGACTCCAGGCTCCCAGTGCAGGGGTTCAAAGCCTGGTCCGGGAGCTAAGATCCCGCATGCCATGCGGTGCAGCCGAAAAGTTACAGAAAAATCGGCTTGTGGGGTCTCAGTTCCCCCTGGAGGGGTTGGACCCCTGGGCCATCGCAATGAAAGTGTCAAGTCCCAACCACTGGACCACCAGGGAATTCGCTTCAAAATGTATTTATCGCCTCCTGTTTATCGCTGTTCCAAGCATTTGTGACTCAATCATAAAGTTCAATTACTATAATTTAGACCTAAAGTCTGGGGAAAAGTAGCACAGTGAAAATGGGTTTCCCTTCTGAAAAATAAAAGAAAAAATAAGCGTGAGAGATAGTGACTCACATGACTAAACAATTCCACTTGCTATTACATACACACTCGAAAGAACTGGAAACAGATATTCAAACAGAAACGCGTACACGGAAGTTCCTGGCAACACCATTCACAACAGCCGAAAGGGGGAGACACCCCAGACACCTGTCAAAGGGTGGAAGATAAGCAAGTGTGCTCTATCCTTTCAATGGAATATTATTCAGTTATGGAATATATTCAGTGGAATATATTCCTGTTTAATATAAATGTTAAACAGGAAGGCAGCACTGATTCCTGCTGCCACGTGGATAAACCTTCAAAACGTGATGCTGAGACTTCCCTGGTGGTCCAGCGGCTAGACTCCACGCTCCCAATGCAGGGGGCCCAAGTTCAATCCCTGATCAGGGGACTTGATCCAACGTGCTGCCACTGAGACCCAGTGCAGTCAAATAAATAAAATAACTACTTTTTTATAATAAAACTTTTAAAATAAAACTTTTCTAAAAAAAGGTAATGCTGAGTGAAAGAAGCCAGACAAGAAGGTCTCATATCATATGATTCCACTTGTATGAAATATCCAGGAGAGGAAAATGCATAGAGACATTTGTATAGTTATGACTACTGATTTTCAGCATTTAGGATCAAGCTAAGTAAGGATGGGGGGCTTCCAGGTGGCTCAGTGGTAAAACTCTGCCTGCCAACACAAAGACACAGGTTCGACCCCTGGGTCAGGAAAATTCCCTGAAGTAGAAAATAGCAACCCATTCCAGTATTCTTGCCTGAAGAATCCCATGGACAGAGGAGCCTGGTGGGCTACAGTCCATGGGGTCACAAAGAGACATGACTGAGAGACTAAACAACAACAGCAAATAAGGGTGGACAGAGTTCTCGCGGTGCCAGAGCCCAGCTTTGAACATGGAACAGAAACAATGCCAACGGCATAAACTGAGACGCGGATGTGAGAGACGGGGGAGCAGCATCTCCTTATCATCATGGTACAAGAAGGGAGGCGAGAAAACCACGTGCGAGGAAGCAAGAATGAGACCTCATCACTACTCAGGGTTCTGAGGGTCCAAGTCATAGAGCCGCTGCCCTCAACGGAAGCGGGACACTTGATGCTCACGCAACCGGCAGACCCTCCACCTCGGGGGGACCGGGGGGCAGGAATGCTCGCATTCCGTCCCACACGGCGCAACACTGTCCCGCCCAGACGCCACCGAGAAACATCGCAACGGGCGAAGTAAGACCCTGGCATAACAGAATGCAGGGGATTCGAGACTCAAGAGCTAGGAGCCGTGTGCCTGGCAGTGCAGGTAGAAGCTCAAACGCTCTTGCGGCAAAGGACAGGACTGGTGGGGCGCTGGGGAGGAAGCGGTTACATTATAGACAGTTTGCTTGTGTTCACAGTTTGCACAGATGATGTTGTCCATTTTTATGTGAGTGGCCACGTCCACAGTGGGGAACCAGCTGACACAGGGCATGCTATCAGCTACTATCTTTCACTTGAATTTTACCCTGGCATAACAGAATGCAGGGGATTCGAGACTCAAGAGCTAGGAGCCGTGTGGCTGGCAGTGCAGGTAGAAGCTCAAACGCTCTTGCGGCAAAGGACAGGACTGGTGGGGCGCTGGGGAGGAAGCGGTGCAGGACCCTCGCGTTACATTATGGACAGTTTGCTTGTGTTCACAGTTTGCACAGATGATGTTGTCCATTTTTATGTGAGTGGCCACGTCCACAGTGGGGAACCAGCTGACACAGGGCATGCTATCAGCTACTATCTTTCACTTGAATTTTTAACATTTTCTAATGCCACGTGGCCTTCCGTTTCAAAGGCAAATTCAGCTTGGAACGACAGAGCAGCTGCCCGCTTTTCATGGGAAGGAAACTCATCATCTGAACCACGCAGTTCACGCCTCATCCCAACACAGGAGCGCCCTCGTTTCTGTTTACCTGGGGACGGGCGCCACCGTGTGGCACTGTTTCCCGGGCTGCCCGTCCAGGCCGCCCTAAGTGAGATTCTAGGAGCACTTCTGCTTTTGTAGGATTCGCACTACTGGAAATTTGGTGCGTACAAGGGAACTCTTAACATGTATCCAGTTCACAATGTTCGATTTGCATGATTCACATTTGCATAAAATAAGACCTAGCTGTGTCGGCTGAGGTCCAGCTAGGAGGATGCTACTTCAGAAAATCCGTAAACTTCTCAAGCCCCGGCGTCCTTTATATTGCAAATGGAAGGAGGCCAATGAACTGGCTGTGATTTATGATTATTTGTTTTATATTAAGGATCAGCAAAAAGCAATAAAAAGAGTCATTAAAGGATTCCATTTTCCAAATCGCTACACTTGCCTGCTCACCTTCAAAATCTAACCGATGATAGTGAGAGAGAGTTAATACAAGTTCAGCCAGAAGTTCAAGTCTTGCTGTCGATTACTGACATCTCCTTTCTGCTTCTGGTTGATAAGACCATGGAACTTGCCGATTTGCAGCTTTGTGCCCCGCGTGTCATGATGATGGAAACTCCTTAACTAGCTAAGCAGCACCTCTGCGCCTCTTCAGTCCCTGCCCTGGCAGAAAATTCTCCTAGTCAAGAGGATCCCACCTTCCGATGGTGCCTGAAATGGGTCCTGCTGCCTTCAGCCTCCAGAGGGTAGCTAGAAGGTAACAGCAGGTGCAAACCCTCTGAGCTCCGTGTACGAGTCTCAGATTGGATGACCCTTCTTCCAGGAAGCGCCCCCTCCCTGCCACCCTCCTCAGAGGGCTCAGATGCGCCAAGTGAGGTCTTGCAGGAATTGGGACTCAAGTTCAACACTGCGGCATGAGCCGCCCCACAGAGTCTTAACGCACGCGGAGGCACACAGGTGCAAGCTCAGTCGTATCTGACCCTTTGTGACCCTCTTCAGGACTGTAGCCTGCCAGGCGCCTCTGTCCATGGGAATTTCCAGGCAAGAATCCTGGAGTGGGTCATTTCCTCCTCCAGAAGACCTTCCCCACCCTGGGATGGAACCCGAGTCTCTGCGTGGGCAGGCGATTCTTCACCACTGGGCCACCGGGAAGACACACTGGGAAGTCGCATCAGTGACTCAGTGGCCAAGCGCCGGGACGGCCACGTCGAGCTCGGAGCTGAGGGTGTGGCGCGAACGTCAGTCCAAGCAGGCCAATCCTCTGCTCAGAGCCCGGGTTGACTCCCCACCGCGCCCAGAGTGGAAGCTGGATTCTTCCAGAGCCCCGCTGCCAGGCCCGCCCGCCGCCCGTGCCTCCTCCCTGTTCTGGAGGAACTCAGGGCCTTTGCACAGGCCACACTAGGCCAGGTCTACCTCCGGAGGTTGTTGGCAGAGTCACCTGAGAAGGGGGAGTTCCGGGAGGAGGAGTGGGGAGATGGGAGGGCAGGAGACGGAGGCTCCCTGTGTGGAGGACTGACCCCCCACCCCCTTGCCGAGGTGACCGACGACCCTGCACCCTCCTGCCCACACCCTCGCGTAACCCGAGAGGCAGAGGCGCTCCTGTGCCCATTCTCGGAAGCCAGCTCTGAGGCAAAGTGAGGAGACGATGCGGACCCGTCTCTTTCTTATTTTTTAAAAATTAAACTGAGTTTGAGGCATTCCTGGGGAAAAAACAAACATTAAAACAGAAGCATTGTCATTCTGCTCCAGGATTACAGTCAATAACTCATGAACATAAACCCTAGCGCATGGGGTGTTGGACTACAGAACTGTTAAATATTTCAATTAAATCCTATTAATAGAGCCTCAGAGTTGCTATATCATTTGCAATAACACAGATCATTATTGTTCTGTCTTAGAAATTTTGTTCCAAATAGTTGAATAGCAAAGCTGGTTGGACGAGTAAATGAAGTTTGTTTACAAACAGTGCCACCTGATGGCGGAGCTTATTTAACACTTTCCAGGGTCCTCTGGGGGTCTTCCCTGGTGGCTCAGCGGGTAAAGCGTCTGCCTACAATGCGGGAGACCTGGGTTCAATCCCTGGGTCGGGAAGATCCCCTGGAGAAGGAAATGGCACCCCACTCCAGTACTCTTGTCTGGAAAATCCCATGGACTGAGGAGCCTGGTAGGCTACAGTCCATGGGGTCGCAAAGAGTCGGACACAACTGAGCGACTTTCCCTTCGCTTCAGTGTTAAGATATCTGGGGTTTGGCCAGTTCCACTGGGAGAACAATCTGTAATTATTCAAAGTGTTCAGTTATTGACTGTCTTTAAGAAGGCACCTGTCACACACAATTTAGCGAGAATGTGCTCATCATCTTCCTCTTGACTAGAGGCTGGTTTGGCTCCAAATACACTCAAATTCCAGGAATGGCATTAGCTTAATTCACAGAAATATTGACATTTCTTAAAACTCATGTATAAACTGTAGCCAGCTGCCCAGCTGTCTGTTAAAAGCACAGACCTGGCTCAGTCCCTTTACCAGCCGAGAGCAACGTACCGGCTTCTCTGCACCTCAGCCTCCCCATCCACACAGTGAGAATAAACTCTCCACGTTAAGATAATGCATGTAAAGTCCCTTAATTTTTTTTCTTTTCAAATGGCTTTTGACTCAGCAATCCCACTCCTAGATATACACTCAAGGAATCCTTTATGTGTTAGTATATGTATTTTTTAGTGTCTGTTGGAGAAGGCGATGGCACCCCACTCCAGCACTCTTGCCTGGAAAATCCCATGGATGGAGGAGCCTGGTGGGCTGCAGACCATGGGGTCACTAAGAGTCAAACATGACTAAGCGACTTCACTTTTCCCTTTCATGCATTGGAGAAGGCAATGGCAACCCACTCCAGTGTTCTTGCCTGGAGAATCCCAGGGACGGGGGAACCTGGTGGGCTGCCATCTATGGGGTCACACAGAGTCGGACACGCCTGAAGCGACTTAGCAGCAGTAGCAGCAGCAGTGTACTCCAGCACTCTTGCCTGGAAAATCCCATGGATGGAGGAGCCTGGTGGGCTGCAGACCATGGGGTCACTAAGAGTCAAACATGACTAAGCGACTTCACTTTTCCCTTTCATGCATTGGAGAAGGCAATGGCAACCCACTCCAGTGTTCTTGCCTGAAGAATCCCAGGGACGGGGGAACCTGGTGGGCTGCCATCTATGGGGTCACACAGAGTCGGACACGCCTGAAGCGACTTAGCAGCAGTAGCAGCAGCAGTGTCTATTTGATTGTTTGGGGTCTTAACTCCCGGCTCGCGGGATCTTCCTCGCAGCACGTGGCTTTCACTTTCTACACTGTATGTAGATGGAGCCGTGCTCAGTCCTGACTGTGGCCCCATGGACTGCAGCCCGCCAGGCTCCTCTGTTCCTAGAATTTCCCAGACAGGAATACTGGAGCGGGTGGCCATTCCCTACTCCAGGGGATCTTCCTGACCCAGGGATCGAGCCCCATCTCTTGCATTGGCAGGCGGGTTCTTTACCATGTGAAAGTGAAAGTCGCTCTGCGGCTGCTAAGTCGCTTCAGTCGCGTCTGACTCTGTGCGACTCCATAGACGGCAGCCCACCAGGCTCCTCCATCCATAGGATTTTCCAGGCAAGAACACTGGAGTAGGTTGCCATTGCCTTCTCCAATGCATGAAAGTGGAAAGCGAAAGGGAAGTCGCTCAGTCATGTCTGACCCTCAGCGACCCCATGGACTGCAGCCCACCAGGCTCCTCCATCCATAGGATTTTCCAGGCAAGAACACTGGAGTGGGGTGCCATTGCCTTCTCTGAAAGTCGCTCAGTCATGTCCAATTCTTTGCGACCCCAAGGACTGTCCATGGAATTCTCCAGGCCAGAATACTGGAGTGGACTGCCTTTCCCTTCTGCGGGGGATCTTCCCAACCCAGGTATAGAAGCCAGGTCTCTCGCATTGCAGGCGGATTCTTTACCACAGAAATGACCATATGATGTCAACCTTTCCTACAACAAAGGATGCTTGGATTGGCAGCTTTTTCTGCACATGTTATCAGTGACTTGTGAATCGCTAAGCCTCTCTATGTGAATATCCTTTTCCAAGCATATTCTTTTCTCTATAATCTCCTACAATCTGCTTATCAAATTCTTGCCCTCCAGCTATCTCCACACCCTCCACCCCCACCCATATGCACACCCAATAAAAGAAACAATCATTTAAGTAGTCCATACCAAACCTCTCTCAATCCTTTATTGAAAATCCTTTTATTTGTCTACCTTTTATTCCTCTGAAGTACCTGTGAGTGAAGTGAGTGAGTGAAGTCAAATCACTCAGTCGTGTCCAACTCTTTGCGACCCCACGGACTACAGCCTAACCAGGTTCCTCCGTCCGTGGGGTTTTCCAGGCAAGAATACTGGAGTGAGTTGCCATTTCCTTCTCCAAAAGTACCTGTACCACCAATTATCCTCTATGTAAAACTCCTCTCAGTCAATATATTGCTATATAACAAGAGAAGACTCTACACATGGACATCACCAGATGGTCAACACCGAAATCAGATTGATTATATTCTTTGCAGCCAAAGATGGAGAAGCTCTATACAGTCAACAAAGACAAGACCGGGAGCTGACTGTGGCTCAGATCATGAACTCCTGATTGCCAAATTCAGACTTAAATTGAAGAAAGTGGGCAACACCACTAGACCATTCAGGTATGACCTAAATCAAATCCCTTATGATTATACAGTGGAAGTGAGGAATAGATTTAAAGGTCTAGATCTGATAGATAGAGTGCCTGATGAACTATGGAATGAGGTTCGTGACATTGTACAGGAGATAGGGATCAAGACCATCCCCATGGAAAAGAAATGCAAAAAGGCAAAATGGCTGTCTGGGGAGGCCTTACAAATAGCTATGAAAAGAAGAGAAGCAAAAAGCAAAGGAGAAAAGGAAAGATATAAGCATCTGAATGCAGAGTTCCAAAGAATAGCAAGAAGAGATAAGAAAGCCTTCTTCAGCNAAGCACAGTATTAGCTACAGTTTCAGTATTATCCACATTTCAGTATAGAGTTCAGTATTATCCACAGTTCAGGGACCCAATGGGAGTTGGAATGGTATTCCCCGAGGATCAGGGCAGAGGACTATTCTTTCTAAGATGTTGCAGGTTGTAACTCATTTTGCTACAATAATAATAACCAACTTTCTCAGGAACAGATGTGTTCCTGTGGTCTTTGATTGGACAGCATTGATACAAGAATTATTGCACAACCTCCCAGTCAGTGGGAACCAGTGCCCTCCCGGGAACAATTTGTTCCCAGTCCAACACAAAGTAAATACAGAAATTAGGATTTGTTATTTAGAAACACCAATAACCATTTGCGGAGAAGGCAATGGCACCCCGCTCCAGTACTCTTGCGTGGAAAATCCCATGGACAGAGGATCCTGGAAGGCTGCAGTCCATGGGGTTGCTGAGGGTTGGACACAACTGAGCGACTTCACTTTCATTTTTCACTTTCATGCATTGGAGAAGGAAATGGCAGCCCACTCCAGTGTTCTTGCCTGGGGAATCCCAGGGACGGGGGAGCCTGGTGGGCTGCTGTCTATGGGGTCGCACAGAGTCGGACACGACTGAAGTGACTTAGCAGCAGCAATAACCATTTGAGATAGTAATTTTATGTCTGTTGAATCTAAACATAGAACATCAGGCTGGTATACTCCAGTACTCTTGCGTGGAAAATCCCATGGACAGAGGATCCTGGAAGGCTGCAGTCCATGGGGTTGCTGAGGGTTGGACACAACTGAGCGACTTCACTTTCATTTTTCACTTTCATGCATTGGAGAAGGAAATGGCAGCCCACTCCAGTGTTCTTGCCTGGGGAATCCCAGGGACGGGGGAGCCTGGTGGGCTGCTGTCTATGGGGTCGCACAGAGTCGGACACGACTGAAGTGACTTAGCAGCAGCAATAACCATTTGAGATAGTAATTTTATGTCTGTTGAATCTAAACATAGAACATCAGGCTGGTATTTTGCATACGAGTTGTTCAAATTTTATTTTTCTATTAATTCATAATTACATCTTACAAATGATCTGCAATAGATTTTTTAAAAAGAAAAACTGGTACTCCATCACAAATTGGTTGAGAGGCATTGTCCTACAGAGCTTCTCTAATACCTTTCAATATTGCTATCACATTAATCTTCTGAAAACTCTGCTTTCAGTATTTTGTTCCCTTTCTCAAGCATCTTAAACATGACAATCTCCTCTGTTTTCCAGATGAGGAGAGGGGAATCTAATATACTTTGAGTTTCTACCGTATGCTGTTAATTGTCAACATTTAAATATACGCAATTCCCAGGAAGGAATTCTAAATAGATATTAACATCCTGTTTCAAAACCTATTTCACAAAAAATGCAAAGAGCCAATGTGTTTTGGGGTGAACTTTTAAAAAATCTTTAAGGAACATTATATTGAATGTTATTTAGACAATAAAATAGGACATGAGCTTCCCTGATAGCTCAGTTGGTAAACAATCTGCCTTCAGTGGTGGAGACCCTGGTTTGATTCCTGCATCAGGAAGATGCCCTGGAGGAGGCATAGGCTACCCAATCCATTGTTCTTGGGCTTCCCTTGTGGGTCAGCTGGTAATCTGCCTGCAATGTGGGAGACCTGGGTTCAATCCCTGGGTTGGGAGATCCCCTGCAAAAGGGAAAGGCTACTCACTCCAGTATTGTGGCCTGGAGAATTCCATGGACTATATAATCTATGGGGTCACAAAGAGTCAGACACAACTGAGTGACTTTCACTTTCACTTTTCAAAACAGGACAGGCTTCCTAATTAATTTTTTAGAAGCCAGCATAGTAGGTCTGGAAAATGTCAGTTTTCATTCCAAACCCAAAGAAGGGCAATTCCAAACAATGTTTAAACTACCAAACACTTGCACTCATTTCACATGCTAGCAAAGTGATGCTCCAAATCCTTCAAGCTTACTTCAGCAGAATGGGAACCGGAGAACTTCCAGATGTACAAGCTGGGTTTAGAAAAGGCCTAGGAACCAGAGATCAAATTGCCAACATTCGTTAGATCATAGAGAAAGTAAGAGAATTCCAGAAAAACTTCTGCTTCATTGACTAAGCTAAAGCCTTTGACTATTTGAATCACAACAAACTATAGAAAATTCTTAGAGTTGGGAATATCAGATCACCTTACCTGCCTCCTGAGAAACCTGTATGTGGATCAAGAAGCAACAGTTAGACTCAGACATGGAACAATGGACTGGTTCTAAATTGGTAAAAGAATATAACAAGGCTATATACTGTCACCCTGCTTATTTAACTTACATGCAGAGTATATCATGTGAAATGCCAGGCTGGATGGAAACCCAAGCTGGAATCAAGATTGCCAGGAGAAATATCAACAACCTCATATATGCAGATGATACCACTCTAAAGGCAGAAAGTAAAGAACTAAAAAAGAATCTCTTGATGAAAGCGAAAGAGGAGAGTGAAAAAGCTGGCTTGAAACTCAGCATGAAAAAAAACTAAGATCATGGCATCCAGTTCCTTCACATCATAGCAAATAGAAGGTGGAAGGGTGGAAGCAGTGACAGATTTTATTTCCTTGGGCTCCAAAATCATTGCAGACAGTGACCACAGCCATGAAATTAAAAGACACTTGCTCCTTGGGAGGAAAGCTGTGACAAACCTAGACAGCAATTAAAAAGCAAAAGCATCATTTTGCTGACAAAGGTCCATCTAGTCAAAGCTATGGTTCTTCCGGTAGTCTTGTATGGATGTGAGAGTTGGAACATAAAGAAAGCTGAATGATGAAAAAGTGGTGCTTTCAAATTGTGATGTTGAAAAAGACTCTTGAAAGTCCCTTGGACTGCAAGGAGAGCAAACCAGTCAATCCTAAAGGATATCAGTCCTGAACATTCATTGGAATGACTGATGCTGAAGCTGAAGCTTCAGTATTTTGACCACCTGATTCGAAGAGCTGACTCATTGGAAAAGACACTGATGCCGGGAAAGATTGAAGGTGGGAAGAGAAGGGGATGACAGAGAATGAGATGGTTGAATGGCATCACCGTCTCAATGGACATGAATTTAAGCAAACTCAGGGAGATAGTGGAGGACAGGGGAGCCTGGTATGCTGCAGTCCATGAAGCTGCAAAAAGCCAGACTCAAATTAGCAATTGAAAGACAACAGCAACAGATAGTAAAAGAAACTTGATCAATATAGCATTTGAAATTTCTAGTGCAATATTGTTAGTAAATACTGATGCAAAGGTGCTATACTAGACAGTTGTTAAAGTTTGTTTCTGACTGAACATTGATCAAGTGCTTACTAAAAGCTGGCACCATTCACGATCCCTTTGGCAGCCACATTTGTGCCACCTCCCCCATCTTCTGTCATTCTTGGCTCTAGAAGTAGGGAAGAGACATAAGAAGAGCCAATCAAAATACCTCACTCTTCTGGCCTCAATGATGGAACCAGTGGTGTGTTCATTTCCCATGAAGAATAAACCAGTTTTCCCCAGAATTGTGCTAAATATAGGTAGCAGGGAAGCTACCCTTTATCCTTTGTTGCAAGTCATTAGGACATGGTGCATATTGCCAGTAGCATACTCCCTATAACATGAGAAAGATCTATCCAATATGGGAACAAAACAAATCGAAACTCAGAAAGACACAGAGATAGAGCAAGAATGAGAGCAAGAGTGCAAGCGAGAAACTCCAACACCAGAATTCCCTGGACCAAGTCAACCCAACACCTTCTCTTCCCTTTCTCAGGCCTGGTTTCACAAATCAACAGAATTCCTTTTCTGGTTAAGGTAGTTTTGAAGCAGGAGACAGACAGACCCTGGTATGAACAGAGTTCATGCCCTGTGGACAGATACTCAAAGAGGAGCAGAGAGAGACGAGCTGACTCCTGCCCAGATAAAAACCACAAATTCCTCATTTTCAAAGTCAAGGAGACCTTCCCATCTACACATGTGCAGAAAGGCTCCATAGAGGTCAAAAGAAAGGGAGTGTCACCTCATAGTAACTGATGTCAACCTAGCCACATGTCTTTTCCCTAAATTCCATCTTGGCTAAGAAATGCACATACGGGAGGACCCTGAGATATACCAGATCTGAACTCAGAACCAGCAAAGCAAGATGACTGGCCCCAGGAAACTTGGAAGAAATGCCCCATAACTGTGATTCAAACTACCACAAGGGCATGGCTCTCTCTCTTGAGCCCTCCTGCATGTCCATCTACACGGAGATTTTTTTCCTCTTAATAAGCACTATATTGTTTCACTACTTTCTGTTTCTGTGTAGAAATTCATTTCTACAGGTCAGGGTCTTGTCACTCACCGGTCACTCGTCCCTGGTAGTCTGCTGGCTAGGATTCACAACTTTCATTGCTGTGGCATAACTTTCATTGCTCTTTCCAGGATCCAAAACCCTGATTCAAGCCACTGCAGGCTGAAGCCACCTTGAGTCAGTTTGAGGTCCTTTTCTGTCATTTGCAACCCAAAAGCCTTCACTAACACAAATCTTCAATAAGTAGCTCATGTGGTAGAAAGAACAAGGGCTAAAGACTGAAAAATATATAGTTTTTTCCAATTAATAATTACATGACAATTAGCCTCTCTGAACATCATTTACTTTGTTTGCATCTGGGAATAAATACAGCCCACTCCTAGAGTTGGACTGTACGTTTTGGAAGGACAGGAAACATGTCTACCTTTCTTCTTATGTCTTTCTCTCTGACCTGCTAAAGGACAGAGAAATATTGTCATTTTCTCAGAATCCTTCAGTTTAAAATATTCAGTACACTAAGATGTCATATTTTAGATAGCATGTCCTAAACCCCATCACTTGAAAACCAGAGTTTGATTTGACAAATGTCCCCACAATTAAACCCAACTTGCTGACCTTTTTGTGTTTCCGCTTTCACTTACTTTTTAGCCTCTAAAATTGCTGATTTCCTCATCTTTGTTTCTAAATGTCCTTTTGTTACAAGGGAGAACAAAATATGACATGTTGGATCTGTTTCTTTTACTTTAACCTTTGCTTCCTGTTGCCTTTGGATACTGTCTATACATAATTAAAAGATGCTTTCTCCTTGGAAGAAAACCTATAACAAACCTAGACACCTATTACAATGCAGAGAAATCACTTTGCCAACAAAGGTCCATATCATCAAAGCTATAGTTTTTCCAGTAGTCATGTACAGATGTGATTGTTGGACCATAAAAAGGCTGAGTGCCAAACAATTGGTGCTTTCAAACTGTGGTGCTGAAGAAGACTCTTTTGAGAGTTCCTTGGACAGCAAGGAGATCAAACCAGTCCATCCTAAAGGAAATCAATTCTGAATATTCATTGGAAGGACTGATGCTGAAGCTGAAGCTCCAATACTTTGGTCACCTGATGCGAAGAACTGACTCCTTGGAAAAGACCCTGGTGCTGAGAAAGATTGAAGGTAGGAGGAGAAGGGGATGACAGAGGATAAGATGGTTGGATAGCATCACTGACTCGATGGACATGAGTTTGAGCAAACTCCAGGAGATAGGAAGGACAGGGAAGCCTGATGTGCTGCAGTTCATGGGACTGCAAAGAGTTGGACACCATTAAGTGAGTAAGGGAAGGAACAACAATACACGATGGGCTTCCTCAGGGAACCCTGCACCTCTACCTGAATCTTAAACCAAAGAGCTTTGTTCATATCCTGACTCTGTCCACCTGTGAATGGCTGCAACTAAGTAGAAATTAACACATCCCCCCCTGAGCTGGCCATTCTAGGAGATGATATTTGTAAGATTAATGGCCTTTTTACTTTACTTCCTCACCCTCTCTCACTCTGTGTTCTATAAAAGAAACTGTCATCCAGACCCAGATAAGATGGTTATTTTGAGACACCGGAGAAGGCAATGGCACCCCACTCCAGTACTCTTGCCTGGCAAATCCCATGGACAGAGGAGCCTGGGAGGCTGCAGTCCACGGGGTCGCTAAGAGTTGGACACAACTGAGCGACTTCACTTTCAATTTTCACTTTCCACTTTCCTGCATTGGAGAAGGAAATGGCAACCCACTCCAGTGTTCTTGCCTGGAGAATCCCAGGGACAGGGGAGCCTGGTG
The DNA here is from genome assembly GCA_006408695.1 of Aepyceros melampus. Classification (NCBI taxonomy): domain Eukaryota; kingdom Metazoa; phylum Chordata; class Mammalia; order Artiodactyla; family Bovidae; genus Aepyceros; species Aepyceros melampus. Next base: position 531,300 of record SJXQ01005096.1, read on the forward strand.
GGCTGCTGTCTCTGGGGTCACACAGTCAGGTACGACTGAAGTGACTTAGCAGCAATCTCAAAGAAGATTTAAGTTCCTCTGCCAATTTTCAAATAAAATCGTTATTCCTTGCCTCAAGCCCCGTCTCCTGAATTATTGGCCTGTCACTCGGTGAGAAGAGTGAGCTTGGACTTGCTAACACTTTTATCCTTTATCGAACATTCTTATTGTAAGCATCAACCAAGATATCTATACTGCCTTTTTGCCAGAAACAGAAGTCTCTGACTGGTAGTTCTATTTACTATTCTTATGGAGTTTCACTGTTTTCATTTTAAAAATGTTCCCTGTATTTAGTATTATTGTAGAATATTTTAACATTTTGTGCATACGTGCTAAGTCACTTCAGTCATGTCTGACTCTTTGTGACCCTGTGGACTATAGCCCACAGATTCCTCTGTCCCTGGGATTCACTAGGCAAGAATATTGGAGTAGGTTGCCATTTCCTCCTCTAGGGGATCTTTCAGACCCAGGGATCAAACCCGGATCTCCTGCGTCTCCTGCATTGATAGCTGGGTTCTTAACCACTAGTGCCCCCTGATAAGCCATTTTAATCTTTTAGTCCATATGAATTTCCTCCTCATGTTCAATTAATTTGTCTAAATTTTCCCAGATGTCTTAAAGTTTTCTAACCTTCATTAAATCAAGTAAGTGGTCAGGAGCACAAACAATTCTCATAAAATAACCAGTAAACTAGAGTGGTTAAGAGCATGAATTCTGCACCAAACTTCCTGTGCTCAAATTCTCATTGCCACTTAGCTGTGAACCCTGTACCTTGAACTCCTTATGTGTAAAATGCAGGTGATAATAGTAGTACCCTCCTGTTAGTATTAAAAAGAAAAACCACAGTCCCCAAATGGCATCACTTCTGCTAAAGACCATGATACCAAATCCAGATTTAATACCTAACCCAACGACAGTTTCAGCCTTCCCCTGAAATCTAATCTTAGTCACCCATCTGGGAATTTTCTGGTCAGTATTAAGGAGATAATCTGTCCTAGTGGGTCCTCTCCATCCTCTCCTCAGCCCCAAAAAGAATGTTTTCTTTTGCTAACAGCTTTCCTCACCCCACACTTCCTTCCGTTTAGCACAACCTCTCAGAGGGCCTTTCTGTTTTCTAGACGGGATACTGTTGCCTGACCAGGACAGGCTGTCTCTGAAACTGGGATACTTGTTCTAGCGAGCTAAGCATCTCAAGGCTTCACGGACCCCAGGAATCTGACATGCTCACCTTCACTTCCACAGCACCGTGCCTGGACCTCACGCATAGCGGGTAGGCCATGGCTGTCTTTGGAATGTTGTAAAAGTTAGACAAATAAACGTGTCATTGAGTTAATGGCTATGACTATGAAGATCAGGACAGAATTTTTTGACTGTGGCATCTTGCTTATGTGGTTACAGACAAGGTCTATGTGAAAACACCAGAAGATTTAAGTTCCTCTCAAACTCAATATAAAACAGTAGCGAGATACAGCTAATAAATAATTGATATAACTTTCACTTCAGTTCAGTCACTCAGTCGTGTCTGACTCTGCAACCCCATGAACCGAAGCATGCCAGGCTTCCCTGTCCATCACCAACTCCTGGAGTTTACCCAAACCCATGCCCATCCAGTCGGTGATGCCATCCAACCATCTCATCCTCTGTCGTCCCCTTCTCTCCCGCCTTCAAGCTTTCCCAGCATCAGGGTCTTTTCCAATGAGTCAGTTCTTTGCATCAGGTGGCCTTGCTATTAAGTTAAAAAGAGCATGGTACTCAGAAGAAAAAAAGTTAGTAGGGGATTCTTCACTCCTATGGTCAGTTTCCCAAGCATTCCAAATGCTGTTCTCCATGCAAAGGAAACTGATCTTCCTTTCCAAGACAGACTCACATCCATTTGTCCTGTTTCCTCACATGGGTTTCTCTCACCCATAAAAAATGCTTTCCTTCTCATCCTTCATTTCTCTATTGTCCTCCCTGGAATTTTCTGCTCTTCTACAATCCCAGGCCCCATGCTCCCAACTTTTCTCTATACCCCCCAAACCTCTGGTACAATGTTATGGTGCTTATCTTTTTTAATTTGACATTTTCACTATTTTTGTCCTTGACTTCTTTATCAAATAAGTATCAGCTATAAAGCACTGATCAAAGGCAAGCAAATATCATTACTTTTGTTGTACTTGCTTCCATGTTCATGTCACATGATCTTCTAAAGGTCAGTAAGAGACTCTTGCCATTTACATTATTTTATTTCTCTTTAATTTACACAATGTACCTAGTTAGTTGTCCTGGACAAGGAACAAATGTTGCTTGTCTGATGGCTGACTCATGTATATCTACAAGCCACAACAAGGGGGTGTTAACACACTAGCAAGGAACAAGGCTATATACATACTCCAAGCCAGGAGCCGGGTTTTTGAAACATCTCTTAGTACATAGACATACAGATATATTTTCTGATTACATATTCTCATGTACATAAATTGAAAGAGTTAACCAACTAAGAATATGAAGAGATAACTTCCAGAAAGGGAAATACAAGTGGCTAATGAAATATACAATGAAATGGTATGTCATCTTAGTTAATAAAGAAGGAAATGCAAATGGAACAAAATGAGACACCATGATTTGCCTACTACATTGGCAAAAGTCAAAGACATAGATAAAAATCAGTATCAGTGACAGCGGGAATATAAATTTTAAGAGCACTTTACAATACTGATAAAAATTTTAAAACACAGATTCCGTACTAAATAAGCCCACTTCTAAGAGCCTAGTCTTCAGAATAACTTTTTCCATATTGCCAGGATGTTGGCTGAAGAATGTCCTTTGTGTCATCAAATTTATATTAGTAGAGATCAGAGAAAATCTAAATATGTCAAAAGTGAGATGTTCAAATAAACTATATTCATACTTCACACTCTGATGCTTCATAGCCATCACAAAGAATGAAGCATATCTATGTGTGTAGATATGGGGAAAAGATCACAATATATTGTCAAATTAAAAAAGCAAATTGCAAAGTGATAAATGTAGTATAATCTCTTTTTTGTGGGGAAAAAAAACCCCATACATTCTATGTTTCTGTGTTCATATAAGTACACATGTTTCTACATAACTAGGTGCAAAAACAGAAGTAAAAACCAACCTACAAACAAAAACAAAGGTCTGAAATCTGGAGAGGAAAACACCCAGCTGCTAACTGTGGTTACCCCTGGGGAGGAAAAACAGGAAAGGCTTTTATGTATTTCTGTGTATTGTTGAAATTTTCTTTCAACATTCGCTTTGACTTTTTTGAAATAAAATAATAAACTCAATTAAAGTAGTAATAAAATGTTTGAAGATTTGAGAAAGGGTTACCAAGTCCAAGCTCCCTCTGCTTGCTGCATGACAGGCCAATGAATCTGAGAGAGAGGTGTTGAGGGGAAAGAGACTTTAATCAGGGAGCCAGCAGACTGAGAAGACAGCAGGCTAGTGCCTCAAAATAACTGTCTTATTGGGGTCTGGATGCCAGGTTCTTTTATAGATCAGAGAGAAAGAAGAAATGAGGAACTAAAGACAAAAGGCAGAATAGAGAGGGAGAAGCAGCGGGGAAGTAAGGTGAGAGCATCTTCAGTCTTACAAAATATCTCCAAGGGAATGTCCAGCCTTTGGAAGGGGTGTGTTAATCTCTTTTATTCACAAGTGGGCAGGGACAAACATCTCTCCAGAAGCTGAACAAAGGACCTTAGCTTACAGTCAAGCAGAGGGGCGGTGTCCTCCTGGCAAGCCATTGAGCATGATTATAATAATAAAAACAAGTCAAAGAAACAGTCTCCAACATGGAATCAGAATTGCCTTCCTCCCTGCAACAGATTATGCTGAAGTCTTTGACTGTGTGGATCACAACAAACTGTGGAAAATTCTTAAAGAGATGGGAATACTAAACCAGCTTGCCTGCTTCCTGAGAGATGTGTATACAGGTCAGGAAGCAAGTTAGAACTGGACATGGAACAACAAACTGGTTCCAAATTGGGAAAGGAGTATGTCAAGCCTGCTTTTGTGATGCTGCATATTTAACTTCTATGCAGAGTACATCACGCCAAATGCTGGGCTGGATAAAGCACAAGCTGGAATCAAGATTGCTGGGAGAAACATCAATAACCTCAGACATGCAGATGACACCAACCTTATGGCAGAAAGTGAAGAAGAACTAAAGAGCCTCTTGATGAAAGTGAAAGGGGAGAGTGAAATAGCTGGCTCAGGTTGAGTGAAAAACTCAACATAGAAAAAACTAAGATTATGGCATCTGGTCCCATCACTTCATAGCAAACAGATGGGGAAACAATGGAAACAGTGACAGACTTTATTTCCTTGGGTTCCAAAATCACTGCAGATAGTGACTGAAACCACGAAATTAAAAGACGCTTGCTCCTTGGAAGAAAAGCTATGACAAACCTAGACAGCATATTAAAAAAGCAGAGACATTACTTTGCCAACAAAGGCCCATAATTGTCAAAGCTATGGTTTTTCCAGTAGTCATGTATGGATGTGAGAGTTGGACTATAAAGAAAGCTGAGCACTGAAGAATTGATGCTTTTGAACTGTGGTGTTGAAGAAGACTCTTGAGAGTCCCTTGGACTACAAGGAGATCAAAGCAGTCAATCCTAAAGGAAATCAGTCCTGCATATTCATTGGAAGGATTGATGCTGAAGCTGAAGCTTCAATACTTGGCTACCTGATGCAAAGAACTGACTCCTTGGAAAAACCCTGAATCTGGGAAAGATTGAAGGCAGGAGAAGAAGGGAATGACAGAGGATGAGATGGTTGGATGGCATCACTGACTTGATGGACATGAGTTTGAACAGGCTCTGGGAGTTGGTGATGGACAGGGAAGCCTCATGTGCTGCAGTCCATGGGGTCGCAAAGAGTTGGAGACACTGAGCAACTGAAAGTGAAAGTGAAGTCCCTCAGTCGTGTCTGACTCTTTGTGACCCCATGGACTGTAGCCTACCAGGCTCCTCCGTCCATGAGATTCAGGCAAGAGTACTGGAGTGGGTTGCCATTACCTTCTCCAGCAGATCTTCCCGACCCAGGGATCGAACCCAGGTCTCCCGCATTGTAGGCAGACACTTTACTGTCTGAGCAACCAGGGAAGATACTGAGCAACTGAACTGAACTTGATGACTGCAACAGAAGCAGTGATCAAATCTGTAAGAACTGCATGCATGAATTGTCTCTAAGTATTGTTTAGAACTCTCTATGTTCAAAACATTATTCACACACATTCATGTCAGTTACTGAGACCTTAAGTGGTAGCATAAAAAGTCATTTCCATGTTGTAGAAGAGGTATGAAAGGACAAAAAGAATTAAATTTCTTTCAACACTGTGGATGAAGAATGTCTCCTGTAATATCAGTAAACAAAAAATGCTGCAGTCACCAAGCCATCAGCAACTGCAGACACTCCCAAGTGTGCACTCTGAGGGAACTCAAAATGGGAAAGAACAGGGTACTGGCCCCATACAGTTAAGATGCATATCAAAGGAATCATTTCAATGAGCCCAAACTCTTGCATCTTCCCCTATGCACATAAATGTGTGCTCAGTTGCTCAGTGTGTCTGACTGTTTGCAGTCCCATGGATGCCTGCCAGGCTCCTCTGTCCCTAGAAAAGTCCTATATTCATCAACTTGAGATGTCCGGGGGTTTTTTTAATTAATAGTAATCTTCTGATGTTTCAACTACCTGGTTTTTGCAAAACCTCACATATCCTGGCTACTTCCTTACCTTTTGGAACAATTTCTCAGAGGTATCTGAGAGTCCGTCTCTCAGGTTTAAGTCCTCAGTTCAGTTCAGTTCAGTTGCTCAGTCGTGTCCAACTCTTTGCGACCCCATGAATCGCAGCACGCCAGGCCTCCCTCAGTAGGTACACCAAATAAAACATAATTTTCAACTTTTAGATTGTGCCTTTTTTCCTCAGTTGACAATACTTTTTTTTAAAGAAATTGACAAACCAAGCGCAGGGCTCTCAGAAAAGTTCACCTGATCATTGATTTGTGCTAGAGGCCACAAGTTCAAATTTCACAGGAGACAGGCAAGTAGCAGAGATCAGTGAGGCCAGCTGGGAATAGGATACTAAAGGCCAGAGGGGCTGTTTGGAGAGGGTGTACTGCTTAAAGGTCATAGCGATTTCAAAATTCCAGCTAGTTGAGAATTTGTATCTGGTATTACCAGATCTTTTAATATTTCAAAGAAAATCAGAAATCAGAATTTTCATGGCGATGTTTCAAGAACAGGGGCTCCTTCCAGGGCCCAAGAGTGGGCTCTTGTTTAATACTTGGAAATGAATTGTCTGAATTCATGCTTACAAAGAAAGAGATTTTATTGGAAAGGAACGCCCAGGTGCACAGAGCAATAGGGGAAGGGAACACAGGAGAACTGCTCGGCCACCTGGCTCACAGTCACAGGTTGTGTGGTAGTAGGCTTCGTTTCTAGGTCATCTCTGACTTAGGGTTCTTCCTGGTTGCTTGCACATCACTCAGCCAAGACGGATTTCAGCGAGAAGGATTCTGGGAGGTTAGTAGGAAATTTAGACTGGTGTCTCCTCTCTGCATTTGACCTTTCCCCATTTTTTTCTGGTTCGTGGTAGATGTTAATTTCAAGTTCCTTACCTGGACCTTCTGTTGTAAGACAACTCCTGTAGGTGATTAGGTAACTATTGTGCCTGGCCAGGGCGGGCAGTTTTACTCAGTGGTTCTCCTAACAGTAGTAAACTCAGGTTGAACACTTTAACAACCAATTCCTTTAAAACTTAAATGCTATGTTGGTAGACATAGCACAAACCAAAGAAAACATACCTCCTAGCTCGATTTGGCCGACAGCCTCTCATCTGCCACTTTTGGGTTTTACTGTCTTCATAGAGTTCCAGTGGACTAATTCTAACACGTCCTTCACCACCCAAATCAGCCCCCTCTTCTCCCACTAGCACTCTGGCCATCATATTATATAAAATTAGAGTTCAAAGAGTTTTTAAAAATCTTATTGAAATCTCTCAATTTCTTATGGTAGCAAAATATATGTAACATAAAATTTGCCACTTTAACTATTTTATGTGTACAATTTGGTGTCATTAATTACACCAAAGGTTGTGCAACCATCACCACTAGCTCTTTCCAAAGTTTATTCATCACCCTAAACAGAAACTCTGTACCCATTAAACAGTTAACTCCCCGCTTCTTCCTCCCCCAGTCCCTGATAAATTCTAATCCATTCTCTGTCGCTATGAATTTCCTTATTCTAGGTACCTCACAGAAATGGAATTATACAATATTTTTCCTTTTGTGTCTGTCTTATTTCACTTAGCATAATGTTTTCAAGGTTCATCCACATCACTGCATGTATCAACTTAAAGTGAGCAATATTCCATTGTATGTTGTGATATTGTGATTTATATAAGGAAATAGGCATTGAGTTGGCTAAAAAGTTTATTGGAGTTTTTCCATAAGATGTTACAGAAAACCCTCAACAAACTTTTTGACCACCGTGACATTTGATCTTTGTTCTCATTTCTAGCACAGGGGCTTTAGAAATACTTGGCATCTTCTAAGTGGTGAGAGAAATAGATGTTCCATTTGTCATGTTAATGAGGTGACTTTTGGAATGCAGGTCAACTAAGACTGGGTGCTGGTTGCCAGGGCAACCAACCTTATGATTGGAGGGTTGGCACTTTCAGCCCCTTAGCCTGACCTTCAGGTAGAGGAGAGGGGCTAGATGTTGAATCATCACCACTGTTTATTGATTTAATCAATCATGACTATTTAATGAAGCCTCTGGGAAGGCAATGGCACCCCACTCCAGTACTCTTGCCTGGGAAATCCCATGGATGAAGGAGCCTGGTAGGCTGCAGTCCATGGGGTCATGAAGAGTCGGACAAGACTGAGCGACTTCACTTTCACTTTTCACTTTTCATGCATTGGAGAAGGAAATGGCAACCCACAACAGTGTTCTTGCCTGGAGAATCCCAGAGACAGAGGAGCCTGGTGGGCTGCCGTCTATGGGGTCGTACAGAGTCGGACACGACTCACGCGACTTAGCAGTAGCAGCAGGAGCTATAAAAATTCAAAAGGAGAGTTTGGAGAGCTTTCAGCTTGGTGACTCCGCTGGAGATTGGTACATCTGGAGAGGGCGTGAAAGCTCAGTGCCCTTTCCCATATCTTGCCCTTGCACCCCTTCTGTCTGGTTGTCCCTGGGTTATCCTTTGAAAACAAAACCATAATCTGGTACATAAAAGGGTTTCCTGAGTCCTGTGAACCACTCAGGCAGATTAACCAAATCCAAAGAGGGGATCATGGGAACCTCTGATTTATAGTCAGTTGGTCACAAGCACAGGTAACAACCTGGACTTCTGATTGGCATGTGAAGTCCAGGGCAGTCTTGTATGACTAAACCCCCGACCTGTGGAATCTGATTCTATCTCCTGGTAGGAAGTATCAAAACTGAGTTAAAATGTAAGACTCCTAACTGGTATCAAAGCATTGTTGGGAAACTCTCTCTTGTCACCATGGAACTGTTTTCAGAACCATTTGTATGCATATAGCACATTTTGTTTACCCATTTCTCTTTGAATGGACACTTGGGTTGTTTCTACTATTTGAATATTGTGAAAAATGTTGCTTGGAACATTGATTTTAAAATATCTGCATCCAATTTTTATTCTTTTGGGTGTATACCTAGGAGTAGAATTGCTGAGTAAAATGAAATTCTATATTTGACCTTTTGAGGACCTGATAATCTGTTTTCTACACCAGTCATGTCATTTTACATTCCTACCAACAATGCATGTAAGTTCCTCATTTTAAGATGAAGAAATCAAGGGCAAAACTGGCTAGATAGCTTGACCATAGATACAGAAAGTCAACTACAGACCTTGGAGTAGCATGTGGCCATAGGCAGCCCCTAGCACACTGCCTGTGCTGCGTACAGTTAGCTCACTCCCTGTTACCAGGCAACGGTTACCATGAGACCATCAGTGGACCCATTCAGCCAGCGTGAGCAGTGGCCATCAAGTGGAGAGTGAGGTAAGAGGCAGATTCGGGCTTTCTCCCCAGGGTCATCCTGCTGGTGAGCTGGGGGCCCACGGATAGGCTGGAGGCTGTGTTCTTCAGGGTTCCAGAGCCCTTGCCTAGGTCATCCCCTGGCTGGCCCAGGCCTTGGGCGGGTGGTGAGCTTCTTCAGCAGCAGCAGTGTGCAAAGGATGTAGACTGTAGGACCTGGCCTGGCAGGTTGAGAAGCCTGAGTGCCAGCTGAGTTGGGTGATTGACTCTCTCCACAATGACAGCTGGGCAAGGTCTGGGGGCCTGGCCCTGAGCGAGCTGTCAACTGAGCTCTCCCTCTTCAGCCAGGGCTCACCCCTTAGAAGGGGAAAGGTGTGCCTTGGGACCTTGCCCTTTTTCATCAGAACAGAAAGTAACATTAATTTGGTGGAGATGAATAGAAACACTCTTACCTGACCATGACTTGACTTCAATAAAAAAGGAACTGACACTGAGAACTTTGTCGGCAACAACTACACGCCCCTCCCTCGCCTTTTCTGTAAAAGGGCTTTGCTGAGAGCTTTCTTGGAGAAGGAAATGGCAACCCACTCCAGTGTTCTTGCCTGGAGAATCCCAGGGACGGGGCAGCCTGGTGGGCTGCCGTCTATGGGGTCGCACAGAGTCGGACACGACTGAAGCAGCTTAGCAGTAGCAGAGAGCTTTCAGGGAGCCTGAGGTTTTTAAGACATGAGCCACCCATCTCCTTACAGGGTCCGCAATAAACCTTTCTCTGTGCCAAACTCCAATGTTTTGGTACTGTTTGGCCTCACTGTGCTCAGGCACACGGCTTATGCTTTGCTAACAAGCTGACAAGAGAAAGCAAGTATCTTGACTCCTAGTACAATTCTCCGAAGGCAGTGGCACCCCACTCCAGTACTCTTGCCTGGAAACTCCCATGGACGGAGGAGCCTGATAGGCTGCAGTCCATGGGGTCGCTAAGGGTCGGACATAACTGAGCGACTTTCACTTTCACTTTTCATTCTTATGCATTGGAGAAAGAAATGGCAACCCACTCCAGTGTTCTTGCCTGGAGAATTCCAGGGACAGAGGAGCCTGATGGGCTGTCGTCTACAGGGTCGAACAGAGTCGAACACGACTGAAGCGACTTAGCAGCAGCAGCAGCAGTACAATTCTCTTTTAAAGGTTAACTCCACTAGGGTTTAACTCAGATGTTCAGGCTAATGACAGCACTATCTATACAAAGAGTGGGCCACTGGAAACAGATCAGTAGATATATTGGAGGAAACAACAACAATATTGGAGGAAAGAATTTGAATTAACTTCTGGATTTTCCTCTCCATATGGAGAGAATTTTGTTTTGTTCTTGTTTAGGTCTAAGCTCTGAGAGAAGATAAAGTCATACTTGTCTTTAGCCTGATACCTAATTATAGAATAATCATACAAATATGTTTGTATCATTATTAGTCTTACCATTCTAAACTAAGGGCTTTAAAAAAAAGTTCCTTGAAATGCAATAAATATTTGTTTTAGAGGAGTTGGAACATTCAGAAAGGTAGAAAGGAAAAGGGCGCCTGTTGTTGTTCAGTTACTAAGTCATGTCTGACTCTTTGCAACTCCATAGACTGTAGCACACCAGGCTTCCCTGTCCTTCACTATCTCCCTGAGTTTGCTCAAACTCATGCCCATTGAGTCAGTAATGCCAACTAACCATCTCATCCTCTGTTGCCTTCCTCTCTTTTTGCCTTCAATCTTTCCAAGCATCAGGGTCTTTTCCAGTGAGTTGGCTCTTTGCATCAGGTGCCCATAGTACTGAATCTTCAGCTTCAGCATCAGTCCTTCCACTGAAATTCTGGGTTGATTTCCTTTAAAATTGACTGATTTAATCTTCTTGCAGTTTAAGGGACTCTCAAGAATCTTCTCTAGTACCACAACTCAAAAGCATCAATTCTTTAGTGTTCAGCCTTCTTTATGGTAAAACATGTACAGGTATCTGTACAATCTGTACATGACTACTGGAAAAACCATAGCTTTGACTATACAGATCTTTGTTGGCAAAGTGATGTCTCTGCATTTTAATATGCTGTTTAGATTTTCCATAGCTTTTCTTCCAAGGAACAAGTGTCTTTTCATTTCACGGCTGCAGTCTCCATCTGCAGTGATTTTGGAGCAGAAGAAAATAAAATCTGTTACTGCTTCTACTTTTTCCCCTTCTATTTGCCATGAATTTTGATGGTACCAGATGCCATAATCTTAGTTTTTTTTCACATTGAGTTTCAAGCCAGCTTTTTCACTCTCTTCTTTCACCCTCATCAAGAAGTTCTTTACTTCCTCTTCACTTTCTGCCTTTAGAGTGGTATTATCATCTTCGTATCTGAGGTTCTTGATATTTCTCCCAGCAATCTTGAGTCCAGCTTGTGCTTCCTCCAGCTCAGCATTTCTCATGATGTACTCTGCATGTAACTCAAATAAGCAGGGTGACAATATAAAACAGCCTTGTCCTACTCCTTTCTCAATTTTGAACCAATCAGCTGTTTCATTTCTGGTTGTAACTGTTACTTCTTGACCTGAATATAGCTTTCTCATGAGACAGGTAAGGTGGTATTCCCATCTCTTTAAGAATTTTCTACAGTTTGTTGTGATCCACACAGTCAATGAAGCAGAAGTATGTATATATAGATATAGATACATAGATAGATATGTTTGGAATTCCCTTGCTTTCTTCATGATCCAAGAAATGTTGGCAATTTGATCTCTAATTTCTCTGCCTTTTGTAAACCCAGCTTGTACACCTGGAATTTCTTGATTCATGTACTGCTGAAGCCTAGCTTGAAGGATTTTGAGTATACCCTTGCTAGCATGTGAAATGAGACAACTGTATGGCAGTTTGAACATACTTTGGGATTGGAATGAAAACTGACCTTTTCCAGTCCTGTGGTCCTTGCTGAGTTACCTGCTGCTGCTGCTAAGTCGCTTCAGTCATATCCAACTCTGTGAGACCCTCATAGACGGCAGCCCACCAGGCTCTCCCGTCCCTGGGACTCTCTAGGCAAGAACACTGGAGTGGGTTGCCATTTCAAAAAAAAATGACTATTAACTTTTTAGTACTTTTCTTCCAGGCTTTTCCTCCCTAAATATGGTGTTTTTGTTTGGTATATATGGTTGAAATCATAGAACCTTAAAGCTTAAGAAAATTATTACAATTTGGGAAGCAAGCTTAAAAATAGAATAAGGATAAATGAAGATTTGAAGGTTTAGAAAAGCACCCAGTATAGAGTTAAGACTCCTTCCTAGCAAGCCACGGCCCTCACTGTCTTAGAACACTCCTTTTGGTGGCGTGTTCTTACTCACCTGTCCACATGGAAATGTGCTGTTTATCTAAATGTATAAGCTCCAAGGACATGGCCACACATTATACTATTTTGTTTCTTCCCCCATGCCATGTAGAGTGCTACAAACACAGTAGGTCCTCAGTAAAGAATTTCTGAATGCTTATTACTGATTTCTGACCATCTTCAAAGTTAACACTCCTCAGACTCTCCATTAAAGGTAATCTAACCCAGGCCCTGCAGGACCCAGTCTTGTCAGGGCTTCACATTCTGTGACCTTTGGTTCCATAATCAAAGATAATTTAAAGTCATCTGGGAGGCTTCCCTGGTGGCTCAGTGGTGAAGAAACTGCCTGCCAATGCAGGAGACATGGGTTTGATCCATGGGATGGGAAGATCCCACAGGCCTCAGAGCAACTAAGCCTGTGCGCCACAACTAGTGAGCCTGTATTCTGGAGCCCAGCAACTGCAACTACTGAGCACTCACACCATGACTCCTGAAGCCCACATGCCCTAGAACCATTCTCCAGCAACAAAAGAAGCCACCACAATGAGAATGTACTGGACTAGAGAGTAGCCCCCACTCACGGCAACTAGAGAAAAGCTTATGTAGCAATGAAAACCCAGCACAGCCCATAAATAAAAAAATAATTAATTGATCTAAAATAAAAGTCATCTGAATCTTTATTTCCATTACTTGAATGCTATAGGAAATTCAACTTGTAACCCATAGTAACACTTCTTAAAACCTCCTTTGTCCCATTTTCTTCACTTCAGTACATCTCAAGTCCATGGCTGATTTAAAGCCATCTCAAAATCTTCACCAAAAATTCTCTCTCAACTTCATCCTCTGTGGTTCTTGGTTTCACGTTTCTTCCTCTTTAATTTCTTCTTTCTTTCAGCCAAAAATTACAGCCATTTATATCGTTTTTGTGTTCTCTTATTTCTTTTTCCTACTCTTATTTCTTCAGCTCAGCCTCTCTCTCCTCAGGCTCTGATTTTGCATCAGGAAAGCTCAGGAATGGAGCCGCACACTCAGCCCCTCTCTCGGAAGGAGACGCAGAAGTTAGGACCGAGAGACAAGGAGGCAGAGAAGGTGGGAGAAGCTGTAAATGTTTATAATGTACTGTCTTTTCTTTTATTCTCATCACATGATGAAATTCTCACATATTATTTATTTGGGGTGGAGTACATGAAAGTTCTTTGGAAAAATATGTAGCATGTTGTAAAGGGAAAATGATGAAATTTTCTTTGATAAAGGAGGTCACTACCAACTCACCCTCTCCTCTTTAGGATGTCACCTTGAAGGTATATGATAGGCCTGAAAAGTAGCGTCTGATCTTTTGGTCTTAAAAAACAGTCACAGGACTTCTGATCCTTGAAACTGCAAACATTCCTCTGGGATTAGCTCAGAGGTCTCTCATGGGTATAATAAGATAATAACAAGTTATATCATCTTGTTTCTCAGAGATAAATTTTCATTTTTCTCTTTTCTACTTTCTGCATATACCTGTGTGAAAATCTCTCCAAACTTGGTATTCACTGTTGTGATATCTGATATGCATATTATCACTGATAATGCTTACTAATAGTAAAATTACATTCTTTCTTCTATACTGGTATAGAGCATGGGTTTCCAACCAATGCCAGTCCCTGGCCTTAACTAGGTCACACAGAAAGAGGTGAGTGGCAGGCAACTGAGGGAAGCTTCACTTGTATTTACAGCCACTCCCCACAGCTCCTTACTTGCATTACTGCCTGAGTTCCGCCTCCCATAAGATCAGCATCAGATTCTCAGAGGAGTGAACCCTACCACGCTTGATTCATCCCCAAGCCAACACTCACCTCCCCACTTTTCATGGAAAAATTGTCTTTCACAAAACTGGTGCTTGATGCCAAAAAATTGGGGATTGCTGGTATGAAGGGGTCTTTTGTTGGAGTCTTTGCTACCTTTCCCCAGCACTATGATATGACCCTCCAAACAACCATGAAGTCTATTTAACTATAATTCTTATTTGATCTCTTCCTCCAGTTCAGTTAATACCCAAAGTGCACTCTTGCTGAGTGAGAGCAAACTTAGGTAATACCCAACATTACTTGACATGAGTCAACAGGTACCAACAGACAATCACCAAAACTTTTTGTTTTCCCCAGCTATCTCTGTGTGCATTCTTGACAGAGTTTGCTATAAGACTCCAAAGGACAGGAGGACAGTAGAACTGAGTTCAGAAAGTGTGACTGAACATTCCAGGATAAGGGATATGGAGCTACCACTCATTTAGTTCTGAAGCCACAAAACTAGGATTCTGCCTCAGTTCTCTTTCCCTGAAAACATCCAATTGACTCTACACTCAACCCACATGCCCAATGCATTCAGTTCTTCCATTTTCACTACTTCTACCCTCGTTCAAGGCACTATACACCAGACTCCTAACTGAACTTCCTGTTTCTACTCTTGCTTGTCTCTATAGCATCTGGTGTAACCATTTATAAAAATATAAGCCATAACATGCTATTGCTAACTTTTTAATGGCTTTTCATATTTAAATTAACCTCTAACTCCTCACCTGAAGAGCCCCAAGCCTCATCTTACATCTCTTTGCTTCAGCACACTTGCTTGCTTTCTGTTCCCCCAAAACACCAAGCTTATCTAAAATGTACTTCCCCCTGGTTTTCACGTGGTTCTTTTTAAGGACTCAGTTCAGTTCAGTCACTCAGTCGTGTCCGACTCTTTGTGACCCCATGGACTGCAACATGCAGGCCTCCCTGTTTATCACCAACTCCCGGAGTTCACTCTAAGTCATGTCCATCGAGTCGGTGATGCCACCCGACCATCTCACTGAAGGACTCAGTTGAACTTTTACCAAGTTAGAGAGGACTTACCTATTTATTCGAAAGTAATCGCCCAGTTGTTCTCCATCACAATGTTGTGTTTTGTCAGCATGACACTTTTCTAGTTTCTTGAATATATGTGTGTGTTTTCAATTGATCAAACTTTTGTTGAATGAATGAATGGTGAGCCTTGCTCTTCTGTTTCCTAGATGGGTGAGGAAACACTGAGCAAGAATTAAGAGTCTAAGAATTTTATATCAGATTTTTCTTTTACTTCCTCACAACAGCTATTTTATCTACTTCAAATTCTCCATCATTATTAACCCTTACTATAGAATGGCCTGGGGAGTTAGGCAACTAACTCCATATGAAGGTTTGAAGAAATAAAAACACCAAAGAATGGATACATGGCAGTGACTTTAAACAGGAAAGGAAAGTCTGCCAATTCCTATAGCTTCCTATAAAGAAGCAGCAGTCAAAGGAGAAGCTGATAAGCAACCCAGGACTAACACTGGAATTGCCATGGAGCTGTCCAGTGCCCACCACCTGAAGTCCCTGAGCTCAGACCTCACCTTCCTAATGCCTCACACAACACAATCCTGCTCACATCCACGCTGAACAGTCTCCATCACCACTACTCGCTGAACCAAATCCTTCAGATTCAGACACAGCTCTCCAATTCCTTTTCTTTTCTTTTTTTTTTCCCTTTGGTGGGAGGCAGTGGGGCACTGGGTCTTAGTTACTGTCTATGGGGTCTAGTTCACTGATTGAACCCAGGCCCCCTGCATTAAGAACTCAGGTCTTGGCCACTGGACCACCAGGGAAGTCCCTCCAATTCCTCATTGAGAAGTCAGTCCTTAAAACCTTTAATCCACTAAGAACTTTCTTCTCTGACTTCCTTGTTTCAAAAGGAAAATTGAGTAGGAGTTCATTGGTCTTTCTTTGTTTTTCTTTACCATTACTTGTACATTTGGGTTTTGCTTTGTTTTGCTTTATTTTTTCTTTTAAATATTCATTGGAAGAATGGATGCTGAAGCTGAAGCTCCAATATTTTGGCCACCTGATGCAAAGAACCAATTCACTGGAAAAACCCTGATGCTGGGAAAGACTAGGGGGCAGGAGGAGAAGGGGATGACAGAAGATGAGATGATCGGATAGCATCATTGACTCAATGGACATGGGTTTGAGCAAACGCCAGAAGATGGTGAAGGACAGGGAAGCCTGGCACACTGCAGTCCATGGGGTGCAAAGAGTCAGACACAACTAATGAACTGAACAGCAACAATTTTTACTTTTACTCTTGTCTTAATCTTAGAATCCTATATAGCATCAAACATAAGATACCAGTAAGAGTTTTGTTTTGGTTTGTTTGGATTAATTGAACAGATTCACACTCTGGCTGCAATCTGTACTCCGAAGGGAAAAAACATGAAGATAAAACTAAAAGGAGAGGGAAGAAGGAGATGTGACAAAAAGAGAGACTCAAATACATAAGGAAAGGAAGCAGGGGTACAAAACAGGAAAGAGATCCCAAAAATCAGCTTTCATTGTGAAGACTTGATTACAGTTTCTAACACATCGTCAGTCTGCTAAAATGGAAGTTGACAGGAAATAGGCAGAATCAGGGAAAGGGCCACAGGCCAACTGACACTCTCGTGTTAAATCTTTCCACTGCCTTGCCTTATTTGCAGTTACCTCTCAGTCTTAAAGTCAAGCAGATTCTGATTTGTTCTTCACGCAAGTATGGCTTTCTCAACAGATTGATTTATATATAGATAGAAAGTAATAATCATCTGTGGATATCAAACCAGATGAGCCTTCTCTCTCACCTCTTTCTTTTTACAAATAAAAATTTAGTGTGGGATATACATAAGTTTCAAAGAAGGCAATGGCACCCCACTCTACTACTCTTGCCTGGAAAATCCCATGGGTGGAGGAGCCTGGTAGGCTGCAGTCCATGGGGTTGCAAAGAGTCGGACACGACTGAACGACTTCACTTTCAATTTTCACTTTCATGCGTTGGAGAAGGAAACGGCAACCCACTCCAGTGTTCTTGCCTGGAGAATCCCAGGGATGGGGGAGCCTGGTAAGCTGCCATCTATGGGGTCGTACCGAGTCAGACACAACTGAAGCGACTTAGCAGCAGCAGCATACATAAGTTTCGGTGGGAAAACATGAACTCTCAGTAACTTTCATATAGTCATAATGGAAGCAGTTTCTGTCATTCCTATCCAGAAATTAACTCACTCTGAAACCACTCACTGGCTCTATCATTTTATGTGACAGGTAGATCATGATTATTCACTGTTATTTCCTAGCACCTAGCACAGTGTCTGATACATGACATGCATGTAGTAAGTTTTTGTAAGTTTTCTGATAGAGTGAAAGAATAAATGGTAGTTCTAATCTCTGGTACACCCCTGGGTAATCTTAATCAAAAATACAGTCATATGGGAAATACAGGATGGTGTTTTTGAAAAGGACATAACTGAGGGAGAAGAATACAGAGCTTTCCTGCTCTGTTTACCTAAAATTCATTCCATGAATAGAAACTGAATGCCTTCTATGTGACAGGAAGTGTGTTATACCCTGAGGTACAAATATAAAGACACAGACCCTGGCTCCAATGTGTGTTTTTTCATTATCCTCTCATAGCCTCTAATCACATTCTCTTAGATACTAGGCTGTAACTGTCACTATTTATGACCAACCTATATAGTATATTGAAAAGCAGAGACATTACTTTGCCAACAAATGTCCATTTAGTCAAGGCTATGGTTTTTCCAGTGGTCATGTATGGATGCGAGAGTTGGACTGTGAAGAAAGCTGAGTGCCGAAGAATTATGCTTTTGAACTGTGGAGCTGGAGAAGACTATTGAGAATCCCTTGGACTGCAAGGAGATCCAACCAGTCCATCCTAAAGGAGATCAGTCCTGGGATTTCTTTGGAAGGAATGATGCTGAAGCTGAAACTCCAGTACTTTGGCCACCTCATGCAAAGAGTTGACTCATTGGAAAAGACTCTGATGCTGGGAGGGATTGGGGGCAGGAGGAGAAGGGGATGACAGAGGACAAGGTGGCTGGATGGCATCACCGACTCGATGGATGTGAGATTGAGTGAACTCCAGGAGACGGTGATGGACAGGGAGGCCTGGCATGCTGCGATTCATGGGGTCCAAAGCTCCATCCTTTCAAAACAACACCCAGTGGTGGATGTGACTGATGATAGAAGCAAGATCCGATGCTGTTAAGAGCACTATTGCATAGGAACCTGGAATGTTAGGTCCATGAATCAAGGCAAATTGGAAGTGGTCAAACAGGAAATAGCAAGAGTGAACACTGACATTCTAGGAATCAATGCACTAAAATGGACTGGAATGGGTGAATTTAACTCAGATGACCATTATATCTACTACTGTGGGCAGGAATCCCTTAGAAGAAATGGACTAGCTGTCATAATCAACAAAAGAGTCCGAAATTCAGTACTTGGATGCAATCTCCGTAACGACAGAATGATCTCTGTTCGTTTCCAGGGCAAACCATTCAGTTCAGTTCAGTCACTCAGTCGTGTCTGACTCTTTGTGACCCCATGAACTGCAGCACAACAGGCCTCCCTGTCCATCACCACCTGCCAGAGTCTACCCAAACCCATGACCATTGAGTTGTTGCTGCCATCCATTCATCTCATCCTCTGTCATCCCCTTCTCCTGCCCTCAATCTTTCCCAGCATCAGGGCCTTTTCCAATGAGTTAGCTCTTCACATGAGGTGACCAAAATATTGGAGTTTCAGCTTCAACATCAATCCTTCCAATGAACACCCATGACTGATCTCCTTTAGGATGGACTGGTTGGACCTCCTTGCTGTCAAGGGACTCTCAAGTCTTCTCCAACACCACAGCTCAAAAGCATCAATTCTTCAGCAGTCAGCTTTCTTTACAGGCCAACTCTCACATCCATACATGACTACTGGAAAAACCATAGCCTTGACTAGACGGACCCTTGTTGACAAAGTAATGTCTCTGCTTTTTAATATGCTGTCTAGTTTGGTCATACTATCACGGTAATCCAAGTCTATGCCCCGACCAGTAATGCTGAAGAAGCTGAAGTTGAACAGTTCTTTGAAGATCTACAAGACCTTTTAGAACTAACACCCAAAAAAGATGTCCTTTTCAATATAAGGGACTGGAATGCAAAAGTAGGAAGACAAGAAACACCTGGAGTAAGAGGCAAATTTGGCCTTGGAGTATAGAATGAAGCAGGGCAAAGGCTGATCTGATAGAGTTTTGCCAAGAGAATGCACTGGTCATAACAAATACCCTCTTCCAACAAAACAAGAGACGACTCTACTGATGGACATCACCAGATGGCCAACACCAAAATCAGATTGATTATATTCTTTGCGGCCAAAGATGGAGAAACTCTATACAGTCAGCAAAAACAAGACCAGAAACTGACTGTGGCTCAGATCATGAACTACTTATTGCCAAATTCAGACTTAAACTGAAGGAAGTGGGGAAAACCACTAGAGCATTCAGGTATGACCTAAATCAAATCCCTTATGATTATACAGTAGAAGTGAGAAATATATTTAAGGGACTAGCTCTGACAGAATGCCTGATGAACTATGGACAGAGGTTCATGACATTGTACAGAAGACAGGGATCAAAACCATCCCCAAGAAAAAGAAATGCAAGAAAGCAAACTGGCTGTGTGAGGAGGCCTTACAAATAGCTGTGAAAAGAAGAGAAGCAAAAAGCAAAGGAGAAATGGAAAGATATACTCATATGAATGCAGAGTTCCAACCCCAGGGTTAGTAGAAGGAAAGAAATCTTAAAAATTAGGGCAGAAATGAATGCAAAAGAAACAAAAGAGACCATGGAAAAAATCA